>VWZI01016525.1:448870-474324 GCA_013396835.1 Psilopogon haemacephalus
GGGAGAGGAGACGGAGAGGAGAGGGAGAGGAGAGGAGACGGAGAGAAGGAAAGAAACAACAAAACCAGCAACAAACCAAAGCAGAAACCCTGCAGATCCTCTGTGCTCAATCTACATAGACCAATACAGTTGGTGATGAATTTATGTACTATATATAATCAGGCCAACACTGAATAATGACATCAACTTAGAGAGGAGTCAGAAATGAGAGCAGCGCTGTCATGCCCTATTGTTCTTTCAGCATTCTACGTCTTTATCTCAGCACACCATAAACCAAGCAGACTGACACTTCCAGGACATGCTCAGGAAAGGGAGCACAGCAGCCTACAATTATATTTTTCTTTCCCTGCTGCAGCTGTGTTTCCTGTGTCAAGGGTAGAAAAGGTTTGAGGTTAGTGGAAGTCTCATCACATGCCACAAAAACTTTAATCACTCAAGAATATCCTTGCAAATAAAATCAGACTGATCACTGTAAACACCTTTGGCAGCTTGCTAATGATGTGCCTCAAATGTGTTCCTTACAGTTCATTCCCATTTTTTAAAGTAATCTAGGTATCAGGATATAGTTTAGAAGGCTGGTGAAGTTCTAAGGAGAAGGGAAAAAAAAGGCACAAGAAATAAAAAAAAAAAAAGACACAAAAGGCTGAAGAGAAATAGATAAAATAAAAATANAAAGTAAAATAAAGAAAATAAAAGGATAATAAGAGAAAAAAAAGACAAAAGTAAAAGAAAAGTAAGAGGAAAAATAAAGAAAATAAAAGTAAGACAAGAAAGAAAAAGAAAACAAAATAAGACAAAAAAAAAGTAAAATAAAGACAATTAAAGGATAATAAGAGGGGAAAAGCAAAAGAGAGAAAAATAAAAGAAAAATGAGAGGAGAAATAAAGGAAAAATAAGTGAAAAAAAAAAGAGAAAAATCAACAAAAAAAAAAAAGAGGAAAAAATAAAAATAAAGAAAAAAACAACAGATAAAAATAACAGAAAAAATAAAATAAGAGAAAGAAAAATATAAGAAAAACAAAGAAAATAAAAGTAAGAGAAACTGAAAGAAAAATAAATTTTAAAAAATCAAACTAAAATAAAAATTACACCAAAAAATGTAAGTAAATAATGTAAGATAACGTAAGAAGATACAAGAAAAATAAGAGAAACTGAAAGAAGGAAGGAAGTTCTTCACAGTGAGGGTGGTGAGACACTGGAACAGGTTGCCCAGGGAGGTTGTGGCTGCTCCCTCCCTGGATGTGCTCAAGGCCAGGCTGGATGAGGTCTTGAGCGTCCTGATCTAGTGGGAGGTGTCCCTGCCTATGGCACAGGGGGGTTGGAACTGGATGATCTTTGAGGTCCCTCCCAACCTAAACCATTCTATGATTCTACTATAGAAGGCTCGGAGATAATAACACCGCTACAAACTCCAAGCACAGCTGTCTGCTGTCTGCAAGCAGTGTTGTGCTGTCTGCTCAAATGAGTGTCTGCAGAAGGGAAGGAAGGCAGAACTCAGCTGCGACATGAGTGTCTCAGCCAGTCATGACTAACAATTGCTAGGACTGCCCCCCCCCAACCCTCACCTTGAGGCTGTTCTCCCTTGTTCTGTTCTCCAATTCCCTGTGAGAAGAGCTCAGCAGCAGCCTGTCCACTATGTCCCATCAGGTAGTTGTAGACAGACATGAGCCTTTCAGCCTTCTCTTCTTCAAACTAAAAAAGCCATGAATTTTTGCAAGCAAGATGCTGGTTTAATTGATTACTTCCTGTAGTGGTTTAGCAGTTACCTACCCCCCTCACCTTTTGAAATAAACCCTGGCTAGGACTCAGAAACACTGGCAGTTGATAAATGAAGCTTTATATTTACAGCAATGCACAATATACGAGCAGATATTTACAAGGTATAACAGATATTTACAGATATATACAGGGAAAAGGTAATACAGAAACACCACAGCCCTCCCAGAGACCAAAATCCCCAAGAGGGGTAACCAACCACCCCTACCTTTCCACCCCTTCGCCAATCTTATCTCACCACCTGTTGATGCTGCAGATAAGTGGATGTAGATCAGCCAGGGGGGTTAGTAGTAGGAAAGAAGTTAGTAGTATTACTGAGAATTAGCTACCAAGGCAGAGACAAAGGAGACCATGCAAGAGAAGCAGCCACAGCCCAGATCCACCTGAAACCATCTGTGTTATCCCTGTTTGGGTTACACTTTTAAAATAACTTGCTTTTTCTTTCTCAGTAAAGCTCTGGTGCAGTGCCATCCTGTGTTTTCCTCTCTCAGCCAATAGCCTAATTTCTCACTCAAATTCTCCTATTAGTTCAAACCAGCACACTTCCTAAAAGAAACTCCCTTTTCCCCAAGACTGACGACTTGCAGGAAGCATAAATGAATAATGTGGTGCAATGCAACAGCAGGCACTCACTGACCCATGAATATAGCAAGGAATTCAAGTAAGCATTGAGAGTAAATCCAGGTTAGCTGACGGGATGAAGCCCATGCATTTTAGAGGTCTCTGGGTCCTGTCAAGCTCTGAGAAGGTCAGATATAAAAGAGACAGAGAGGATGTCAATAATGTCTTTTGAGAGTCTTGTTTTTGGTGTTGTTCACTGACAGTAACAAATGGAAAAGAAAGAGGGCACAGTTCTACCTCAGTAGTCTTTACATCAAATCTTTAATAAAGAAAAAAACAAACAAACAAAAAGACTCCCTGTGTCCAACAGACCAAGTATTAGTTTCCTTTCCAGTGTAAGGAAACTAAATCCAAGCTGATTGTGTGCTCCAGCTGAACTATTTGTTGTTTTTTACATACATGTACATATATATATACATATATAAATAGAAAAAAAAAATCAGAAGCCATATGCTTGTAAGAGCACAGGGTTCTGGAGCTATTTTATTCTTTTCCCTCAAGACAAATATCTCCTGGCATGTGAGTAGTTGAGACTACTTCTATGTTTGGTTATACATATGTTTTAAACGGCAGATAGAGTCTATGACTTGGAGATGAAGTGGTTCAGGATCCATTTTCTTTTTTGTCCTTCCTGATAAGGATATAAAAAGTTTGTGTTTTTATTTAATATTCTGCCTACTCTGAAGTTTTGGGGGTTTTTAAAATACCATTAATTGCATTTATTGCTAATAAGCCCTGTGGCATCCAAACGATCAGAATTCAGGCTTCTCATGCTCAGCACTCCGCAAGCATAACGATCAATTAACACCCTCCTCTCCTGCCTCTAAAACACAGCTGGGGAAAAGGAATCCCTAAAGGATGGGGACCAAGGATGGAAATATATCAGCACGCAAACACACCTCAAACACACAGCTGTGTCCATCCATTAAATGCAGTTAGGTGTGGTGACGTTAAAGTATGTAGCTTACAACTCATTCTTACTTTTATGGGTGTGAAACCATGGAAAATGGAAAAGATGCTGAAAGATTTCACAAATGTGGTTTTCTATTGACAGGCTGGGGAAAAGATAAGTCCACAGCGGGGGGCCAGAGCAGTTTTATGCACAGGCATGTGCTGGAGTTGTGCCTTGCTAAAGCAGTGGCCTTTGTTAAACACACAGAGAGGTGCACTAGCTGTTGAAAATAGCCACATCAATCTGTCAATCCAGGGTATTTAAAAGCAATGAGGCCATAAATTCTTCCATACCCAATGCTGTCGTGCTTGCACATAGAGTTAAGACCAAAAGTATTGAAGATCTGATGTAATAAATTAAACGCTGTTAATTTCTTACCAGCTTTTCCCTTTGTAGGCACTTTAATAAGTGGAGTACACTCAAAGCTTCCTTTATGCACAAGGAAGAAAGAAGGATTAGCTTTATTCCTGTTAACTGTACCTTCTGATCCTAAAAAAAGACCTATTAAAGTAAGGAATAAGGAGTAAGTTATTTCTTTACATCTAATCTGCCCCTTGGGATTCAAAATGAATTAAATGCATACAGAAGTTATGCATTTGGGTACTTTCTTTGCCTCATGATTTCCTTTTGATAGCCAGAGAATAAACTATAAGGAGTCATGAGAAAACAGAGCAGAAATTCTTACATGCATTTTCCAAAGGCACCTACAGAAGCACAGAAGTCAAGAAAACTCCCACGATAAAATGTCATGTTAGCCTGTATTTTGTAGACAGTGTCAGGTAACTACACAGAGCTGCACAGTATGGAAAGATGAAACAGAATTAGATAGAGGGCATCTTGAAACCAATGTGTGTTAAACTTGATCCAAATGTACGAAGAGGATTCCACTCCTCAAGTGACTTTTAGAAGCTGAGACTGGATTTCATCGGGTTAGAAATTAGCCAAGCACCATTTCCTCAGCCCTATCAACTATAAGATACATTGAGGGAGACAGAGATCACAGAATCACAGAAATATCCAGACTGGAAAAGCCCCTCAGGATCATCAAGCCCAACCTAGAACCCTGCTCTACAAGATTCACCTTAAACCACATCCCTAAGCACCACATCCAAATGACCCTTAAAACACATCCAGGGCAGGTGACTCCCCCACCACCCTGGGCAGCTCATTCCAGTCCCTGACCTCTCTCTCCACGAAAAACATTTTCCTAATGTCCAATCTAAACCTGCCCAGTCTCAGCTTGAGGCCATTCCCCCTTGTTCTGTCTCCAATTACCTGTGAGAAGAGACCACCACAATGTCCCTTCAGGTATTTGTAGACAGCCATGAGGTCTCCTCTCAGCCTCCTCTTTTTCAAACTAACCATCCCCAGCTCCCTCAGTTGCTCCTCACAAGATTTATTCTCCCAGCTTTGTTGCCCTCCTCTGGACCAGCTCCAGCACCTCCACATCTCTCTCATATTGCAGTGCCCCAAACTGAACACAATACTCAAGGTGTGGCCTCACCAAAGCCGAGTGCAAGGGGACAGTCACCTCCCTGCCCCTGCTGGCCACAGCATTTTTAATGCAAGCCAGGATGCCATTTGCCTTCTTGGCTGCCTGGGCACACTGCTGGCTCATATTCAGCCTCCTGTCTACTACAACCCTAAAACTCTGGATACTTGGGAGCCTTTCAAATGGGAAACCAAAATGTTTATGGAATGTAAACTCCAACAACATACAAAGGTTGTTTTTGAGGTTTCCTACCAGCGATTCTTGGTACCTAATCTTCATGTGAACTGTGCCTTGATGCTCATGTTCTCTGGGCCTGGCACTTGAGTGCAAAGATGAGGAGCACAATGTAAAACCAGAATAGGACACGGTAATGAGGGGTTGCCTTGGTTTTCTGTTCATTACCACAGTGTCATTATGCAGCTCCCTTGGATTAATGCTGGAGCCAACAGTAATGATACAGCATTATCTCTGCATGGAAAGTATTTGTTTAAGCTCTGAAAGCACATTTGAGAGTACACGGTGTAGGAACAAAAAATAATGGGGTATTAACATACCATATATATTCCAAATTAATATCCTGATCACACGGGGGGGAAAAAAAAAAATTACAATTGCAGAAGTTATAAGGAGGCAAAGCCTGAAAAATTCCTGCCATTAATATTTAAAATAAATATTGCCTCAACCAGCCTCAATAATCCTGTTAGCAACTGACAATATAATTAACAGATCATACCTCTTTGCCTGTAGTAGCAGGGTTGTAAATTACTGAGTGTCTAAATAACCACCCTCAATTAATATGCAATTTCTGTGTTGTATGACATGTTAATTGACTGCAGGCTCTAAAGGACCAGACTTGCAGGCTGCCATTACTTATGCTTTACTTACTAAGTGTTTACATAGAACATTCAAGCCTCAGTGTAATGTATGACTTAAATTACTCCTTCCACAATCGCTGTTCCGGCTTCCTTGAAGTGGGTTGGCTCTTTGTGGATTAGAAGCTGACCTACAAATTCCTCTTGCTTGGCCCATTGTAGGAGAGACACATCAAAGAAAGTTCAGGGAAGGACACGTTGCTGCCTTTTTCTGTTTTGTTTTTAATGCAAATTTTGCTTTCAAGTTGTCAGCTCTCTCATAACAAAATTACCTGTAGTGACTAAGCAAGTAATTGTCGCCTGCCTTCCCTTTTCACTTGGCAATGCACTTTGGGGTGTCCAGCAGTGAACCTGCAACAATTTCCAAGTGGCATTCCAATGGCAAATCTGAAATTTCTAGCCATACTCATGGTTCTTATGTCCCTGTCTCTTAGACCTCTTAGGCTTTGGTGTTTGAGGTACCAGCTGAATCTTTGTTCATGCAGCACTGGCTTATGACTTTAGGCCCAAATATTTCAAGTTTGTAGCTGATGTCTCACACCAGAACAGAGCTCAGTGCATGAACTATCTCAGAGAATATAATGGAGATAGGTTGTATCAGAAGCAGTTCTTAACATTGTACACTATCATATTTGGAATAACAGTATGGTTTGTTTTTTTTTTAGATCCCTAACTAAACATAAATTTACTGGCATTAAATATATATATATTTTAAAAAGAGAGTCATGCTTAACAAATTTTCACTCTACTGTCAAGGAAATTACAGCTTACACAAACTAGAATTATTGTCTGCATAAAGGGAGGAATGCTGGAAAAGGATTTTTTAGATAAGCTGTAAGGCAACCTTACTCCAGCCTTTGCTGAAACAAATACTATTCAAACACTTACTCATTTTATGTACTAATTAGTTGATTTGGATTTTCAGAAAGTTTTCGTGGTTGCTAGGGACAAGTTGAACATTTCCACATTCTTTTTTAGACAGGATTTGCACGTGCAGCTCAGAGGGAGGTGAATCGCTGCTCTGCCGCTGTTTGTTGTGCGAAACATCCATTTAAATGGCTGGAGCTAAGAATCTGATCCATCACTGAATTCACCCTCCCTAGACACGGTGAGGTTTATGGGTTTCAGTGAGCACCTACCAGCCATTATGAAGGCTCACATCTTCTTCAGCTTCTTGCTAGGACACTCAAAGACATCCACTATCTTTCATACTAATGTGTTCTACTCTGTGAGTCCTGCCTATTGGAGGCTTAATGTGACATGACAGGATGTGATACCCTCAAGGTCAACTGCTTTGCATTTCCAGCCAGGTTTTCCAGAGGAGATATAAGCACCTTGAAACTCAAGCACAGCTGATGAATTCAGCTCCAAAATCTCACCAGGATGTGCATAATAATGTGGAACTACTCGAATCTTCTGGAGAGCAAAATGAATCATTGATAAAGGCATTTTAACAGGCTGCCTTTCATCTGTCCCAGTCTCTCTTCAGAAAATAACACAATATTTTTTTGGAGTTATTAAGGCCAGTAAACCAGAAGTGAGCTGCCTGTGTTGTAACCCAGTGAGAGGTGATTTTGCTGTAGAGGGTTGGGTGTTGATACTTTCAAAACTTAAGCCATTGAATGAAAAGAGAAAAAGTGTTGGGAGAAGGAATTTCAGGTCTATTATTGTAATTCTCATAAGGTCTCTATTTGATCTGAGCCTTAAGTAATGTTTAATATTTCAAGAAACATTTGACAAAATATATTAGAGCATTGCACTGTTGGCACTGCTAACACATGAGAATGTAGTATGATCATAAGGAGCATTTGTTGAAGACTTGTGAAATATTCTAAGGTCTGTTGAAATGGTGCACTCACACTCAGCTATTGAAGTGCCTTTTAAAAGGTTAGATATATCTCAAAGTATAAAGATTCAACATCATCATAAAACCTGTGGCTGGCATCACAGCCACATGAGATCACTTCTGCTCTAGGCTTTTCTGCCCCAAGGCTCCTCCTCCAGGCTTTCCTGCCTCAACTACGGGTCTGACACCACCATGGTTGTTAAACCATGTCCCAAAGTGCCATGACTACATGTTTTTTTTTAACACCCTCAGGGATGGTGACTCTACCACCTCACTGGCCAGCCTGTTCCAATGCCTGACAACTCTTCCAGTAAAGAATTTTTTCCTGATATACAATCTAAACCTCCTCTGATCGAATTTCAGGGAATTTCCTCTCTATCACTTGTTGCTAGGGAAAAGAGACCAACATCCACCTCACTATAACCTCCTTTTAGCTAGTAGTAAAGAGCAATAAGGTCTCCTCTTGGTTTGCTCTTCTCCAGACTTTACTATCCCAGTTCCCACAGCCACTCTTCATAAGACCTTTTCTCCAGGCCTGTCCCCATCTTCTGTTGCCCAGGACAAGAGGCAACAGGTGGAAGTTGAGGCACAGGAGTTTCCATGTGAACCTGAGGAAGAATTTATTTCACTGAGAGGGTGACAGAGCACTGGAACAGGCTGCCCAGGGAGCCTGTGGAGTCTCCTTCTCTGGCAATATTCAAGAACCACCTGGATGCATTCCAGTGTGATCTGCTCTACTTGGTCCTGCTCTGGTAGGGGTGCTGGACCAGATGATCCTTTGAGGCCCTTCCAGCCCCTGACATTTTGTGATTCTTTGATTCAATGATTCTCCCTCTCCAGACACTCTCCAGCACCTCAACATCCTTCTTATAGTGAGAGACCCAGAACTGAACACAGTACTTCACATTCAGATGGAACTTACTGTATGCCAGTTTGTGTCCATTCTCCCTTTCCTGTCACTGGGCACTACTGAAATAAAGTCAGGTCCTATCCTTCTGACCCCCACCCTTTAGATGTCTATACTCATTAAGAAGATCCCCTCTCAATCTGTTCTTCTGCAGGCTAGAGAGTCCCAGGTCTCTCTCCCTCTCCTCAGAGAGATACTTCAGTTCCCTCAGCATCATTGTATCCTCATGCTGAACTCTCTCTAGTAGTTCCTTGACTGTCCAGAACTGGAGAGCCCCTAACTAGACACAGTACACAAGATATGACCTCACTGGGGCAGAGCAGAGTGGTAAGAGAACCTCCCTTAACCTGTTGATCACACCTTTTTATGCTCCCAGATTAGACTTCATCTAACGTCATTCCTATATTACTTCATGTATTTCAGTGTAGATTTAGCATCATTGTTAAAATTTTAGTCACTGCCTTATTGATAATGGAAAAGTTGAGTTCAAGCTGTCAGATAAACACAGATTTATTTTACGCCCACCCTTCAGCTGTTGCAAAAGTGCAGTAAATGATGGCAATTTATAGCCTGTGGGGATCTGCTCCCTCTCATATTTTTGGAGACTGGGACACTTTTCTGGAATTTCTCTTGGATAGGGAAATTTTTGCTGGGATGAAAAACCAACCAACCACATGAAAAGCAAACCAAACACACTAAAAATTAACAAATAAAATAAAAAATCCAACAAAACCACAAAAAAACCCCACAAAAGAACTACCAAACAAATAACCACAAACAAAAAGAAGCAAACAAAACCCCCCCAAACAACAATGACAAAAAAATCCCCCAAGCCCCATATTGATCAAATAAAACCCCAACAAAACACAGAAAAAAACCCCAACTCTCATTAAAATATTTGCTACCTAATGTGAGGATGAGGATATGCAGAGAACTTTCATCTTCCAAAACAAAAGGCTTGGAGTTATTTACGTAAAGGACATTGAATGAAATTAATTTTAAAGCTCATTAAAGTCTTCTCGTACCTGTTACAATAACTCAGAGAAATACATTCCACACGTTCCCCAAAGTAGATGGGGTTTTTTTGTGTGATATTTAAATGAATGGGAGGAGCATCCTGGCCATGAGCAACATCAAAGTGTGCTATTCATGGCCTGGGATTAATGCTCTTGTATTGCTGAAGTTAATCATCATGCAGTCATATGAAGAAAGTGCAGCTCATTTTTAACAGAGGAAGAAGAAAAATCCCTGGTGTTGCTGTTCATGTCTGAAGTAAAATAAAACCTCCCCGAGAAACAGGCGAAATCTTTTTAATTTTATGTCTCGTGGGGAAGTCTGTGCACATAAGCCAAGGAGATTTTATTGCACCTTTGGTGGAGGATGAAGAATGAAAAAAAAAAAACAGCTCCAAGTCACAGCCATTCTATTTCTTCAGTGCAAACTTTCAGCCCAGTATTACTAATAGAAGCAGAAATCCACAATTAATAGTGAGACCGTGGGCAGCTCTGGCTTCCCGTGGCACTTGAATTATTCATTAGAAATTATTATGGAGTAGCCCAGATGAAAAAAATAAATGTCCCCCAAACCCTAAAATCCTCAATGCCAACATAACCCACTGCTTTGTTAGCAAAGGCTCAGCTGGAGCCTCAACCATCAAATCTTAAGAGGTCTAAGTGACAGGGCCATAAAAACCATGAGTATGGCCAGAGTTTTCATTGTACTGACACAGATAAAAAGAGGAAGGTGAGATTTCACAGAACTGTAGGGGTTGGAAGGGAGATTGTCTAGCTCAAGCCCTTTGATACAGCAGGTCCAGCAAAGAGCAGGTTGTGCAGGATTGCATCCAGGCTGGTTGGGAATCTCTCCAGAGAAGGAGACTCCCCAATCTCTGTAGGCAGCCTGGTCCACTGCTCTGGCACCTTCACAGGAAAGATTTTCCTTATAGACTCATATAATTGTTTCAGCTGGAAAAGACCTCTGCAATCATCTAGCCCAACTATTGCTCTTACACCACCATGTCCTAAGGTGATTTTATGGTACCTTTGGCAGAGGATGAAGAATGAAAAAAAAACACCACTCCAAGTCACAGTCATTCTATTTCTTCAGTGCAAACTTTCAGCACAGATTACTAATAGAAGCAGATATCTACAATTAATAGTGAGACCGTGGGCAGCTCTGGCTTCCCATGGCACTTGAATTATTCATTAGAAATTGTTGTGGAGTAGCCCAGATGAAAAAAAGAAAAAAAAAAAAAAGGTCCCTCAAACCCTAAAATCTTCAATGCCAACAACATAATCCACTGCTCTGTTAGCAAAGGCTCAGCTGGAGCCTCAACCATCAAATCTTAAGAGGTCTAAGTGACAGGGCCATAAAAACCATGAGTATGGCCAGAGTTTTCATTGTACTGACACAGATAAAAAGAGGAAGGTGAGATTTCACAGAACTGTAGGGGTTGGAAGGGAGATTGTCTAGCTCAAGCCCTTTGATACAGCAGGTCCAGCAAAGCGCAGGTTGTGCAGGATTGCATCCAGGCTGGTTGGGAATCTCTCCAGAGAAGGAGACTCCCCAATCTCTGTAGGCAGCCTGGTCCACTGCTCTGGCACCTTCACAGGAAAGATTTTCTTTATAGAATCATATAACTGTTTTAGCTGGAAACGACCTCTACAATCATCTAGCCCAACTATTGCTCTGATATCATCATGTCCTAAGGTGATTTTATGGCACCTTTGGTGGAGGATGAAGAATGAAAAAAAAAACACTCCAAGTCAGAGCCATTCTACTTCTTCAGTGCAAAATTTCAGCCCAGTATTACTAATAGAAGGAGAAATCTACAATTAATAATGAGACATGGACAGCTCTGGCTTCCCATGGCACTTGAATTATTCATTAGAAATTATTGTGGAGTAGCCCAGATGAAGAAAAAATAAATGTCCCCCAAACCCTAAAATCCTCAATGCCAACAACATAACCCACTGCTTTGTTAGCAAAGGCTCAGCTGGAACCTCAACCATCAAATCCTAAGAGGTCTAAGTGACAGGGCCATAAAAACTATGAGTATGGCCAGAGTCTTCATTGTACTGACAGTCCAATAAAAAGAGTGAGATTTCACAGAACTGTAGGGGTTGGAAGGGACCTGTGGAGATTGTCTAACCCAAGCCTTCTGATAAAGCAGGTCCAGCAAAGAGCAGGTTGTGCAGGATTGCATCCAGGCTGGTTGGGGATCTCTCCAGAGAAGAAGACTCCACAATCCCTGTAGGCAGCCTGGTCCATTGCTCTGGCACCTTCACAGGAAAGATTTTCCTTGTAGAATTACATGATTGTTTCAGCTGGAAAAAATCTCTACGATCATCTAGCCCAACTACTGGTGTGACACCACCATGGCCATTAAACCATGTCCCAAGGTGATTTCATGGCACCTTTGGTGAAGGATGAAGAAGGAAAAAATGCTCCAAGTCACAGTAATTCTATTTCTTCAGTGCAAACTTTCAGCCCAGATTACTAATAGAAGAGGAAATCTACAATTGATAATGAGACAGAGAGTCTCAAGCAGCTCTGGCTTCCCATGGCACTTGAATTATTCATTAGAAATTATTGCGGAGTAGCCCAGATGAAGAAAAAAAATAAATAATAATGTCCTCCAAACCCAACATCATCAACAAAAAGCCTTTTGTTCTTGCTTCATAAAGGGGCAATGGCAGTGAGAATCCACCAACCACCAATATGATTTTCCATTCAGACCTAATTCATTGATCTGATAAAAGGAATCTCCTTTCTTATTTTGTACGTAAATTAAATGTCCTGCTGTGAGAGAATTAAAAGGAAGTACATCAGGCTCTATGAATTATTCACAGGGAACTGTGGTGATAGGAAAGGCAGCAGACACAATGAGCAGAAATGAGATTAATTCCTTTTCAGGCTAACATGTAGAAAGATGCATATAACAGTAAGGGAAAATACAAAGGCTGTGGTAAATCATAGTGTAAGTCTGACTGCAATCTGCTACTCGTAACATAGGCTTCTCTCTTCTTGCTTTAGTATCACTGCCACAAATTGGACACTGTGGTTGTACCATGGAAATTTTTAATCCCTGAGAACTTTTTTTTTTTTCCCCAGGACTACATAAAGTTTCCACTTGGGTGTAGCTTTGGGGTTACTCTCCATTCCAAGCCTGTGCTGGTTTGAGGCTAGGATCATCATAGAATTAACCAGGTTGGAAGAGACCTCCAAGATCATCCAGTCCAACCTAGCACCTAGCCCTAGCCAATCAACCAGACCATGGCACTATGTGCCCCATCCAGTTTTCTCTCGAACACCTCCAGGGATAGCCACTCCACCACCTCCCTGGGCAGCGCATTCCAATGCCAATCACTCTTGCTGGAAAGAACTTCCTCTTAGCATCCAGCCTGAACCTGCCCTGGCACAACTTGAGACTATGTCCTCTCGTTCTGTTGCTGGTTGCCTGGAAGAAGAGCCCAACTCCACCTGGCTACAACCTCCCTTCAAGTGGTTGTAGAGAGCAATGAAGTCTGCCCTGAGCCTCCTCTTCTGCAGGCTGCCCACCCCCAGCTCCCTCATCCTCTCCTCACAGGGCTGTGCTCCAGGCCCCTCACCAGAGGTTTTAATCTCTTCCTCTCAGTCTGTTTCTGACCACTGGACATCTTAGAGTTAAAGGTTTTAGAGATTTTCAGAAGAAGAAGGGGATAACTCCCATGCCCTGCCTAGCATCCCTTATCAAAATAAGATAAATTAACAGTATGTATAATATATATGTCTTAGACATATATAACATAAACACCTATAATACAGATCTCTGCTCACCAAAATACAAAGATAGAGAACTTTCTACACTGCAATTTCGAACCATAAATCCTAGATTCTGGACACATTTACTATTCCTTCATTTACTGTTCTTCATGTCATGTGCCAAAGTACCACACTGCTGAGTGCTGCATAGAAACAGAGAGAAAATTGGTCTCAGATCAAAATGGTTTATAATTTAAAGTTATCTTGGAGAAGGAACAGCTGACTGTGCATTAGTTTGGGCCTTAAATAGCAAAATGGTGTTAAAAATGGACCCTAGAAACAAAGGCTGTGGCTATTCTTGAGATGGTTATAAGACACGAAGTAGATAATGGCAGATGACAGCTCAAGGAGACAATTCGATAGCAGCATTCACACTAATTAACAGTGATACAGAGATAACAGTCTCCAGATGTTCTTTTCTAGATGCATTGATGTTGTATGCAAAATCACAGGCTTCAAAGGCTGCTTTTGACTTCAGCACAACGTGTCCATTATTGCACCACTGCATATTACTTATTTTCAGAAGAAAGAAGAGTAGTAATGCTAGTTATAGGATTTGGGGGGAGGTGAGGGTGGTGGTTATTAGACTATCAATGCTTGTACGTACAAGATAATTAATGGTGAGTTAAGAAGATGGAGGAACTTCAGAAAGATTTAATCACAGAATCACAAAAACATCCAGCTTGGAAAAGCCCCTCAGGATCATCAAGCCCAACCTAGAACCCTGCTCTACAAGATTCACCTTAAACCACATCCCTTAAAACACATCCAGGATGGATGACTCCTCCACCTCCCTGGGCAGCTCATTCCAGTCCCTGACCTCTCTCTCCACGAAAAACCTTTTCCTAATGTCCAATCTAAACCTGCCCAGTCTCGGCTTGAGGCCATTCCCCCTTCTTCTGTCTCCAACTACCTGTGAGAAGAGACCACCACATCGTCCCTTCAGGTATTCATAGACAGCCATGAGGTCTCCCCTCAGCCTCCTCTTTTTCAAACTAACCATCCCCAGCTCCCTCAGTTGCTCCTCATAAAGTTGGTGACTCCTCCACCTCCCTGGGCAGCTCATTCCAGTGCCTGACCACTCTTTCCATGAAATTTTTTTCCCTAATGTTCAATGAAGCAAGGCAAAAATGTCTGATACACCCCACAATACAAGAGGAAACCAGAGACAGGAGTAGGGTAGGAGAATAAAAAGCATTGCATTAGATAGAGCAACTGAACAGCACAGGAGGAAAAAACAGGAGTCCAGATAAATCCAGCTCAGCATAGAGATTGGCCTTCCACAGTAAGAGCCAAGCAAACCTAAATCATTCTTTTGCTTTGCTTATATTGCTGACAGATTTTCTCATTTCAGTGAAAATATGTTTCGGCCTTATGATTATTTGATGCGTGTCAGATTTGCATACTCCAGCAAAATGGGTTTTATGGCATCATTTGCATTTTGAGGGTATGCTGGAAAGCCTCCGAAAGGATTGGTGTAGCTGACTGAAAGGCAGAATATTCATGCTGTGAAGAATGTCAGCACAAAAACAGAGCAAGGCTGGGCTGTCCAAATGAACATGAAAAATAAGTTTCCACATTGCAAGTTCATCTTTTAACCCACTCTGTGCTCCCCGAGGAGCACCTCTGTTTTTGCTGCTCCTCCAGACCAGGTGCATAGCACTTCCCAATATGTTAAACAACTTATCTTGGGCTTCCAACAAATGAAACGCACAAAATTGGCTTGAACTGAGCTATGGGTATTTAGCTTTGAACCTATTACTCTTTTGCTTCATGCACAATAACAGTAAGACCTAGATTTCATGCTTCTATCTAACTTTTCTTAAATGCTGTTATGAAGAAGTCTGGATGCAAATAGGAGCACAGGAACAACAAGTGGCCAATAAATTACTCTCTCGGAAACTGGGTGATGAAAAACCTTAACAAGGAAAACTTCTTTTTGATTGAATTTCTCTAAACTCCTCCCGAGATAAGGAAATGTAAATACAACATCACCATAATTTGAAAGGCAGGTTTGACAGTAAAAAGCAAAAGCAAATAGGATGTCATCAGAAGAGCCCAGACAAAGACAGACTGCTACAACCTCATCAGACCCCAGCACTGGCAGTGCTGATTATGTCTCGCACGCTTATTGTTGCCCATCATACTCTGAATCTGTAATAGGCATTTGAATGAGATTTTATTAACCATTAGAATATAAGCAAGCTGAGACTTCTGCAAGGAGGTGGGTGTTTGACCAGCTTCTCTGACTCTATTACTCTTCCATCTTGCCACCTGCCTTAAACACCTATTTAGGTGCTTCTAGCCCCGTATCTCTTTCCTTCCTTTCTGCAGGAGGAGAACAGCTTAGATTTACAGTGTGGTGTTTCAGGACACGACTTTAAAGAAAAATAAATTACAGAAGTGTCACATCATGTAACAGCATAATAAACCACTGCTGAATTATTAAGTGGTGAGCAGTATTTCATTATCATTCTTTATTAAGTATTAACTGCCTCGTCCAAGGCGTATTGCTGGGGGCGGGGTGGGGCTGTCAGGGATTTTGTGTTCTGCCCTTTGTTTTATAATGGTGCTTCGTGTACTGAGAACTTCTCTGTGACTGAGATTTTAGGATCTGCCTGACACACAGCTTCTGCTCATCTACATCTGTATCCCTATAAAATAATGTGTTTCTGGAAGCTATAAATAAATGATGAAGGCAGCAAAGGTCAGGATCTGTCCTTTCGAACCCAAAGTTACAGCACTTAACAGCAGCTTCTGATATACTGCTGTGTCCTCTGTACTTCCAACAGTTTTAAAGCACTCTTCTGATTATGTCACACATTTATTCTCCTCTTTAGCCCCCCCTCCCCTATCCCCTTCTCCTTCCTTCTCGCTTCTCTCACTGCCTGGCTCATGATCTAATGCAACATAATTCAGTGTGAACTAGCATAGCATGTCAAAAAACCAAAAGAGAATATTTTCTTAGGATCAGATATTTGTTATCAGTTTCAGCAAAGAAACCAGCTCCAAATGCATTGTAGATCCTGGAATGCTGACAAAGAATCTGCATCTATCATGCCAAAGCTATTTGATTTTTCACATGTGGTGAATAATAAGAATGTAAATTGGCCCTTGATGGGAAGAGTTTGATTTTATTTCACATGGAAGCATCAATACCACTCTAATCCTGCTTAATTAGGACCAATTGGCCATGCACGGGATAAAAAAGATACTGTAAATATCTATTTACCAAGTTTGTGTACTCCTTGGCAAGGCACTGAACAGATGAGTTGCCAATATGAAATAAAAAAGCTGTATGCATACAAATGACATTGTGTTAAGTGTCATCGAGTTTTGTTATACCACATAAAGAGGTACAGAAATTCACATTTTAAAGATCCAATTTCAGGGCTTGTGTAACTCCTGAATCTGGCTTGTTTTAAAAGAGCTGTTTCAGAATCACACAGTGGCTTTGTCCAGCTAAGATTCTGAGTGTGTGACATCTTATTAAATGTCATGTTTGTGTGGTGTGACACTGAAGATTAAATTATTTTGTGTCTTAGTGAGAAAGTAATTGCTGCTAACTCTTCTCAGTGGATGGATCACCTTTTGGATAAGGAATTGGCTAGATGGAGGCTCTCAAAGAGTCAAGGCAATCCCAAGCACAAATACAGGCTCAGGGATGAGTGAATTGAGAGCAGCCCTGTAGAAATTTACTCAATTTACCATGCACAGGATGAAAAAAAAACCATTGTAAATATCTATTCGCCACTTAGTACACTTCTTGGCAAGGCACTGAAGAGATGAGTTGCCAATATGAAATAAAAAAGCTGTATGCATATGAATGATATTGTATGAAGTGTCATCTAGTCAAATTATAAGGACTTGGGGGTGCTGGTTGATGAGGCACTTGACATGAGCTGGCAATGTGTGCTGGCAGTACCAAAAATGTACTCTCACAGCATCATAAAATGCTTTGGGTTGGAAGGGACTTCTAAAGGTTATCAAGTCCAGCCCCTGCCCTGTGCTGATCAGTGACACCTTCAGGTAGATCAGGTAGCTCAGAACCCTGTGCACCTGATCTGGAATATTTCCACAGATGGGGCTTCTAACTCCTTTCTGGGCGACCTGGGCCAACGTTTCTTCCTTCTTAATGTAAAATATTTCATAGAATCATAGAGTCATAGAATGGTTTGGGTTGGAAGTGATTTCCAAAGGTCATCTAGTCCAATCCCCTCTGCAGTCAGCAGGGGCATCCTCAATTAGATCAGGTTGTCCAGAGCCTTGTCAAGGCTCACCATGAATGTCTCCAGAGATGGGGCTTCAGCTACCGCCCTGGGCAGTACACCTGTCCCAGTGTTCCACCATCCTCAGAGTAAAGAGCTTGTCCCTAAGTTTCTTCCATCTAGTCTAAATCTTCCTCTTTTAGTTTAAAACTGTCACACTTGTCCTGTCCAAACAGGCTCTGCTAAAAAAATTGTCCCCATCTCTCTTACAGGCTTCCTTTAAGAACTGAAAGGATATAGTAAGGTCTTGGAGTTTTCTTCAGGCTGAAAACCTCCACTCTCCCCTTTTTTTTTCATAGGAGAGATATTTCATCCCTCTGATAATTTCTGTGGCTCTCCTCTGGATCCACTCCAACTGCTGAGCTGGTCTCTGCAATTAAGGCCAGTTGGTATGGAGAGCTCATAAGCATGCCCATAAATTCTTTTATTCTTTTGGTCCTTTGACTGTGCAAGCAGCAGCAGGAGGCCAAGAAGAGAGTGATAGCTACTTTAAGCGACATCTCATGCCAGGATTGTGCTGTCACTCAGTGGCAGAGGAGATGGAGTCACTGTGCCCTGGAGCATTCCCCAACTGTGCTGAGGGAAGTGGGGTAGATGGAGCCCATGGCATGTTTAGCTTGCAGTGCCCTTCCAGAAGGATCATGCCGAGCATATGTTCTGGGAATGGGCAGTAAGCCATTTTAAGCAAACTCTTTTGCATACGTGACTGCATGGCAGGGATTTTGAATAGGTGTCTTCCTTTAAATACTGATTATTTTACACTGAATGACTGCAGTGAATGCTCTTCCTTCCTTGACTCCAGCAAAGCACAGAATTAGCAAGACAAATAAACTTTCTTCTAATTAGATTTCTATGTTGCATTCCTCATCCTAGTAACTGAACGTTACAGTATGTGACTAGAATGAAGCACAAACTTCTTTTCCATTCCTTTCTGCTGGGAGAAACAGCAGATATGTTTATATGTAGTTTGTTTTCCTTTTAGATCAGCTCTTGAATTTTACCTACTTGCATTTGATTTTATTTAATGATCTCATTACTTTACACACTTAGAAAACAAATTTGGAATGGAATGGGATGGAATGGAATGGAGTAGAATAGAGTAAAGTAGAATAGAATAGAATAGAATAGAATAGAATAGAATAGAATAGAATAGAATAGAATAGAATAGAATAGAATAGAATAGAATAGAATAGAATAGAATAGAATAGAATAGAATAGAATAGAATACAATAGAATAGAATAGAATAAGCCAGGTTGGAAGAGCCCTCCAAGATAACCCAGTCCAGCCTATCACCCAGCCCTATCCAATGGCACTAAGGGCTCCATCCAGGCTTTTCTTGAACACCTCTAGGATTTATACCCCTTTCTTTTAATTGGCACAAATTCAAACTTAAATTATTCTGAAATTCAGTGTCAGAAACAGGAACCTACCTGGCTTCACTGAAAGCTGTTCTAGACTGGCAAGTTACCTTTCTGCCCTCCAGCATCCGTTTGTCCTGTTTGTTGCAGCTATTAAAAGAAGATCACAGGCTCACAGGATGTTAGAGGTTGGAAGGGACCCAAGGAGATCATGAAGTCCAACCACCCTGCCACAGCAGGACCATAGAATCAAGCACAGATCACAGAGGAACACAATCAGACAGGCCTTGAAAGTCTCCAGAGAAGAAGAAAGCAACTGCTTTCAGCAGGTGCGATTTAATGGGGTTTTTATTTAGATCATTTCTCAGAGGGAAAAGTCCTTAAAGTGTTGTCATTTGGTTGCTGCAAACAGGTAAGAAATCAGTTCATCTGCTGCTGGCAAAAGCATTGTTTGATTTACTGATGCAGGCACCACCTAATTGCGCGAGCAAAGCAGGCAGGAATTGGCCAGGCACTTTTCTTTTATGGCATCTCTCTATCACAGCGTTCAATGCATTTCACAAAGTTATTGAGTATAGCGAAGATGAAAGGGAAATGCCTGCAGTCTGGCTCTGAGTACAGCTGAAAAGTAATATATACACATCCACAAGCACCCAAAAAAAAAAAAAAAAAAAAAAAAAAAAAAACCCAAAGCCAAACTTCAAATTTCCTGGGCTTGATTGCGCCCAGCTTCGATGGTTTGAAATGTCTCCTTCAGTAACTCACCACTAATGTGGGTTTTATTTGTTTTAGTGCTCTGTGACACTCACTAAAATAAACACCCAATCACTTTAACAGTCTCCTGGCTGCGAGTGGCCACGGCAAGAGCTATTATTTTATAATCTCTAATTCCCAACTTTCACATACCTCGAAGATACTGAACAGAACTGTATTGAGCGGTAAAAAGCCAGATGGGTACTGCAGGAAAAGCTGAGAACTGGTAGCTCTAGGCACCTCTCATCACAGAGGCTGTCACCGGAACAATTTAGTCATCTACTCAATGTAACCTCTTTTAACACTTGGCTTGAAGTCTGTGGGGTCCGTGGCGCACTTGTAGAGGCAGTGTTGCTAATGAGCTACTTACTGCTTTTTTACCTGGGGCTTTGTTCTCTAAAAGATATGCCTCTACTCTTTCCCTGGCAGAGTAAGGAAAGGATTGCTATTGGCAGCAATTAAGAAGTTTGAATACCATTTACATTTCTTTACCTTTCAGGTCAGTGAGACACTAGCACAAGGCAGTTTAAATTGAAATACGCCTTTGATTCATGTTTTTAAAGGTGTAGTAGCTTCCATCAGAAAACAGATGACACCTGAAATCAGATCCTGGACTCATTAAAAAAAATAAAATAAAGGAAAAAAACCCCTATGTTTAATCTTCTCTTCTTACTTTGGACTAAAAAGTCTTATTAGTCTTATTTTATTTTTTTTATCCCCTTCATATGTCTATTATGCTGCTCTGACCACATGTGAACTTTACGATGGGAGGAAGCTGATATCCACTGATAAATACATAGCTCCTGTTTAGGTGCCTTGCAGCCTGGATTGTCTTCACCCATCCTTCCACTCATTCACAGAACAAGCACCTGGTTAAAATCACAGAATCTCAGGGGTTGGAAGGGATTTCTAGAGATCATTGAGTCTGGTCCCTATGCCAAAGCAGGATCAACTAGGGCAGGTTGCACAGAAATATATCCGTGTGGGTTTTGAAATTCTCCAGAGAAGGAGATTCCATGATCTCTCTGGGCAGCCTCAGCTGTACAGCGGAGTAACTTCTTCCTTACCCCTGCTGGCCTCAATGTTCCTTATAGAAGCCAAGATACCATTGACCTTCCTGGCCAGTTTGGCACACTAGCAAATCATGTTCAACCTGTCATCAACAAGCATCCCTAGGTCCTTTTCCACAATGTCCATCTGACAATATATATTACGGAGCCAGAGCTACATTTAGTGGTCAAAAACCAAATTCCACTGGTATTTTTTGACAAGCAAACGAAGTGAGTACCTAGTGAAATGGCTGTTGAATCGTATCAGCTGTTGCAAGGCAAAAGCTTAGTTCTATCCATGCTTTCCAGAAGCATAGACAGATCCAGTCTGCAAACTGCTGAAGGCCTCTCAGGAAGGGCTGAGGAGTGGGCTTCTTCTCCTTGCCACCCGTACACAAGGGTCTGGAGATTAATGCTAATGGAGCAAAAGAAAGGGATGGGCAAGAAGGAGAGACAAGATCACATTGCAACTGCCACAGGGCTGCTGCCAAATGCAATTGTTTTATGCTAAGTACAGTACAACCACACACATTTTAACTCCTTGGAATATTGCACTGGTTTCTTGTTCCAAAGATTATCATGCACAGCATTAATGGAAAGCAGTAAAGAAGATCTAGTAAGTTCAGACATCTTGCAGGAAAAATCAAGAGAGAAAAAAAAATAATTCTGTGAGTGCTTTTATCCTGCAAGTGCAATCCAAGTGTGAGTGTTCAGGCTAATCCATGAGAGTCCAGAAGTGAGGAGCCATTCAAATACGGAAAGCAGAAACAAGATGAATGGTAAAATCAGCAACCCAAAAAAGTTGCTCTTTGGTGGTTTGTTTGATAATTTATGGTTGCTGGTTTGGGATGTGTTTGCTTGTTTGGGTTTTCTTTCCCCTGAATAAAATGGAGCATTCACACAGCAGACGTAGGAGGCAGCGGCAGAGCTCAGAGATCCTCTGGTATGCACAAGAAGGACATGGAACTGCTGGAGAGAGTCCAGAGGAGGGCCACAAAAATGATCAGAGGGATGAAGCAGCTCTGCTATGAGGACAGGCTGAGGGAGTTGGGACTTTACAGACTGGAGAAGAGAAGGCTTTGGGGAGACCTTAGAGCAACCTTCCAGTATCTGAAGGGGGCCTACAGGAGAGCTGGGGAGGGACTGTTCACAAGGTCTTGTAATGACAGGACGAGGGGGAATGGGTTCAAATTGGCAGAGGGGAGATTTGAATGGGATGTTAGGCGGAAGTTCTTCACAGTGTGGGTGGTGAGACACTGGCACAGGTTGCCCAGGGAGGTTGTGGCTGCTCCCACCCTGGAGGTGTTCAAGGGCAGGCTGGATGAGGTCTTGAGAGTCCTGATCTAGTGGGAGGTGTCCCTGCCTATGGCGGGAGGTTTGGAACAGGATGATCTTTGAGGTCTCTTCCAACCTAAACCATTCTATGATTCTATGCCACAACGTCATAACACAAAACTTACAATAAACCCATTTGTTTTAAGGCAGTTATTTTAATCTGGGTTGACTTCTTCATATTTAAGGCAACAATCACAGATTTACAGGAAATATCTTTCGAAATTTTAGTGCTGTATTTATAGGCATATTAGAAAATGGTTGACCCATTTGGATGGTGGAGAGGAAGAGCACATTGCTGCACAGAAAATGAAAAGCAGCATATTGTTTTATAGATGTGTGAATAGTTTCATATTTATTTTATATATATACATGTGATATATGGCTAAAGGGGGAAAATCTCGCCATTCCTGCTTCTGTATAAACCACTCTTTCATACGTACTGAAATAGAGGTGGACAAATTTACTTCGAAGCTCATTTCGGCACCGGCCTTGAGAGCAGCCCTAAATGACAGAATGGTTAAACCAGGCTGCCTGCCAGTTCTTTATCTTCTTTATCACTACCACTGTTGTCTTCCCAGTGAAGATACAAAAGGGGGAAATGTACTATAAATAAGATGTGAAGTTAAAGATAAGACATACATCACTTCCCTAATACATGCTCCACCCTGACCTTGAACAACCCAACATGGGTCTCTCCAAATATTACCTAGACATATTTCTCCATCCACCGAAGAGATTAAGTAGCTGATATGATAAAGGACATGGCTATAAATCTCTTCTTCCTGATCTCCTTGTGCACAAAAACTGCCAACGTTCTCTGTGCCTATCAGGCTGTAGGATCATACATCTGGATGGTAACACATCTAACAGCTTTTGAGAGTTAGAATGGATCAGAGCATTGACAGTCATAGGTCTGACCCTGGTCACTGCTCACACAAGGTGTTAGTAAATGAAACGTGTGCCTGGGAAACCTGATTTAGGAGAAATGCAGATTTCCTTTTTTTTGTAAATAATCACAGAATCAGAGAATGTCAGGGGCTGGAAGGGACCTCCGAAGCTCATCCGGTCCAGCCTCGTGTCAAAGCAGGATCATCTACCTCAGATCACACAGGAAAACATCCAGGCAGGGTTTTGAATACCTCCAGAGAGGGAGACTTCACAACCCCCTTGGGCAGCTTGTTCCAGGGTTCTGTCACCCTCACAGGGAAAAATTCCTCCTCATGTTTACATGAAATTTCCCATGCCTCAACATCCACCCATTGCCCCTTGTCCTGTCACTGGGTGCCACCCAGCAAAGTCTGGCTCCAGCATCTTGGCACTCACCCTTTACATATTCATAAACATGAATGAGGTCACCTCTCAGTCTCCTCCTCTCCAAGCAGCAGAGACCCAGCTTCCTCAGTCTCTCCTTGTAAGAGGTGTTCCATTCCCTTACTGAGCTGGATTATTGGTAGTAGTCCCTGGATGAAGTGTGTCTTCCACTGAGTGGATGACTGGAAAGGCAACAGGATGCTTGGTGTGGTTCATCTAACATGAAGTTTGCGGAGTTCACGAAGACAGCTTGAAGGTGGTGGATGATCTCATCATCCCAGAGGATGCTCTAAATGTTTCCTATCACCCAGGCTTTAAGAGCATTTCTTCATCACTCTACACAACTCCCTGAAAGGATGATGGAGTGAGGTTGGGGGCTGATCTCTTCTCCCAAAGAACAAGTGACAGGACAAGAGGAAACTTTCTCAAGATGCACTGGAGGAGGTTTAGTTTGAACATGAGGAATAATTTCCTCCCTGGAACAGAGTGCCCAGGTTAGTGGTCAAGTCACCATCCTCGGAGGGCTGTAAAAACCATGGAGATGTGTTGCTGAGAGATGTGGTTTAGTGATGACCTGACAGAGCTGGGCTAACAGTTGGACTTCATCACCATAAGGGTCCAGCAAAAACAGTTCTGTGATTGTGGAGTCATTTGGCAGAACAGAGAATAACAGGAGATCCAACTGCATGGATGAGCATAGGAAGAACTGTCTGGGAAGCTGAGGAAGTATAAGGGAAGGGAAATGAAGAAAGAGGCTTGTAAAAATATAAGCAAAGGAAGAAAGCAAACAGCAAAGAGCACTAATGAAGCTGTGGCCACGGAGTAGATAAGAAAAGCTGAAAGGTGAGAGGAAACATTTAGCAGTCGCTGGAGAGGTTGAGAAATAAACTCTATAGGAGTTAGCCTAGGGCTTAACTGACGAGAGGAAGGTTCAGCAAGGGACCTAAACATGTGTGCATGCATGGGGGTCTGTATCAGGATAGAATCATAGAATCAGTCAGGTTGGAAGAGACCTCCAAGCTCATCCAGTCCAACCTAGCACCCAGCCCTAGCCAATGGCTCTAAGTGCCCCATCCAGGCTTTTCTTGAACACCTTCAGGGATGGCAACTCCACCACCTCCCTGGGCAGCCCATTCCAATGCCAATCACTCTCGCTGGAAAGAACTTCCTCCTAACATCCAGCCTAGACCTGCCCTGGCACAACTTGAGACTGTGTCCCCTTATTCTGTCCCTGGTTGCCTGGGAGAAGAGCCCAACCCCACCTGGCTACAACCTCCCTTCAGGGAGCTGCAGAGAGCAATGAGCTCTGCCCTGAGCCTCCTCTTCTGCAGGCTGCACACCCCCAGCTCCCTCAGCCTCTCCTCACAGGGCTGTGCTCCAGGCCTCTCATCAACTTCATCACCCTTCTCTGGACACATTCCAGTACCTCAACATCTCTCTTGAATTGAGTGGCCCAGAACTGGACCAAACACAAAGATTAAAACCTCAGGGAGTTCAGCATCTATGTTAACTGAGCTAAAGAATGAGGAGAATCAGACTGCATAGGGGAAATTAAGTCAAGCTGGATGAAAAACACTGCAGAATTCAAGCCCTTTAAGGGTGAAGGTAATTATTGCCACGTACTGTAGCTTCCCACTGAGCACTGGAGATGTGATCCATTGAAAGAATTTTCCTAAGATCCACAACTGTAATTTTCTGTTCTTCTCTAGCTTAAAGTTCTGAACCATTTCTGAACTTCAGAATGGGACAGTTCGAAGACAAATCTATCTTTTCAGAGCAAAAATTGCGCCAGCAGTCACCACTCTGAAAAAGAACAATTATTTTCTATTGAACGTTTACTTTTCCTTTGAAGCCCAGCTTCAACTCAACAAACAAATGTTTGAAAGATAAATCAAAGATGCAGCAGCAGCTTGTGCTCAGATGAAAACACATGTGGATATTTTTATTTTCTTTTAGCCCAGACTTGACGATCTTTAAGAGTTTAAGACCTCAGTATTTAAAATAACTTAAAGACTGTGCGATCTACAGGAAATACCTTACGGCGTTTTGTTTCTCTGTGCTTTGCTTTCCCTTTCTTTTTTCCCCCTCCCCTCCTTCTCCTCCTCCTCCT
>VWZI01016526.1:0-22795 GCA_013396835.1 Psilopogon haemacephalus
TCTCCAAAATCCCACTGCACCCAAGAAAGATAGAGTGTCCTTTATATTTGTGGGAACTGCCACAGTGGAAACTTCGTTTATCACATCCTGTGGAATGTGACGGCGACCATCCTGCCACCGCACTCCCAGAAATTGAATTTCTCTGGAAGGTCCTTTGACCTTGTCTCTCTTTATGGCAAAACCTGCTTGCAACAGAATATCAATTATTTTGTTACCTTTCTCGAAGACTTCCTCAGCAGTTTGGCCCCACACAATGATGTCATCAATGAATTGTATGTTTTCTTGAGCTTTACCTTTTTCCAATGCATTGTGGATCACTGAGTGACAGATCATTGAGCTGTGTTTCCAGCCCTGAGGCAAACGTTTGAACTGATACTGGATTCCTCTCCAGATGAATGCGAACTCAGGCCTGCATTCCTTAGCTATGGGAATAGAGAAGAAAGCATTAGCAATGTCTACAGTTGCGTACCACTTGGCTTCCTTCAATTCCAGCTTGTATTGGAGTTCCAGCATGTCTGATACAGATGTGCTCATGGGTGGAGTCACCTTGTTGAGGGCATGGAAATCCACTGTGAGGCACCAGTCGCCATTAGTCTAGCGCACGGACCAAATAGGACTGTTGAAAGGTGAATGAGCTTCCTTGATGACAGCCTGACTTTCCAGTTGTTATAAGCTAATCTCTGAGCTGCAGATGCAGCTTTCTATACTTGGAAACAAATCGAAGTTTGTTCTCCCCTCATCCATCGAGAATAACTTTACAAACCCTACCATGAATACTGCTTTTGAAACTTCTATGAACATTATAATGCAATACTTGTTAAAACTGAATGCAACCGAAAGGATTATGCTGCACAGGGAAGAGGTGGAGCTCAGAAATGCCTAGAAATAATGGGGTCTAAATTTCACCTCTGTTCTCTGATCCACAGGGGCAATTCCTCTCAACCTGATCCCAAAGTCTGCAGCAAACTGCTGTATTTAAGAACCCTTGGGAGAGTATTTCATGGAATGGAGATTAGAAAGCAAGACCTGAAAATTGGAAAGTGCTTCATGGTGTCTCCCTAACAGTTTAGGATTGATTCATTTTAGTATTTGTGTCTGGGTTGTATTCACTGCTGCCTCATAGATCAATGGCACGATAGAGTCCCAGCTCTTGTGGATGCAGCATATGGGAAAGGGATCCATTATCTTTAGTTCCCAGGACTATAAAATGTCTAATAAACTCAGCAGCAAGAGTACCATATTTGTGCAGCACTGCCAGCTGCTCTAGCCTTGTTGTCTGTTCAGCTGTGTTTTTAGCTTCATTATTGATGGGGAATGGTGATAGTTGGACAAATGATGCTGCTTGCAGATTTGAGGCACTTTACTAAAGCATCAATGGTATTAGAAAATTGAAAGAGGTGAACAATAAAAGGAAACCTGTCAGAAACATCCCCTGGCACCTACGGAGTGAGTTCCTGGTTCACCTGGCTTACTTCTCCTTCAGATACTAGGAGGCCTCCAAAGTTGTGCCTGTGGAATTTGTACACAAACATGCATTGCAAGAAATGGGAAAATAATAATTGTGCATACTGGGGTGTGTTGGTTTGAGCTAATTGGAGGATTTGAGTGAGAAATTAGACTATTGGCTGAGAGAGGTAAACACAGTATGTCACTTCACCGAGTTTTACTGAGAAGAAAAAAAAAATTGTTTTTAAGAATTGTTTTTAAAAAATCAGATAGCAGATGGCTTCTGAGCATTCTGGCGGCGGCTGCTTCTCTTGCATGGTCTCCTTTCCCTTTGTCTTGGTAGCTAATTCAGAGTAAAACTACTAACTCCTTTCTACTAATCCCCCTGGCCGATCTACTTCAGCTTATCTGCAGCATCAACAGGNTGTAAATATAAAGCTTCATTTATTAACTTCCAGTGTTTTTCTGAGTCTTAGCCGGGGTTTAAAAAGGTGAGGGGGCAAGAAGGAGATCCAGCTGTGGGAGATCAGGATTCACAGCAGGACCAAAGTTGTTCAGTAGAAATCCTCTTTCCCATGATGCTGTCCAACCTCCTTTCCATCCTGCTTCCTCCTTCTTCTTCTTTCTCTTTTGCCAGACAAGATCTGGATCAGAAAACACAAATCCTTAGTTCATACCTAATTAAAAATATTTCTTTGCTGTCCTACAAGACTCTGTCTCCCATGTCACATGACTTGTAAAGGTGACTTTAGCTGCTGTGCGTCCCCTTGCAGGAAGGGAGGGAGAAAGGCAGAGAGGGAGGGATTCACTGCAAGGAGGGATTCACATCGGCACAGTCAGCAAACTCAAGCTGGCTGCAAGCAGGAAGTTCGAAGGCCTCAGACCCAAATGTTCATCCTCTATTGCAGAACCCTACTCAAGGTGTCTCTGAGCATTAGTTTGCTGCTCCTGCACTTTTCTCAGTCTCTTCGTAGATGTTTACATTCTCAATTTTCTACTGTCTGTTTTCCCCACTGTAGTGGTTTAAGCAGTTACCTGCCCCTCCACCTTTTGATATAAACCCCGACTAGGACTCAGAACACTGGAAGTTGATAAATGAAGCTTTATATTCACAGCTTTGCACAATATACAAGCAGATATTTACAAGGTATAACAGATATTTACATATATATACAATGAAAAGGTAATACAGAAACACCACACCCTTCCCAGAGACCAAAATCCCCAAGAGGGGTAACCAACCACTCCTACCACCTCTCCCCCCTTCCCCAATCTCATCTCACCACCTATTGATGCTGAAGATAGGTGGAGGTAGATCAGCCAAGGGGGTTAGGAGTAGGAAAGAAGTTAGTAGTATTACTGAGAATTAGCTACCAAGGCAGAGAGACAAAGGAACCATGCAAGAGAAGCAGCCGCAGCCTGGAGCGGTCTGAAACCGCCTGTGTTATCTGTATTTTGGTTATAACTTTTAAAACAACATTTTTTCTTTCTCAGTAAAGCTTTGGGGTGAAGTGACATACTGTGTTTTCCTCTTTCAGCCAATAGTCTAATTTCTCACTCAAATTCTCCAATTAATTCAAACCAGCACACCCACCCACAAATCTGTGGCTCCTGCTACACCTTTGGAATAAACTCCATAATCTCTCTGAAAATGGTGCAAAACATGGTCTTACATATGGACATTTTTATGGTGGGTGGGGTAAACAGCTTTGTTTGCTCCCTGTGAATTCTCACTAGGGGCACATTGCAATTGCTGACCAGAATTAGTTTTTATTGCTTTCTTTACTCTTCTGGGACACAGAGACAAGCATTACTAGGGAAAGTTAGGGAACATTTTCAGTCTCTACTGTCTTCAGTTTAGGCACTTTGAAACCAATGAGCAGGCACTCAAATGGAAGCAAGTTAATATCATCCACTGCTCTCACTTAATCAAGCGACTACTGGTGCCTTTGATCAATCCCTAGCTATTATTTCTTGAAAAGAGAATCCTGTATTCCACAGGCAGGATCAGTTACTGTATTTTGGACAACATGGACAAGGGGAAACAAAAATTGTTTAGTTAATGGTGGTATAAATGCAGAAGAAAATGGCCCTGTGAGTCTTACCTGGGCTAAGACTTGTATGGGTTTATCCATCACCAATGCATGTAGCTAGTCTGCACTTGTTTTGCAGTCTGCTGTCATTGCTTAGTGCCTGTTGGCTCTTGACAGCCTTCCTAGAGCACTTCTGATCTCTGTCTTTGCCATCAACAGCTGCAGCACTGGGGAAAAAAACCCCAAACTGTTAAATGCTGATGTTTCTGTGAGGAGCAGAAAGAAAGAAGTTCACAAGCCAGGAGTTTCTTTCAAAGCACATGGATCAGAGGTTTTGTGCAAATTACTTTCTTTGGTATTTAAAACTTACTATAACTACTTGGTATTTTAAAATATTCTGAGAAATTGTTTGTGGCACCTTCTGGTTTTCCCTTTTATTTACTGCCACATAGAGTCTCAGCTATTAGAAATGCTAAAGAATGACTTCTGTGAAAATTAGGGAGATGGCAATGGCATATTTGACAAAAACACAACTTCAGCTTGGTGAAGCTGTATATACCAATCAGAAGACAGCAAGAGGTCTACCTTTGGTTTTGATAATGAATCTACCCAAGGATTCATTATGTCCATCAGTACCTTGGTTCAGAGCTTTTCACTCTTCTTCTTAAAAAACGTACTATTACTGTCTCAGATTTATCTGTCTCAAGGTTTCAGACACTGGGTCTTCTTATTTCCTGGGTCAAAGAACTTCATTGTTCCTCATTATTTAGGAAGGTAATAGTATGCTGTAATCAAGCTATCTCTCAGTCTTTTCTTCATAAGCTAAACATACTGTGCTCTCTACATTTCTCAGCCTAAAGCACTTTCTTCAGCTCTTAAACCACTTTTGTGGCACTTGCATAGACTTTTCTGTGCAGTCACCAGTTTTGATGCACTCTTATTAAAATAATGAGCTCTGGGGCTGAGGATTGTCAGAAACTGGCCTCATCTAGACTCTATACAACCTAAAAGGCCCATGCCTGAACCTGTTCACTTTGCCCCCTTTGTATGTAGGGGTTATTTTACCTCTTCTTAGAGTGTCTTTGCTCTAGTAATCTGTGTTCAGTCACTTCTTCATTATGACATTAAACACTTGGTTGTTATTATGGCTTTACCCTGCTGCCCATTTCCAGAAGTGGTTTCTATTCTATATCCCTATGTATTTAGATACAATTTATCTGAGTTGCATCATCTTCTACATGATTTGCAGTTTCTATGAGGAACTTTTAGGGAGGTAGCTAGCACCTAATATAGGATGCTGATCTAGTGCCTCCTGTCCTAGCTCCACAACAGATTTGTCCAAAGGACTGTGGTGCATGTAAGATCATAAAATGAATCTCCCAGGCCTGCCCTATTTGGGTAACAAAATGAGAGAAAAATTAACTCCATGGCTCCACCAAACATATTTGGTGCTGCAAGAATGGTGCCGCATTCTTGTGACACACCTGTTGCTATCTCTCACATTTTACAGATTTGATGAAGAATCTTGAGTGGAAAATGTTTTCAATGTCATGGCCAGTGTAAGTATCTCTGAACCCCAAAAAATCACAGAATCACAGAAACATTCAGGTTGGAAAAGACCCTCAGGATCACCAAGTCCAACTGATAACCCTACTTTACAAGGTTCACCCTAAATCATATCTGCAAGAACCACATCCAAGTGACTTTTAAACACATCCAGGGTTGGTGATTCAACCACCTCCCTGGGCAGTCCATTCCAGTGCCTGACCACTCTTGCTGGGAAAAAAACATTTCCTAATGTCCAGTGTAAACCTACCCAGTCACAATTTGAGGCCATTCCCTCTTGTTCTATCACTATTTTACCTGTGAGAAGAGACCAGCACCAACCTCTCCACAACATGCTTTCAGGTAGCTGTAGACAGCGATGAGGCCTCCCCTCAGCATCCTCTTCCTCAAACTAAACAGCCCCAGCTTCTTCAGTTGCTCTTCATAAGATCTATCCTCCAGGCCCTTCGCCAGCTTTGTTGCCCTCCTTTGCACTCTCTCCAGCATCTCCACATCCCTCTTGTAGTGAGGTATCCCAAACTGACCACAATACTCAAGGTGTGGCCTCATCACAGGGGGATAATCACCTCCCTACTCTTGATAGGCACAGCATTTAAACACAAGCCAGGATGCCATTGGCTTTCTTTACCACCTGGACACACTGCGGGCTCATATTCAATTGCTCAATTATAACCCCCAGGTCCCTTTCTGCCAGATAGGTTTCCTGCCACACTGCCCCAAGCCTGTAGTGTTGCTTGAGGTTTTTGTGGCCAAAGTTCAGGACCTGACATTTGGCCTTCTTGAAGCTCATGCCATCAACGCTGGCCTAGCAATCCAATCTACCTGTGGTGGAAGGTCCAAATCATATCTAAAATACATATCCAAGACATGTCTTGAAGACCTAACTGGATACCTACCTTCCCCCCGCCCTGCCCCTCCCCCCCACTCAGGGAGAAGAAGTGGAAGAGAAGACAAAAGCCTTGGTGTCTCTCAGTCTGCCACAGAGACACCATGTTTGGTCTTGTTTTGCACACTGCTTTGTTTGGTAAACACAGGTCATGGATGCTAGGCATATGCATCTCCCTGTTTTGGTGAAATAACCTAGGATTGGTCCCAGGGGTGTTTTTATTTATTGCTATTGGTCAAAGACACTTATCAAAATGCTTAAAATCCTAGCCAACTTGTTTGTTAGCCACTGCTGCCTTTGTTTTGTCCGCTACTTGTTTGCCTTGCACCATTGTGCTGCATGTAGTTGGGGACTCGCCTCCCCCAGGAAAGGAAGACCTGACCCTACCCATCTTCCACATTGAGCCAAGGGACTGAAACGGCTGCCCACACTGGGATACAGCTATCTGCCTGAACTCAGCTGAGCCCAAGCCTGTTTAACTCTGGCTGAGTTTAGGTGACAACCTAGCAATGGCCTAGCAACGAGTTGCAGCACCAGGATCTGCCAGCCCACTGCTCCAGCCAAAGGGCCAGCACAGCACCTAATTGGACTGTTCCTGCCCATAAACCTGGATCCTGCTTCGCCCGGGTGGCTGACCACTCCAATGACCTCCCGAGAGCCATGAAGGATTTGCCTTGTGTCTATGGATCTTCTCCAACAACATGCTCAATTTGAGCTATGCAAGCAGCAAAACCCCACCGTATCATCACCACATGGAAGGCTACCATGTGGCAGGGACTATATTTCTCTTCAATTATGCTTCTACATATACTTTTGGATTACAGATATTGAGACTCTGACCAGTGAGTAAATCGTACTCTCTTTTCTAGAGTTTGTGAAAGTTTATATTTAACATTTAAGTGTTATTTTCTGCTGCAAGACTCTCTCCAGTTGTTTAAATTTTCTAAAACCTTTCCTAAAATAATTTAAATCAATCTGATTGTATATATACATTTCTGCAAAAATTAGTTTTACTACCGCATAACAGAAGCTGTGTGTGTTAATTATAAATAAGTTTGGAGAAATTTTATTTATATATTTAATAAAATATTTAATAATTTTTATATCAGCCTTATTACAATTCACTTCTAACCCAAATTCAAACCCCTCCTTAACACTGTCCAACTCCCTCTGTAGAGCCTGCCTACCCTCATGATGCAGAATACCTCTGAGTCCATTTAGTCCACTCTTTACTGATATTGGGGTGTGTTTATTTTTTAAGCACCGTGCTGTATGGTACTAAGTGAAACATTGACAATGGAAAGAGGATCACTGAATCACCAAATACGTCACCAAAAAGAGAATTTTTTATTTTTTGAGACAAGGTTTCTATTTATAATGATGGTGATTGACATTAGTCATAGAATCATAGAATCATTGAATCATAGAATAGTTTAGGTTGGAAGAGACCTCAAAGATCATCCAGTTCCAACCCCTGCCATAGGCAGGGACACCTCCCATTAGATCAAGTCGCTCAAGACCTCATCCAGCCTGGCCTTGAACACATCCAGGGAGGGAGCAGACACAACCTCCCTGGGCAACCTGTTCCAGTGCCTGACCACCCTCACTGTGAAGAACTTCCTCCTAACATCCCGTTCAAATCTCCCCTCTGCCAATTTGAACCCATTCCCCCTTGTCCTGTCACTATAATAATTACTTAAAACTTGTATTAGCACTCCCATTTGGCATAAGAATGGTGCCAGTGTGCTGGTTTGAACTAACTGGAGGATTTGAATGAAAAATGAGACTATAGGCTGAGAAAGGAAAACTTCACTCATAGGTTACTGAAAAAAAAAATTATAAAAGTTAGAACCCAAACAACGATAAGACAGACCACTTTGCACTGTGGCTGCTGCTGCATTTCTCTCCCTGCCTTCTCAGCTGGATCTGAACAATCTGAATAATTTCACTAACTTCTTTCCTGCTGCTAATCCCCTGGCTGATCTACTTTCACTTATCTGGCATGTAAGACACATAGTGATGTAAGATTGGGAAGGGGGGAAGGTGGTAGAGTGATTGGAAAACTCTCTTAGGAAACCTCATCTCTGAGAGGGGTGTGGTGTTCCTGTATTACCTTTTTACTGTATATTTCTGTAAGTATCTGTTATATATTGTAAATATCTGCTTGCATATTGCACAAAGCTGTAATATAAAGCTTCATTCCTTAATTTCCAGCTGACCAAGTTCTAGCCTGGGTTATTTCAAAGTTTGGTAACTGCCAAACCACCACATCCAGGAAGCCACTTCATCAGTAAGAAAAATAGAATGCCTCCATGTTAGGTCCCCAGCAGTTGCTCTGGTGTTGTCAGCAACCACGCATGGGAGTTGCTTTCTGACAGAAATGGAAGGTATTGCCCTCCCCTTTAAAAATCCACGGATTTTCCAATTGAGCCTGCATGCTCAGGCCTTTGCTTTGCTTCTCCACTCCACTTTATGAGCATGGCAGGGTGATTTATTAGGGACTTCAAGAGGGAGACATGAGGGTTGCAGTTGCACTGCACTTGCAGGGCTGGCCAAGCCCCCTCTCTGCCTCTGAAGCCAGGAAGCAGCTATTTGTGTAAGACTTGGTAGCAGTGCAGCAAGGCACTCACCCTTTCAGAGCTTGTCCTTATGACTTAAATAAAGGCTTTTGGCTTTCCAGGCAAGGGTTTTAGAGATGTCCTTCTCCTCGTTTGTTGTTAGTTTTGTTGTTTTCCTTTCGGCTGTTGTTTTTTTTGTTTTTGTTTGTCCTTTGCACTTTGTTACTGCTTACATTTCTTCAAGCTCCACAAATTGTAAGCCTGTGGTTTGCATTGAAGGCATTCTGGGAAATGATTTATAGAGGGTCCTACAAATCATATTTCACAGAGCACAACCCCTTCCCCCACAGCAACAGTCATGATTTCAGAGCAGCACAATCTTCACGGGAGCTAAGTTGTCCTTTCCCTGCTGAGATTTAGGAAGCCAAGCAGTAAAATGCAGCTAGAAGTGGAAGTAAACATGCCACAATAACGACCTGGCACTTAAGTTTCAGCATGGCTTAACTTGGCCTCAGAGAAGCTCTTACTTATCATTGGTATTATATTGTAATATCTACAGGTATCTGCATATAGTTTTAATGCTTTTACACACACACACACACACACATAAAACCCAATATGTAAATATGTCAGCAAGAAGTTAAAATTACTTCAGGAATTAAAAGGCAAACAGGCATTTATAACAGTTAAAAGCAACAAAGACGCCTCCATTATCAATTGTGACATCGACTATACCAATTCAGTAAAACCTCAGAGTGGTTGCAGTGGATCTGAGAGCACGATCTGGCTCTATGACACTAACCTCAGGATTTTTCATCCAGTGAACTCTCAGCACCACCTGGGAAAGACATCACTTATGAGACTCCATTGAGCACGTGGAAATGCCCATGTGTACAGCAAATGCTTAAAACCTCCTCAACCCTACCAGGCTCTCAAACATGGAGAAGTGATGCTCTTACTTGGCTTCTGAATGGATGGTGCAGATCCCGGGCACTGGCATGCCCTTGGGTAGAGAGGCTTTTGATTTGGGAAGTTTGGAGATCCAGCTTGTTCTTGGGTGGCACCAGCATATGGTGAATATGAAGAGGTTGTAAAATTGCCCACACTGTATTCCCCTTTCTATTGTTCTGTGTGCTTATTGCAGAATAATTTAGGCTGGGAGGGACCTCAGGGGTCATGTAGGGCAATGCCTGCACAAAACAGAGCCAATTAAACAAGGCTATGGAGACCCTTGTCCAGATGGGGTTATAATATTGCTGAGGATGGAGACCACAGCCTCTGTGAGATCCTGCTCCAGTGTTTTGACTGCCTTTCCTGTGAAAAGACTTTTTGCTAATACCTGATCTGAATTTCTTGCCTGCCAGCTTGCATCCACTGCCTCTTCTGCTACCCCACCATGAAAACAATTCTGGTGCCTAGAAAGGAGCAATTTGCTGTGTGGTGAAACAACTGGATTAACAGATTGCAATTTAGAACAAAATATTTTATCAAGTAAGTTTATAAATAGTAGAAAATAGTTTGGGAGTTTTTACTAAATTTAAAGTTCTTCTGAGGCTGGGAGGGGGACATTTATCGCAAGTTATGCTCTCTTAAAAATAATCAAAACATTGATGGAGCTATGGACTAATGTCTTAGCATGATACATAATCTCCTTAATGAAAAAGTGAATTCTAGCCACTGTGATTCTCCATTTGATGAGGACACTTAGCTGTGATGGGGTGGAATAAAGTGCTTTATTATACTAAAGTGAACCACATTGCGAGTGTTGGGGATATGGTTAACGCAAGTACAGAGAAATTACAGTCTCTGTTTTGACTTTCTGATTCCCTCTAATGGACACACAGCCCCCAGGCCAAGCACTTGAAGAGTTTTGTGCCATGCCATTTTCTCCAATTATTAACAAGGCTTTTCCTGCAAAGTACTTGGCAGCAAAGACTCATTCACAAACCTGGCATTTATAGCTGGGAATTTAAAGGGTTTGCCTCCCACATCCACTGTCTTTAATTTTGATCCCATTTTGCTTTACTGCTGCATTAGCCATTTTAACACCTTAACTGATGTCACCTAGATGGTGAGGGAAAATTACCTCCCTCAGCATTTTGCCTGTGGATTTTGTTGTTTCAGCATTCATCCTGTAACCCTGGTTTGTTTGTTTTGGTTTTGTTTTTATTTTTTTCTTTCAGGTCCACCTTAGCTTCCTGTTTAGATGCTTCATTGGTGAAAGCATTGAATGCCACTGACATGGAAATGGTCAGGACCATGCTGCTCCTGCCCAAAACTTACTTTTCCAGTGCCAAGGGCTGCTGCAGGGAGGAGGATAAGGCAAATCCCCAAGGGTAAGCACACACCACCCTGGTGCATTCAATTGGAAAGGCTCTTGAATGGTGCCTTATGAGAAAGTGTTTCTGTTACTGGACTGCTGTTGCTGGTTTGCTCTTGGTTTTCTGTTTTGTTCATTTGTTTTTCCAGTAGGAGTGCCTGAGACAAACACATCTAGTGGAATAGAGGGACCGTTGGAAGTAAAGTCTTGGGTTCCAGTTAAAAGCATCATGCATTCTACATGCTGGATGAGAAGGTTTTAATCTAAATATTCAACATACAGTCATATATATTCGTAGACACACACATACAAAAGGACTGCTTTTTCCCACAGCCTCTTTTCCTGATGTGGCCTCTTTCTCCCAGCTGCTTTCCAGTTTCTGCCAGTTTATGTTGAAAACCCACTGAATCTCCAGCCAGTGTAGGATACTCTGCTTCACTGTTTAAATCTCTCTTCCTATCAGTCCCCGGGTTGTTTGTTGTCCACACTGCTACTGAACTGGTCTTGTTGTGTGGAGCTGAGTTATTGCAATAGTCTGGCTTCAAATTTGTCTTGGTCTTGTCAAGGCAATGAGGAAATACATACAAAAATAGTCTCCTAGGAAAACTGACCGTGGAAAATTCAGCTTAAGGAGTAATAAAAGAATTTACTGCTGTCACGCAGAAAGAAACAGGAGAATTTACACCTCCCACAGCAAGCTACCTCTGAGGGCATTTCCATCCTTGGGAAGTGAGGGAGCTATCCACAGCAAGGCCACCTAAGAGGCCAGCAGCTCACAGCAGTGCACGGCCATCCTCATCCATCAACTAAGGACTCCCCTTGCCGGGCCCACTTGGGCACCGCAGCATCTGCTGAACAAACTTTGTCTTTTCTCAGCTTTGGGAGAAAAAGTGTCATCAGCTTTTTCTCAGGAGCTGACACACCCCAGCCCATGTGAGAGGCAAAGGGGATTTTATTTGCCCAGCAGGCTCTGACATACCCCAGCCCATGCAAGGGGCAAAGGGGATTTTATTTACTCAGCAGGCTTTGACGTACCCCAGCCCACATGAGGGGCAAAGGGGATTTTATCTCCCCAGGAGGCTCCCCACCAAATGCCCTCACACTTTGTGCTTCCTACAGCTGCCCAGCTCCACTCACATCCTGGGGGTTTCTCAATGTCGTCTCTGCCCCTTGGTAATTTCCCAGTTGTTGCCTTTTGTCAGGCACAGCACAGGATTTGCACTCTTCATTGACCTGGAGGAGGTCTTAGAGGGTTTTTTTTTTGTTTGTTTTCTTTCATCCAGGCAATTCTGCTAGTTCTTAGGTCCCATTTCAAGACTGAAGGATAAACCAACATTCAGGCCTGCCATGAGGGTGAGGCAGAGAACTGTCCCTGCAGGGGATTTTGGAGAAGGGCTTTCCTAAGAGGGTTACTCCTGCATGCATAGCTCCAGGTGTGTGCACTGCTCTTGCAAAGGTGGATGAAGGCAGAGAGCAGTGCACAGCCCTAAAGGTTTCTTGTTCCCCGTGGCTGGCACACAAATGCCCTGAAGACTTAACAAGTTTGTACACAGGCATCTTTTCAGGACATTTCCTGTGAGCCATTTCTCCACAGTCTTCGTAATTTTTGTTGTGTTGTTTTTTAAGTCTCAAGCTCTTTTTCCTGCTTTACGTCATGCTTTCCATCCTAGAGATGTCAGATGATCTGTGATAAACTGACAGTATGTGCTGGAGCAGCAAGGAGATGAGTTCCATTTTAATGAGACTAACTCTACTGGGTAGTGAAAACGGTGCCGCAACAAGCTCCTAGATCTTGTTTCTCTTTGCACAGCTTCTTAATGGCATAGAAGGATTTCTACACAAAGAAGGAAAGGCAATTCCCAAAACAGATTTCTTTCAGTAGCCACTGAAATGGAAAGTTACTGCTGAGACTTGAGTGCTCTTCTTTAAGAGGAAATCATGATCAGAAATCAGTATTCTCTTGGCTCCTGAAAATAGTCTGAAGTATTTCTGAGTAAACAGTGAATTTGCTTAGGGTTCACTTTTCACTCAGCAGATTTGCAAGCACTTTCCCTTGTGGTCATCTGCAGGGGTCTGAACAACCAAAAGAAGAGCGGTGGGGAGAGAGCAGAGTAAAAAGACTGCATGAAGGAAGATTAAGCTTTGACTGGACTTCAGTCAAGGGAATCTTGCAAATAGTTACATAAATAAAAGTTCATTTTTTATCATGTGTGTGCCCTGAACTCTCTTGAGATGGTAATTGGTAGAACCCTGCGCACTAGCACAGAGATTTAATCACATGCATGGATCATAGTGCTAGTTCAATATGACCAACCTCACTGGCAGTTTGGATGATGCTCATGAAGTGAAAAGAGAGAAGACATACAGCAAAGCTCAGGGTAAATGGAAGAAGGCAGCACAGTACTCTGCAAACTTTAGTAACTTCAGGAAAAGACTCAGGTACCTTTCATCATCTGTGTTGCATTGTTATTTCCTGTGGATGAAGTCAAGTAAAAAAAAAAGCTTTCAGTGTTGTTACCATCTTCTAACTAACATTGGTAGACAATTAAATGTGAAGGCAACTTGGCATGCATTTCAGGGCCACAGTCATTTTCTGACTCCCCCTGGAAATAACTGCTCCTTCTTACCTCTAAGGCAGACTCCAGTAATGCAGCATGTGAGTTTGATCTTCGTGGCTAAATAATTTCTCTTCTGGGCAGACTGGGCTCATTCTTCATGCTGGCTGCCAATACAACCTTGCTGAAGTTTGGAGGGGTAATCACACTTCAGATGGGGCCAGCTGCAGAAGGCCAAGGCTATTGATGGCTATTTGCTGTGGTCAGGAATGCTCATGACATCAATACCAATTCAGATTCCTGCAGAGACCAGAAAGACATCTTCACTTAGACCTTGCCTTAAGGGATTCCTTACCACAGGATAGAAGCTTGAACTGTAACATGATTTTGTGGGAACATTCAGCAATTAAGTGATACACAATGCACTTTATGCACACCAGCACTAGCTAAATACAAAAACGCAGCTAGTACTGAATGAAGTGGCACATAAAATCTCTCTTTCAGTATTTATTTTTAACCTAGACTCCACTAGTTTAATATGTTCTGGAGCATCTACAGAGAGTATTTTTTATGAAATATATATTCAAAATCTTGCTTTCCAGGAAGTACTTTTTAAATCTAGTACTCTTTCCTAAGATATTTTTGGACCTTAGTGCATTAATTCCAACGTTTTCTGGGAAACACTGTGAATGCATGAATAGGTGAATAGGAGATAGAAACCACTCCAGACTGCACAAGAGTTATCCAGTTCAGTTTGCCTGTTCTTTATTGAAATGTGGATTTAGTGATGATCTGTTCAAGCCTGCAGGAAATCTTATTTAGCTTATTTAGTTCTGATATTTACTTGTATTTCTGCTTTATGTTTTCATTTAGACATGGAGTATCTCTCCAAAGTAACTACAGTCTATTCTTGAATTTGCTTTCTGTTTACAAAAGTCATATTTATTTAAATAGCTACAGGAAATTTTATATATATATATATATATATACACATACAGACATATGCACACCAGTCATAAGAAGATATCAACCAATTTTTAAAGGCCTGGTCAGAAGAGTTGTGGGAAAGAGGTCAGCATTAACCTGATAGTCATTCCAAGTGCTGATTTTGGATTTTAGCAACAATAGGTACTTAAATGGGTTCCCAGCTAAGGACTGTAGATCTTGCATTTAAGAAGAAAAGGAAGCAGAATCCTAGAAAACAGATGCAGATTTCTTCACATCTCTGTGAGTATCCCATCTTTACTCATCTGTTCAATAGCTTTAGCAGTGGGACATGTGTGATTTATTAATTTTCAGATCTTTCTAAAGGAGGTAACAAAATTATATTAAAATTCCCTGTTGATAGTGAGTAGATGGTATTCACTGTGGGAAGAGCAGTAAGGCAAAGCTGCTATCGTTGTAGATTAAGGTGAATGGAGTAAGGTGATAAAGAGAGATTGGATTTCCATTCATCAGGATGGCAAGCAAACAAAACAAACAGAGCAGGCACCAAGATGAGCCAGGGAATATTGTCCCTGCATAGTGTAGCTCTGTGTGTCACCAAAGTGATACTGGGGCAGTGAGACAGTGTGAAGGTTTAAGCCCACCTGGGACCCCCTGTCTTTTCCCAAGGAATGGTTTCACCCTTTTCCCAGGTTGCATGGTTAGACACTCCCACTTCCTGCTAGGATTTTGGGACTATAAGAGGGGAAACCCAGTTCCCCCCCCCGGCTCTTTTTCTCTCTTCTGCTTCTTCTCCTCTTCCCCTCGTGCCGGCAGGTCGAGCACTTGCTCGCGCTCTGTGCTGCTGCAGCACGTGTCTCCCTGCCGCCCTGTGTTCCAGCACCGTTACTGTCCGCTGAAGACTGGGACTGAGACTTTTCGCTATAGGATTCCTGCATCCTGCTTTCCAAAGCCAATCGAACTTCAGCTGCCTGCCGCGGTTGTATTTTCTTCCCTTTTCCCCNCTTTTGGGCTCAGGGTGGGGGGCAGCTAGCCTCAACCCAATACAGACAGATATGTTACTGTGGTGCTCCTACCCAACCAATAGACCTCACCTTCCTCTCTTCAGACAGCTAACATAGATAGCTGCAGATAGGGCACCCACACACACCTTATAACTCCCTTAGGGACTCTAAATGTTGCTAGTAGCATTCTGGGGGCAAAAAAAGTTCAGGGCCTTTGAGTACCACAGATGTCTTCTACAGCTGTGAAACAGAAGGTCTTGAGCAACTTGATCTTGTGGAAGGTGTCCCTGCCTATGGCAGGGGGTTGGAACTGGATGATCTTTAACGTCTCTTCCAACTTAAACCATTCTATGATTCTATGATTCTATACCAGGGGCCATATGGAGTACAGCTGGCAGCAGCTACTGTCCAGGACCCTAAAATAGCTCCTTGAATGAGTTAACAGCATCACAATGACTACCTGCTCGTGCTCTCTGTGCCTCATTGTGGGGACACTGCAACAAATTTTGTGCTGTCTTGTACAATTAGGGACTAGGGACTGCAGTAAAACCAACCATTTGTCATCCCTTCTGAGTGAACTGATAGGTGCTCTGCCTCACTAAAACAGCCTGGACCAGCTCTCCAGCCACCCCCCACCTCCCGAGGGGAGACTTTGCCAAGTGTCTCCACATCGATGGCCAACAAGATATGCAAAAAGCACCAGCAGCAAGGAGATTACAAAGATGCATCAAAAAAGCTTCCCTGTCTGTCTCCCCACACAGTGGACTTCACAGATCTTTGATGGGTTTGAAGCCCTAAAAGGAGATCTCTGTGTTCTGGTAATGCTTGAGCCTCCACAAAGGAGATGAAAAGGAGGAATAAAACATCTGAACAGCCTGATCTGGTCTGGACTGCAAACATCCATTACGTCAAAGATGGATTTCTTCTTGTTCCTCCTCCATATCCTCCTCCTCAGTGGTGGCAGCAAGAAGCTTGACATTCCAGTTACAGGATATTCATGTTAAACAGAGAAGAGGGACAACCAGTCAGTGGCAGAGATTTAGAATATGGTATCCAAGGCTCTGCACAGCCAGCAGAAACCTGGAGGAACAAGCTGAAACTACTTTAATGGCCTGGCTCCTCACAACTCTTCAGCACAGACTTTAAATCAGCTCCTAACAGTTAGTGCTACCCATGAGTCAGATCAGGGTCCAAATATACTCACTTCACCAAAGCTACTGTGAAATAGAGCTGCTGTCCCAGAGGCTGGAAGGGGCACCATTGCATGGGGCTGCTGTTGCACATACCATATTGAAGTGTCTTTTCCATCTTTCCCCCCCCGCCCCCTAAGTTTTCTAATTGGCTGTATCTTGTCTCAGAGCCTCTCACCACAGTGTCTCAGACCAGGAGAGCTGCTCACTCTAACCACTTATGAAACGGTGCAGACAAAACCTATTCAAAGGCGTGTGCAAAACCATTTGATGTTTGTGGCTCTGAGACTGTTTTGTCTTCCAAACTTGAGAAAAGTTTTTTTTTTGTCTTTTTTTCCTCTCAGATAGAAAGAGTAATGCAGGCTAAGCAAAACGTCATTAATAATACAAACTGAGGGCCTTTGGGAGAAAATTTTTGTTTCAAAAAGTGACTACTCTCCATGAAAATATCATGCCATCAGAAGTTTATCTGAATTGTCTTGACTTCTGCCACATATGGTTCTTTTCCCTTATTTAATTAGGGTATAATTTTAAGTGCATATTTAAATTAGAAGAAAAAGACATTCATCCATTTGATAGGCATTTTTCTAGGACAAAAAAAATTTTTCCTTCAGATACTGATTTTTTTTTTTATCAGTCTTGGGGTGGGGTTTTTGTCTCTATTTTTAATTTAAAGGCACTTCTCTTATGTTTTATTCACTTGTTTTCATTAGGTAAAGAATACCTTGGCACAAAACCCTGTCCTGAATCCACTGCCTGCTTGACAGACAGATACAAAGACTTGAAACATGAGAGGAAAAGTGGATAGTTGCAAGAGGGAGGGAAAAAAATTCAACAAAGGAAAGGAATTAAAACCCAGCACAGGGGCACGCATTAATACTGAGTGAGTATTACTGCATGCATTGGTTCCTAGGAGCGATGTACAGCATCTTGCCTGACAGGCTAAGACTGACGATGAATCTCTACTGCTTTCTAAAAAGGCAGGGGCCTCCTTTTTATCTCTAGATTGATCCCAGCTAGTTTGCTGCGAGTAGATACTGCTTGAATTTCAAATATCAAGTGCTGGTATCTGCAATATGTCCCATGCTGTAAATCACATGCTAATATTTTTTCTGTCTTGACTGGATGAGAATAAACATAATAATCAGGAAGAGGCCTTGAAGAAGCTACTGTGGCTTTAAATCTCTCAGGAAACAGCAGCAGTTTAGGGAGAAGTGGCTGAGAAAGTGGATTAGGAAATTCTAGAAAATTTAAAACCCACTCCTTTTTGGGCCACACAGAACCCAAAGCATCATTCCTAGGAAAATTAGGCTGCTGTGAAATTTATTGCCAGGCTGCAAAATCCAACTGAAAGTTAGTGAACACCCATCCATAAGAAGGGTCAGAAGTAGGATCTGGGGAATAGGCTTGTCTCTCTGACCTGGGGGAAACTTACAGAGTAGATCATCTTGAGTGCCATGACATGGCAGGTATGGGACAACCAGGTGATCAGGCCCAGGGGTTTATGAAAGGCAGGTCTTACTTGACTAACCTGATCTTCTACAACAAGGTGACCTGCTTAGTGGATGAGGGAAAGGCTATGGATATGATATTGTTTGCCTAGACTTTAGTAAAGCCTCTGACACTGTGTCCCAGAGCATTCTGCTGTAGAAACTGGCTGCTCATGGCTTGGTTGTGCATGCTTTTAGCTGTCGAAAAATTGGCTGCCTGGCCAGGCACAAGTGTTGTGAGTTGAATCTCATTGGTGGGCAGTCACAAGTGGTGTTCCCCAGGGCCCAGTGTTGGGGCCAGTTCTCTTTTAGTGTCATTATCAGTGTTCTAGATGAGGGGCTCAAGGACACTCTTGGTAGGTTTGCAGATGACAACAAGTTGTGCAGGAGTGTTGATATGCTTGACAGTAGGAAGGTTTGGCCAAGGACAATTGTATGAGGTTCAACAAGGCCAAGTGCCAGGGCCTGCACTTGGGTCACAGGCTACAGGCTTGCGGCAGGCTTGGGGCAGAAGGCTGCCTGGCAGAAAAGGACTTGGAAATGCTGGCTGGATATGAGCCAGCATGTGCCCAGGTCACCAAGAACATCCTGGCTTGTATCAGAAATCATATGGCCTGCAGCAACAGGGACATGATTGTCCCCCTGTACTCAGCACTGTTGAGGCTGCATCTAAAATATCAGGTTCAGATTTGGGTCCCTCACTACATGAAAGACATTGCAGTGCTGGAGCATATTCAAAGGGCGGAGAAGCTGGTGAAAGGTCTCTATGCCCTGATGGCCCAGGTGAAGCTTCCACCATTTGGGGAAGGAGCAGAAAGTCTTGAAGACATTGTCTGAGGAACTGAATAAGAGGAAGATGAAAAGGAAGTAAAACATTTTGATGAGAGAAATTTGTAGGGAGAGGAAAAGAAATAGTGAGAAATGACAGAGTGAAAAAAAAAAATTAAAAAAAGATTGCTGATGATAAAGAAATTTTGGAGAATATTTAGTTGAACTTTTTAATAGGATCACTCTCGTCCCTTTCTGTTCTATGTTACTCTCCTTGTCAAAGAAGTCACTAGCAGAAAGCTTGGCAAATATGATGATCATTACATGGATATCCACAAATATCCAGCACACTGCCAGTCGCCAGACAAGAACAGGCTGTGGCACCTCTCAGCCTAACCAGAATTAGCCAAAACAGCTTGGAATTAACAATGTTTTCCTCTGAGAAGAAGCCTAAATCCTAACTCTGATGTCACAAGTAGCTGAAATGATATAGCTAAAATTGAAATGACAAAACCAACAATACTTCTTCAGAGGTGTTTTGCAACTGTAAATGAGGCCAAGCGTGCATCACCTTTGAACTATGATGAAACCATTATTAGCATTTCAGTTACACTTCTCTTGGAAAGTTAGAAAGAGTTCTGACCCTGATACTTAAATAAGGAAGTGCATATGGAAATGGAGCTGTCCAGGGTGTCACCACCTTGAGGTGAATAATAGCTTGAGATGGAAGGGTGGAGGATAAACATTACCGCAAGAAAGCAGCTGAATTGCCTTTTGAGAGGCTGATAATCCCACAGGCTTTTGCAAAAGCAGCTTTTGATTATCATTGCTGATGATATTAGAAGACACCTCTGGAGTCTGGCCTTTAAAAAATGTTTCCCTAGTGCTACTTGAAAACATATGGGTTGGGAACTGAAGTGAAAAAGTGGTGTTTTACTAACTCTCTTGTCATGATGGAGGCTTAGAAAATTATGTACCCAATACCAGAGACGCATTTTAGCAGTAAATGAAACCAAACTGTTCAAAAATTCAAAGTACTAGGCTAGTAAATGCAGGTGAGAAAAGCTGGAGCAAGAAAACGAGGCTGTTTAAAGAACCAAATGAGAGAAGATGGATGAGACCTGGAGCTGGGGTAAACTGAAGCAGCTTCACTAACTTTAGTGGATCTATTTAGAGTTGCATGAACTCACCAAAGATGTAGACATGTATTTACAGGGTTTGAGTAAAACAAGACTAACAGAGCATTTCCAAATGCAGCAAGTTCCTGAGGGCTTTGTTGAGTAATAAGATGGGAAAGAAATTTGTAAAGTAGTAACAATTTTGAGGGGAAATGAACAGAGAGATGGAGCTGGTGACAGTATATTTTGTCAGCTCCAGTCATCATACCACCGATGCCTACTGAAGAACTGGTTTCCTGGTTTCAAAGGAGGTCCATCTGCATGGGTTACTGAAAGGAAAACAGGAAGGTGTAAGAGGGAAGAGTTGGTATGCTTTTGACCAGAAGTTACAACGGGACAATTATCATTCGGTTACTGAGAGATAAGACCAGGGGGAAGCAGGGCTTGCAGGTATGCACATGAGCAGTAGGGAGAGATGATTTGTGACAGATTCTAGAATAAAGGAGGAGCTCCGTTCTTCTGTTTTGGGGCTTCTGGGACATCCTGGGTATATGTCAGAGAACTCTGAACCCAGATATGCCAAGTGCCTTGGTGGCTGGGTTGGAGCAGCACCAGTTGGGACCACCATGATGGTGCAGTTCTTGGTAGGAACGCCTGCCTTGAGAGGATGGGTGCCAGACAGTCCTGTGATCTACGCAGCTCAGGAGTTTTCCTGGTCAGCTGAACAGGATGAGTATAACCTACTCTTTGATCAACAGAGTTACTTGGTGTTCCTTGTCATCTCTCTTTCTTTCTATGATTTTGGTATCTGAGCTTTAAGTATTGTAGTTTCCAGTACACCTTTCTCCTTATGGTTTTAGTGTTTAAGCTATAATAAAGTGTTGAAACTGTACCCGGATGGGGGTACCCATGTGTGAGTGCATTCCCTGGCCCTCAAAGGACTTACTGGAACATTAACAGCGATGAGAATGAGGTGCTGGGAATTAACTGCAAGGCTTGTCAGGCTGGTGCATAGCTTGCAAGCCACGTAGGGCTCAGTCTTGGGGTAGCCAGGGAAGCCACACCACAGATATACCAGAAATTCAGCTGCAGGGCTTACCAGGCTGGTGCATAGCTCTTCAAGGGGGGCGAGGTGGGGAGGGAGGGGTACTAGCTAGTGAGACACACCACAGTTTAGACAGTTAATCAAAAGCAATGATGAAGAAATTTCTGACAAAAAGTGCTGCAGGCAGCAGTTCTGATTAGAAAATGGAGGCATAGCCACACTTACCCACCCTTATCCCCACTGAACAAGTTGCATGGGGGCAGAAGCCTGTGGGATCAATGGGAAGAAAAGGCAGTTAAAAAGAGATGATGTATCTGAGGAAATTATTCTTACATAGAAAGTGACTTGCATTATTCCTATATATCTTAAGCGTCTTTCAACTACAGCGCAAGACTTGAGATGGTCTTAGGAAAACGCTGTGTTAATACAACTGCTTCAAGCTTAAGTTTCAAGATTTCTCTCTGTAGTAAAGATTCATGTTTTTTGGTTTTTTGTTTTTTTTTTTTTTCCCCTGTCTGTTCAGCAGGCAAAGGTTGCGGATAAGCAGGCACTGGCTGGCAGCTGCACTTCTGTTGTACTCGTTTCAAGGGGCACCAGCCTGTTTCTGCAAGGGAGTCTGGTGGCAGAGGCCAAGGACAGAGTTCACGAAACAACAACAGAGGCAACCTGCTACAGCCCGGCTCCCTCCTACCCGACCCCTCCCTTCTCATCTTTTCTCCTTGCTCGCAGTTTTCACAGTGTGCAGGAGCTGTATTGAGTTTTAAAGTTTTGTTTCCTAATTACAGAAAATGTTTTCAAACTTTGCAGGTGCAGTCTGGCTTAAGAATTTTGGAGCAGGTCTTTCAGTTGTAATAGATTCCGGAAATTTGCTCTTCAAATCAAGTTTCTCAACTATAACAGCAAGGAAAATAAAAGCTAAGACATAAAAGTTTAGATAATTGGCTGAATTTTTTTTTTTTTTTAATGCAGGACAAATTAAAAGCTACTAAACAGGATTATTTTGATATGATTAATACATAGACTTGAAATAGAAGGTATGTGAAACATTAGAGAAAAACAGAAATGCTAATGGCAATAGTAATAAGTGATATTGATAGAAACAGGTACAGAAACAGTAGGAATAATAAATACTGGGTACTTATGGTAAGTATTGAGTAATCATAATAAAGTATGCTAAGTAGTATGTAATTATAATGGAACATGGTAAGCAGTTTGTTATAATAAAATATTATAAGAAGTAACTGTAATAATCAATAATGAGTAATAGTGGATAAGTTTTAAATTAATTGAATCTAGCAAGGGAGGTCAAAGGGAACACCAAGAATTTCTACGGGTATATTGATAGTAAAAAGAAGACTAGGGAAGGTGTGGGCCCACTCAGAAAGGAAATAGGTGAAAAGGTCACAAGTGACATAGAAAAGGCTGAGGTTCTCAATGACTGCTTTACCTCAGTCTTCACTGCAAAGGCCTCCAGCCACACTCCTGGACCCATGGAAGATCATAGGATCATAGAATGGTTTAGGTTGGAAGAGACCTTAAAGATCATCCAGTTCCAACTCCCCTGTGCCATAGGCAGGGACACCTCCCACGAGATCAGGTCATTCAAGACCTCATCCAGCCTGGCCCTGAACACATCCAGGAAGGAAGCAGCCACAACCTCCCTGGGCAACCTGCTCCAGTGCCTCACCACTCTCACTATGAAGAACTTTCTCCTAACATCCTGTTCAAATCTCCCCTCCGCCAATTTGAACCCATTCCCCCTCGCCCTGTCATTACAACACCTTGTGAACAGTCCCTCCCCAGCTCTCCTGTAGGCCCCCTTCAGATACTGGAAGGTTACTATAAGGTCTCCTTGAAGCCTTCTCTTCTCC
>VWZI01016527.1:3512-18295 GCA_013396835.1 Psilopogon haemacephalus
CTAGGGGGAATGGAGCAAAGCTGGAGGTGGGGAGATTCAGACTGGATGTGAGGAGGAAGTTGTTGAGCATGAGAGTGGTGAGAGGCTGGAATGGGTTGCCCATGGAGGTGTTTGGGGCCACATTGGTGGAGGTGTTTGCAGCCAGGCTGGCAGAGGCTGTGGGTAGCCTGATGTAGGGTGTCCCTGGGCATAGCAGGGGGTTGGAACTGGCTGATCCTTGTAGTGCCTTCCAACCCTAACTGATTCTATGATTCTGTGATCTTTGATCTCCAGGCTCAGAGATCAAAACTCAGCCGGGTGAGGGCTTGAGCCCCTTGACCTGGTTTTCAAATTCGATCCAACTTCAAAGTCAGCTCTGCTTTGAGTGAGGGCTGATCCACGGACCTCTACAGGTTCTTTCTGACCTTGATTTCATGGTGCTGCAGCAAGAGCAGCTGTGGGCAGCAGGGCAAGGGAGGGGATTCTGCCCCTTGGCTCTGCTCTCCTCACACCCCACCTGCAGCACTGTCTGCAGCTCTGCAGCCCCCAGCACAAGCAGCACATGGAAGTGTTGGAGGCAGTGCAGAGGAGGCCACCAAGATGCTGAGAGGGCTGCAGCAGCTGTGCTGTGAGGACAGGCTGAGAGAGTTGGGGCTGTGCAGCCTGGAGAAGAGAAGTCTGCCAGGAGACCTTGGAGTGGCCTTGCAGGATCTTAAGTGGACTACAGGAGGGCTGCAGCCCAGCACATGGTTGCTGTCTGGGCTGCACTCACACTGCAGGCTCAATGTAGCAGTACTGAAGGCTGCTATGAGGTCTCCTGGAAGCCTTCTCTTCTCCAGGCTGAATTTCACTGCTGCCTTCCTGGGTGGTCGCTTAATTACCAAGCTGATGATTTATGCAGTGATGTTTTTGAGAGCCTGACTGAACACTGTTGAAAGAAAACAAACAAACAAAACATCAACCCAAGAAACAACAGGGAAAAAAAAAAAAAGCCTCTCTGGTTAATGCAGGCAGCTTGGCTGTCTCCTTAGGTCAGCTGCCTAATTAAATGGGGAATTTGAGGATTTCATGGGCTCAAAGTGTGCTTTGAAATTCCTTCCATGACCAATGTGGAGTATCTGGCTTGCTTTTCTCTGCCTGCAAAGAAAAAAACGCAAAACACCCATGTCTTGAATTGCCTTTTGATTTGATATATTTTTGTGCTTGTAGTGAAAGGACAAGAGCTGGAAGAGCTGCTGCAGCTGAGTCAAGGCAATCCCCAGCACCAATCCTGACTGGGCAGGGAGTGGCTGGAGAGCAGCCCTGAGGAGAGGGACTTGGGGGTGCTGGTGGAGGAGAAGCTCATTGTGAGCTGTCAGTGTGCTCTAGCAGTCCAGAGAGCAACCAGAGCCTGGGCTGCAGCAGGAGCAGTGTGGGCAGCAGGGTGAGGGAAATGATTCTCCCCCTCTGCTGTGCTCTGCTGAGAGCCCACCTGGAGTAGTGCATCCAGTGCTGGAGCCCCTGGGACAAGAGGACTATAGAGGTCCTGGAAGGTGTCTACAGCTACCTAAAGGGAACTCCAGGAACAGTGACTCCACCACCTCCCTGTGCAGCCCATTCCAATGCCAATCACTCTCTCTGCCAACAACTTCCTCCTAACATCCAGCCCCAACCTCCCCTGGCACAGCTTGAGGCTGTGTCCCATCCTTCTGTCCCTGGGTGCCTGGCAGCAGAGCCCAACCCCACCTGGCTACAACCTCCCTTCAGGTAGCTGCAGACAGCAATGAGCTCTGCCCTCAGCCTCCTCTTCTGTAGGCTGCACACCTCCAGCTCCTTCAGCCTCTCCTCACAGGGCTGTGCTCCAGGCCCCTCATCAGCTCTGGTGCTCTTCTCTGAAATGGAGAAGTACCTCAACATCTCTCTTGAATGGAGGGGCCCAGAACTGGGCACAGCACTCAAGGTGTGTCCTGAGCAGTGCTGAGCACAGGGGCAGAATAACCTCCCTGCTCCTGCTGCCCACACTGCTCCTGCTCCAGCCCAGGATGCCATTGGCTCTGCTGCCCACCTGGGCACACTGCTGCCTCATCTTCAGCTCCTATCTCCCAGCACCCCCAGCTCCCTCTCTGCTTGGCTGCTCTCAGCCACTCTGTCCCCAGCCTGTAGCACTGCCTGGGCTTGTTGTGGCCACAGTGTAGAACCCTGCACTTAGCCTTGTTCAATCTCATCCCAGTAGCTTCTGTCCACCCATTCAGCCTGGCCAGGTCCCTCCTCCCCTCCAACAGATCCACAGCTGCTCCTAACTTGGTGTCTTACAGAAGATATCTAAGCTCCCTTTAAGAGCTGTAAGCAGTGACAGATTTACTGTGCTCAGAGTTAGTTTTAATGCTTAAAGGTCTCCTGGATTATGAAATTATGGGGGTCAATATCGTGTTTACACCCTGGTGAGCAGCTATTGCCTCTTAAACTGGAGATGAAGGTGGAAGAGATGCAGGATCTGGGGCTTGGGGACTGGGAAGAAAAAAAGCATAATTACAATTCTGTGTTCTGCTCTGTTTTCCTTTAGTGCTGCCTGGGGGGTTGTAATTGCAGAGCTTTTAATGATTTCTGGGGAGGTTATGATTTATTTTCACGAAAGCAGGGGACAGCAAAGCATCAGCTCAGGCTGCAAAGCATCAAGGATGGCTTCCCCTGTCTCACCTCCAGCTGGACTGAAGCTTGAATTGGGAATTTCTGTTTTGTCATGGGATCACAGAATGGGTTGGGTTGGAAGGGAACTTAAAGATCATCTAGGTCCAAGCCTGCTGCCATGGGCAGGGACATCTCCTAAAGGACCAGGCTGATGCCAAACAGCTTGGTTTGGAACACTTCTGGTACAGGCTGGCTTAAAAATAGATGTGGGGATTGTCTGAAGTGACCTAAAAGGGAGATTTAAAAACCATACAGTGCTGAGGGACGTGGTTTAGTGGTGGCAGTACTGGGTTAATGGTTGGACTTAAGATCTAAAAAGGTCTCTTCCAACCAAAATGATTCTATGAACCTCTGCTCTTATTCAGAAGGTTCAGAGATCTAAAAGGTCTCTTCCAACCAAAATGATTCTATGAACCTCTTCTCTTATTAAGAAAGTTAAGAGATCTAAAAGGTCTCTTTCAACCAAAATTATTCTATGAACCTCTTATTAAGAAGGTGAAGAGATCTAAAAGATCTCTTCCAACCAAAATGGTTCTATGAACCTCTTAGTAAGAAGGTTAAGAGATCTAAAAGGTCTCTTCCAACCAAAATGAATCCATGAGCCTCTCCTCTTACTAAGAAGTTGAAGAGATCTAAAAGATCTCTTCCAACCAAAATGATTCTGTGAACCTCTCCTGTTAATAAGAAGGTGAAGAGATCTAAAAGGTCTCTTCCAATCAAAATGGTTCTATGAACCTCTCCTCTGATGAAGAAGTTTAATAGATCTAAACAATCTCTTCCAACCAAATTGATTCTATGAATCTCTCCTCTTATTCAGAAGGTTAAGAGATCTAAAAGGTCTCTTCCTGCCAGAATGATTCTGTGAACCTTTCTTCTGTTGAAGAACTTAAAGAGATCTAAAAGACCTCTTCCAAACAGAATGATTCTATGAACCACTCCTCCTATTGAGAAGGTTCAAAAATCTAATAGATCTCTGATCCAGTCCAACATCCCTACTGGAGCAGCATCTCCTAGAGCAGATCACACAGGAACACATCCAGACAGGTTTGGAATAGCTTCAGAGAGGGAGACTCCACAACCCCCCTGGGCAGCCTCTTCTAGTGCTCTCTCACCTTCACAGGGAGAAAAATTCCTCCTCATGTTTCCATGGTACTTCCTATGGCTCAGCTTTCCCCCAGTGCCTCTTGTCCTGTCCCTGGGCATCACCCAGCAGAGCCTGGCTCCAGCCTCCTGCCACTCACCTGCACATCTTTAGAACCATTGCTGAGGTCACCTCTCAGGCTCCTCTTCTCCCAGCAGCTCAGCCCCAGCTCCCTCAGGCTCTCCTCCTAACAGAGCTCTTCCATTCCCTTCAGCATCTTTGTGGCTCTGTGCTGGACTCTCCCCAGCAGTTCTATGTCCCTCTTGATCTGGGGGGCCCAGAACTGGACACAGTACTGCAGATGTGGCCTCTATTCCATTCCATTCCATTCCATTCCATTCCATTCCATTCCATTCCATTCCATTCCATTCCATTCCATTTCTTTCTATTCTATTCTATTCTATTCTATTCTATTCTATTCTATTCTATTCTATTCTATTCTATTCTATTCTATTCTATTCTATTCTATTCTATTCTATTCTATTCTATTCTACTCTATTCCATTCCATTCTATTCCATTCTATTCTATTCTATTCTACTCTATAATATTCTATTCCATTCCCTTCCCTTCCATTCCATTCCATTCTGTCCTATTCCATTCCATTCTATTCAGTTCCATTCTATTCAGTTCCATTCCAAAATCTCAAACATTTCTGAGCCTTAACTAAAGTTGGAGACAAAAAAACCCCCCTTTGAATTCCAGTGTAAAATCATAGTTCCAGCTTTTATATCTTAGCACTGGAGTGTTCCACAGTGCTCTGCAGTCATCCACAAAAGTCATGAAAGAGGAAACAACTTCCCCACAGCAGCTGAAATATCTCGATGGGACACAAATTCCCAGCACAGAAAAAAAATAACGGCACAATGATTTTTTTATTATTATTTTTTAAAATCCTTTCAAGTGCTCCTGGCATCTTAGAGGGATTTATTTATTTATTCGTGTCTGTTGTGAGCAGACAGATAAAGCCCAATTCCTCCATATTTTATAAAAGAAGGGGAAAAAAAAAATCAGCAAGCAAGAACAACCCAGACCAGTCCTTGCAAAAGAAGCTGCCATGAATGCTGCTTAAAGGGGAACTCAATATTTCTGCCAGAGAGTGATTGGCATTGGAATGGGCTGCCCAGGGAGGTGTCTATTCTATTCTATTCTATTCTATTCTATTCTATTCTATTCTATTCTATTCCACTCCATTCTATTCTACTCTATTCCATTCTATTCCATTCCATTCCATTCCATTCTATTCTATTCTATTCTATTCTATTCTATTCTATTCTATTCTATTCTATTCTAGTCCATTCCAGTCCATTCCAGTCCATTCCAGTCCATTCCAGTCCATTCCATCTTCACATAGAAGATGTTCAACTTCCTTAATCATCTTTATAGCTCTGTGCTGGACTCTCTCAAGCAGATCCCTGTCCCTCTTGAGCTGGGGGGCCCCAAAACTGGACACAGTACTGCAGATGCAGCCTCAGCAGGGCAGAGTAGAGGGAGAGGAGAACCTTCTTCAACCTACTAACCACAGCCACAGAATGGTTGAATTTGATGATGGTCTTCTCCAACCAGAACAAGTCTATGATTCCATCAATCTTTCCATGATCCCTTCTACCTCCCTCTGTGTAGACAACAAAGGAAGAAAGGAGGTCACAGAATCAAAGATCAAATGATCTCCACAACCTCCCTGGGCAACCTGTGCCAGTGTCTCACCACCCTCACTGCAAAAACCTTCCTCCTAAAATCCACTTTCAATCTCCTCTCTGACACTTTAAACCCATTCCTCCTCATCCTGGCATTACAAGACCTTGTCAAGCTTTCCGCAGCCCTCCTGTAGGTCTGCTTCAGATAATAAAAGGCCAATCCAAGGTCTCCTGGCAGCCTTCTCTTCTCCAGGCTGCACAGCTCCAACTCTCTCAGCCTGTCCTCACAGTACAGCTGCTGCAGCCCTCTCAGCATCTTGCTGGCCTGCTCTGCACTGGCTCCAACACTTGCATGTGCTGCTTGTGCTGGGAGTTGCAGAGCTGCAGACAGTGCTGCAGGTGGGGTGTGAGGAGAGCAGAGCAAAGGGGCAGAATCCCCTCCCTTGCCCTGCTGCCCACAGCTGCTCTTGCTGCAGCCCAGCACACAGTTGCTGTCTGGGCTGCACTCACACTGCAGCCTCATCTTCAGCTTTGCATCACCCCACACCCCCAGGGCCTGTTCCTCAGGGCTGCTCTCAGCCATTCCCCACCCAGCCTGCAGTTGTGCTTGGGATTGCACCCACCCAGGTGCAGGACCTTCCACTTGGCCTTGTTGAATGTCCTGAGGTTGGCTTGGGCACAGCTCTGCAGCCTGTGCAGCTCCCTCTGGATGGATCCCTGCCCTCTAGCAAGTCGACTGTGCCACACAGCTTGGTGCCAGCTGCAGACTTGCTGAGGCTGCACTCGATGCCTCTGTCCATGTGGCTGACAAAGATGTTCAGCAGCACTGGGCCCAGCACTGACCCCTGAGGGATGCCACTTGGCACTGGTCTCCAGGTGGACATTTTGCCCTTGATCACCACTCTCTGCCTGCCACCATCCAGCCAATTCCTTCTCCAGCATTGCTCCACCCACCATGCCCCTGTTTTTCCAGTTTGGTGACATTCTCAGGAATGGACTATTCTCAGGACTGGATTCTCAGCTGCAATGAATGGCATTCTGTGATGTCACCTAGGGTGTCCTGTCACCAAAGTGGATGCAAGAATGGGGAGAGAAATTTGATTAGACTTGAAAAAGTTAATGAGAAGTTTGGCATAATAGATGGAGGGGAGGTGGAATGCAGCAGAGATTCTAAAAAGTGGAAGAGTCATTTCATCAAAGACTCTGCTGCTGACTAATTAGAAAAGTAATTAAAGTGCTGTTTGTGTGAAGGCCTGATCTGGAGGAGAGAAGAAGGAGGTGCACAGGGGCGTGGGGAAAAGTTTAAAGCAGAAGCATTAATTACGAAATGAGAGATCCCACCCAGGCTTAATTAGTTACTGCACCACTTCAAAGGCTGCAAAAGACCTCCAAGATCACCACATCCAGCCATCAACCCATCACCACCATGGCCACTAAGTCACGTCCCCAAGTGCCATGTCCACAGGGTTCTTGGACACCTCCAGGCTTGGTGACTCCACCACCTCCCTGGGCAGCCTGTTCCAGTGCTTGAGCACTTGTGCAGCAAAGAAATTGTCCCTGTTTATCCCACCTTAAACCTCCCCTGGTGCAACTCAAGGACATTTCCTCTCGTTCCATTGCTAGCTGCTTCAAAGTGGTTCAAACCAAGGTTTGAGAGAAACATCTAATTCAGATTGTGGAGGTTTCATCTCTTCTAAGGTGGTCCCTGAAAAAGAATCAGAGAATTGCGAAGGTTGGACAAGACCTCCAAAATAGGATAATTAAGATTGGACAAGACCTCTAATACAGAATCATGAAGGTTGGAAAAGACTTCAAAGACACAATCATGAAGGTTGGACAAGACTTCTGAGATAGAATCATAAAGGTTGGACAAGACTTCTGAGATAGAATCATGAAGGTTGGACAAGACCTCTGAGATAGAATCATGAAGATTGGACAAGACTTCTAACATAGAATCATGAAGGTTGGAAAAGATCTCAAAGACAGAATCATGAAGGTTGGACAAGACCTCTAAGATAGAATCATTAAGATTGGACAAGATGTCTAAGATAGAATCACCAAGGTTGAACAAGACCTCCAAGATCGAAGTGCTGGACCAAGTGATTACATCGTAGAGGCACAATCATAGCATCATAGAATGGTTTAGGTTGGAAGGGAGCTCAAAGCTCATCCAGTTCGAACCCCCCTGTGCCATAGACAGGGACACCTCCCACTAGAACAGGTTGCTAAAGGCCTCATCCAACCTGGCCTTCAACACCTCCAGGGAGGTTGTGGAGCATAAAAGCACAGAATGTGATCTTTGAACACATTCTGTACTTTGGTGCTCCACAGCCTCCCTGGGCAACCTGTGCCAGTGTCTCACCACCCTCACTGCAAACAACTTCCTCCTAACATCCAGTTTGTCTCCTCTCTGCCACTTTCAACCCATTCCTCCTTGTCCTGGCATTACAGAAGCACAGAATGGGATCTTTGATCTGTGCTCCACAACCTCCCTGGAGGTGTCAGAGGGGAGATTGAAAGTGGATGTTAGGAGAAAGTTGTTTGCAGTGAGGGCGGTGAGACACTGGCACAGGTTGCCCAGGGAGGTTGTAGAGCACAGAAGCACAGAATGGGAACAAAGATTCTGTGATCTTTGATCCCATTCTCTGCTTCTGTGCTCCACAACCTCCCTGGAGGTGCTGAAGGCCAGTTTGGATGAGGTCTTGAGCATCCTGATCTAGTGGGAGGTGTCCCTGCCTATGGCACAGGGGGGTTGGAACTGGCTGAGCTTTGAGCTCCCTTCCAACCTAAACCATTCTGTGATTCTAAGGAGCACACAGAGACACCAACCAGAGGCAACCCAAGCCCTAATGTCAATAGCAGCACCACTGGCACCACTGATGCTGGGGGCAGTGTGGGCAAGCACCAGAATGGACCCAGCTGCAGGTGTGATCTAGATTCAGAAGCTGGATTCTGGAACTGGGTTCAGGAGCACAAGGATCAGGTTGGAAGGCAGAAGAGACAGAGTCCTCCTGGGACACCAGCCAGGGAAAATGAAACCTGATCCTGGACATCCCTCAGCTTTCTCCTGAAGATGCCGTCCATGGGTTGCAATCCCTCATTGGGCAGTTGAGGGTTGCCTGTCCTGTCACTCCTCCCCACAGCTGCCACCTCTGCCTTCCTGCCCTCCAAAGTGTGGCACAAGCTGTTGCAGTGCCCTTGGTGTGCAGAGCAGCAAGCCTCAGGCAGAGCCTTTCTGCAGCCCAGCCCTTGGCAGGAGCTCTCCCCATCAGCTTCTCCCCGCTAGAAGCAAACCTGTGCTGATTCAATGATTCTATAATTCTGTGATTCAGTGATTCTATAATTCTATGATTCTATGACTCTATAATTGTAAGATTCTATAATTGTCTGATTCAATGATTCTTATAATTCTGTGATTCAATGATGCAGTGATTCAGTGGCAGTGCCCTTGGTGTGCAGAGCAGCAAGCCTCAAGCAGAGCCTTTCTGCAGCCCAGTGCTTAGCAGGAGCTCTCCCCATCAGCTCCTTCCTGATAGAAGCAAACCTGCTCTGATTCAATGATTCTGTGATTCAGTGATTCAAAGATTCTTTGATTCAATGATCCAATGATTCACTGATTCTGTGGCAGTGCCCTTGGTGTGCAGAGCAGCAAGCCTCAGGCAGAGCCTTTCTGCAGCCCAGCCCTTGGCAGGAGCTCTCCTCTTCAGCTTCTCCCTGGCTGTGCAAACCTGTGCTGATTCAATGATGCTATAATTCTGTGATTCTATAATTCTATGATTCTATGACTCTATAATTGTATGATTCAAAGATTCTTTGATTCCATGATTCAGAGTTTCAATGATTCAGTGATTCTGTGGCAGTGCCCTTGGTGTGTAGAGGAGCAAGTCTCAGGCAGAGCCTTTCTGCAGCCCAGCCCTTGGCAGGAGCTTTCTCCATCAGCTTCTCCCTATTAGAAGCAAACCTGTGCTGATTCTATAATTCTATGATTCAATGATTCTATGATTCAGTGATTCTATAATTCTATGATTCTATGATTGGCAGGAGCTCTCCCCATCAGCTTCTCCCTTCTAGAAGCAAACCTGCTCTGATTCAATGATTCTATAATTCTATTATTCAATGATTCTATAATTCTATGATTCAATGATTCAATAATTCAACGAATCAGTGATTCTGTGGCAGTGCCCTTGGTGTGCAGAGGAGCAAGCCTCAGGCAGAGCCTTTCTGCAGCCCAGTCCTTGGCAGGAGCTCTCCTCTTCAGCTTCTCCCTGCTAGCAGCAGCCCCTGGCTGTGCAAACTTTGCCCTGAAATCCATGAAACGCTTCCCTGAGGAGAGCCTGAGCTGCAAACTCAACATCAGTGCCCAGAATTAGTTCTGCTCTGGCTTCAGAGCAGGACAGCAGTAAAGAGCAAGAAAGTGCAGGAGCTGCAGAGTGCTGGGGGAAAACAAAGCAGCATTTAAGAAAATTTTGTGGATCCTCCTTTGCTCACTTGGCAATAACTTTGCTTTACTTCACAGAATAAATAAGATGGGGCCTTTGCTGTAGGGTTGGGAGCCACGGGAGATATTTCACAGTAAATCAACCCTTTGCTTCCTCGAGCTAGAGAGAGAAATTTGTGGCCCCGAAGCGTTTGGTAGAAATGGATGGGAATAAAGAGCACCGTGGGGCTGGCAATGCTTTTACTGCTTTTTAATGTCCCCCACGCTGGGAGTGGGGAGCAGTGAGGAGGGTGTTCCACAAAGTGGGGTGGGGGTTGTCATCCAGAGGGAGCTGGGCAGGCTGCAGAGCTGTGCCCAGGCCAACCTCAGGGCATTCGACAAGGCCAAGTGTAAGGTCCTGCACATGGGTGGGTGCAATCCCAAGCACAGCTCCAGGCTGGGTGAGGAATGGCTGAGAGCAGCCCTGAGGAACAGGCCCTGGGGGTGTGGGGTGATGCAAAGCTGAAGATGAGGCTGCAGTGTGAGTGCAGCCCAGACAGCAACTGTGTGCTGGGCTGCAGCAAGAGCAGCTGTGGGCAGCAGGGCAAGGGAGGGGATTCTGCCCCTTTGCTCTGCTCTCCTCACACCCCACCTGCAGCACTGTCTGCAGCTCTGCAGCCCCCAGCACAAGCAGCACATGCAAGTGTTGGAGCCAGTGCAGAGGAGGTCACCAAGATGCTGAGAGGGCTGCAGCAGCTGTGCTGTGAGGACAGGCTGAGAGAGTTGGGGCTCTGTAGCCTGGAGAAGAGAAGGCTGCCAGGAGACCTTGGAGTGGCCTTGCAGGATCTGAAGTGGGCTACAGGAAGGCTCGGGAGGGACTATTGACAAGGTCTTGTAATGCCAGGATGAGGAGGAATGGGTTTAAAGTGTGAGAGGGGAGATTGAAACTGGATGTTAGGAGAAAGTTGTTTTCAGTCAGGGTGGTGAGAAACTGGCACAGTGGATGCTCAGAGGGCTGCAGCACCTCTGCTATGAGGACACAGTGAAGGATTTGGGGCTTTTCAGACTGGAGAAGAGGAGGCTCTCAGGTGGCCATTCCAGGATCTGCAGTGGGCTACAAAAAAGCTGGGGAGGGACTTTTTAGTTTCTTAGTGAGTGCCAGGACTAGGGGGAATGGAGCAAAGCTGGAGGTGGGGAGATTCAGCCTGGATGTTGGTTGCCCAGGGAGGAAGTTGTGGAGCACAGAATGTGACCTCCCATCACATTCTGTGCTTCTGTGTTCCACAACCTCCCTGGAGCTGTTGAAGTCCACTCTTCCACCAGCAGCACAGGAGCTGGGAGGAAGCTGCATGTGAGGCAGGGACAGCAGCAGAACTCTGCTGCCGCCCAGAGCTGCTTCGCCCTAGCTCTTGTGGCCACCACATCACCAAGTGCCTGTGGACGTGCCAGTCCACAGGAGGCCCAGTTGATTGGCACTTTAATTTGCCTATTTTAGGACCCCAAAGTGGGATTGCTAGGGACAGGAGGTGCCATGTGTCCCCCTTGCTGCAGCAGCACGTGGCTAGAGAAGTTATTTTTGGTTTTTTTTTTCTCCTGTTCCTCTCCTTCCCTGCAGCAGAGCTGTAGGAGATCCCAGCCATATTAACTCACTGCTGCTTCTCATCTTTCCATCCCTCAGCTGCCCTTGGGCTGCCTGAGCTATGAAGGCTTCTTTTTTTGTGTGTGTGTTTTCTTCAACTAGAGCTTTAAAAACAACATCTCCAGCTGCTCCCGCCCTGCTCACAGGGACAAAGAGCCACACTGAGATGCTTTGGAATGCTGAGGTCGCTGCTGTCCCACACCCAGCCTGCTCCCCTGGGTGGGCAATTGCCACCAAATGCAGTGCTAGAAGACCCCCTCCAGCAAACAGCTCACGTCCTTTGTTGGCACATTGAAGTGCAAAGCAGTCCCTGCTACCATGTGGAGTCCCAGCATGGTGAGGGTTGGAAGGATCTTCTAGAGATCATCCAGCCCAACCCCCTTGCCAATGCAGGGTGACCAAGAGCAGCTTGTCCAGGATCACAATTGGATAGGATAGAATGGAATGGAATGGAATGGAATAGAATAGAATAGAATAGAATAGAATAGAATAGAATAGAATAGAATAGAATAGAATAGAATAGAATAGAATAGAATAGAATAGAATAGAATAGAATAGAATAGAATAGAATAGAATAGAATAGAATAGAATAGGGTAGGGTAGGGTAGGGTAGGGTAGGGTAGGGTAGGGTAGGGTAGGGTAGGATAGGATAGGATGGAATATAATAAAACAATAGGATAGGATAGGATAGGATAGAATAGGACAAAATAGGATAGAATAGAATAGGATAAAATAGAATAGAATATGGTAGAATAGAATAGAATAGAATAGAATAGAATAGAATAGAATAGAATAGAATAGAATAGAATAGAAGACTAGAATAGACTAGATTAGAGCTTTGAAGGTCCCCTGCATCCCCTGACATTCTGTAATTCCATGATTCTGTGATTCTATGATGTGTTGCTGTGTGCCCTGTGCTAGATTGTCTGGTCCTGCTCTGGCAGGGGTTTGGACTGGATGATCTCTTTGGGTCCTTTCCAACCCCTGACATCCTGTGAGCCTGTGATGTGCTGTTCCTGTGTGCCCTGAGCTAGGTTGGCTGGTCCTGCTCTGGCAGGGGTTTGGACTGGATGATCTCTTTGGGTCCTTTCCAACCCCTGACATCCTGTGAGCCTGTGATGTGCTCCTGTGTGCCCTGAGCTAGATTGTCTGGTGCTGCTGTGGCAGGGGGGTTGGACTTGATGATCTCCTTGGGTTCCTTCCAACCCCTGACATCCTGTGAGCCTGTGACTCCTTCTGCAGAGCCATCAAAATCTCGCCTGCTGTGCTGGGAGCAGCAGACACCTGCAGGCAGCTCCTTTCCTGTGTCAGCTTGGACACTGTGACAGCCAACAGCTGTGTTCTGCTGCCTGTTTTCATTGCTGGCTGTGAAGCGTCGCTGCCACTTAGAAATCTTCAGTGAGCTGCACAGTCTGGAGAAGTTCACTTCGAGGTCAGGCTTCCTGAAATAGCACCAAGCTGTGGAAGGCAGAGGAGAATCTAATCCTCCTGCCAGGGAGAGGGGAGGCTGAATTTGACCTGCTGTAGCTACTGAGCATCTGTGAGCATCCTTGTGGGGGCTGTCACTCATCTGGGGTTTGCATGCCTGCAAAAATGGATGTTGGAGGCTGTGCAGTTCTGGAGCCCCCAATACAAAAAGGACATGGAACTGTTTGAGCCAGTCCAGGGAAGGCTGAATTTGACCTGCTGTAGCTGCTGAAGGAGCTATGGAGCATCTGTGAGCATCCTTGTGGGGACTGCCACTCATCTGGGGTTTGCATGCCTGCAAAAAATGGATGTTGGACGCTGTGCAGTTCTGAAGCCCCCAACACAAAAAGGACATGGAACTGTTTGAGCCAGTCCAGGGGAGACTGGGAGGCTGAATTTGACCTGCTGTAGCTACTGAGCATCTGTGAGCATCCCTGTGGGGGCTGTCACTCATCTGGGGTTTGCATGCCTGCAAAAATGGATGTTGGAGGCTGTGCAGTTCTGGAGCCCCTAACACAAAAAGGACATGGAACTGTTTGAGCCAGTCCAGGGAAGGCTGAATTTGACCTGCTGTAGCTGCTGAAGGAGCTATGGAGCATCTGTGAGCATCCTTGTGGGGACTGCCACTCATCTGGGGTTTGCATGCCTGCAAAAAATGGATGTTGGACGCTGTGCAGTTCTGAAGCCCCCAACACAAAAAGGACATGGAACTGTTTGAGCCAGTCCAGGGGAGACTGGGAGGCTGAATTTGACCTGCTGTAGCTACTGAGCATCTGTGAGCATCCTTGTGGGGACTGTCAGTAATCAGGGGTTTGCATGCCTGCAAAAATGGATGTTGTACTCTGTGCAATTCTGGAGCCCCCAATATGAGAAGGACATGGAAGTGTTGGAGCCAGTGCACAGGAGGCCACCAAGATGCTGAGAGGGCTGCAGCAGCTCTGCTGTGAGGACAGGCTGAGAGAGTTGGGGCTCTGCAGCCTGGAGAAGAGAATGTGATCTTTGATCTTTGATCCCATTCTGTGTTTCGGTGCTCCACAATCTCCTTGGGCAACCTGTGCCAGTGTCTCACCACCCTCATTGCAAACAACTTCCTCCTAACATCCACTTTCAATCTCCCCTCTGACACTTTAAACCCATTCCTCCTCATCCTGGCATTACAAGACCTTGTCAATAGTACCTTCCCAGACTTCCTGTAGGCCAACTTCAGATATTGGAAGGCCACTGCAAGGTCTCCTGGAAGCCTTCTCTTCTCCAGGCTGCAGAGCCCCAACTCTCTCAGCCTGTCCTCACAGCACAGCTGCTGCAGCCCTCTCAGCATCTTGGTGGCCTCCTCTGCACTGGCTCCAACACTTCCATGTGCGATTCCTGACCCAGGCCAGGATGCCATTGGCCTTTTTGGCCACATGAACACACTGCTGGCTCATGTTCAGCCTCTGCCAACTGGCACCCCCTGGTTGTTCTCTGCCTGGCTGCTCTCCAGCCACTCTGTCCCTAGCCTGCAGGGCTGCATGGGGTTGTTGTGGCCAGCTCTACCCAGAGAGAGTGATTGGCATTGGAATGGGCTGCACAAGGAGGTGGTGGAGTCACCATACCTGGACGTGTTCAAGCAAAGCCTGGATGGGGCACTTAGTGCCATGCACTAGGGCTGGGTGCTAGGTTGAACTGGATGAGCTTGGAGGTCTCTTCCAACCTGGCTTATTCTATTCTATTCTATTCTATTCTATTCTATTCTATTCTATTCTATTCTATTCTATTCTATTCTATTCTATTCTAAGCGCAGAACCTGACACTTTGATGGAGCACTTAGTGCCATTGGCTGGGGCTGGGTGCTAGGTTGG
>VWZI01016528.1:0-14313 GCA_013396835.1 Psilopogon haemacephalus
TTCCAACCTAGACCATTCTATGATTCTATGATTCTATGATCTATACCGGATCACACAGGAATGTGTCCAGGCAGGTCTGGAATACCTCCAGAGAGGGAGGCTCCACAACCCTCCTGGGCAGCCTGTTCCAGTGTTCACAGTGAAATATGCCTCCTCATGTTTACATGGAACCTCCTATGCCTCAGCTTCCACTCATTGTCCCTTGTCCTCTCATTGGGCATCACTGAGAAGAGCCTGGCTCCTTCCTCCTGGCACTCACCCTTTACATATCTATAAACATTGATGAGGTCACTCCTCAGTCTCCTCCAAACTAAAGAGCCCCAGCTCCCTCAGTCTCTCCTCATAAAGGGAGATGTTCCATTCCCTTAATCATTTTTGTGGCTCTGTGCTGGACTTATCAAGCAATTCCCTGTATTTCTTGAACGGAGGGGCCCAGAACTGGACACAGTACTCCAGATGTGGTCTCACCAGGGCAGTGTAGAGGGGCAGGAGAACCTCTCTCGACCTCCTAGCCACACCCCAGAATGGCAGTGGCCCATCTGGCCACAAGAGTATATTGCTGGCTCATAGATTTTTTTTTTTTTCCTTCTTTCCTGGTATTCAGTGACTTTTCAGTATGACATCAATCTTTTCTTGACCTTGAGCTTTCTAGAATTGTGTTTAAAACAGTCCTAGTTTGCTGAATGTAAACCTCGATTTTCTGTAGCAGGTGCTCTGCCACATCTGCCTTGTGGATCTAAAAGGGGCAGATGCATCGGGATCTCTGAACTTGAAAAATCTGTTGCTTACTGATGTATGTACAAGTGTAAAATCCCTCTCCTGGAATTGCAGCACATGTTGCACAGAGGTTTGACTTCCTTTGTGTGACTGGCAAGAGCTGCTGAAGTACAGCATTGTTGTTTTGAAAATTGTCAGGTCAGCTGCTTGGCTTCAGGATCTCTTTGTTGTCTAGCAAATCTGTAGCCCAGGAGTTGGTAGCTATCTTATGAATATGTACAAGCAGCTGAGATTTATCTAGCAAGGCACTTTCAATGTCTGGTCTGATTGGATATCTAGCTATACTGACAAAATAGCATTGTTAAAGAATGGCAATGGGGAAAAGATGGGAGTAGTGAGGACAGGTAGAACGCTACCTTGGTTGTCTAATTATACTTCTGGGGATTATGCCTAGGAATTACTTTCTGGATCACCAGCTTCACCCTATTTGTGGTTTATGTTTATAATATTCCACTTCAGCATAACTGGATTTGTAGGAATCTTCTACTCTTTAACCTGCTACAGTGTGTGGGGAGAAGAGCAGTTGCTCTTTTACTAACACTCCATATATCATTTAGGTAAATAGGAGCCTAGTGTTCCTGCGCTGCATATGAAAACTGGAGCATTCAGTGATTCAGAACACAAGCACCTGAGATCTTTTGTTATCACAGCTGGGTTTCTCTCCTATGTTACCTGAGTTGTGTGTTTCCTTTTCTCTGTTCACTCATAGAGTGGATGGTTGGTTATCTTAAATGTCTTTTTTACAAATGCCTATTTTATTTTATAAGTAGGTAGACTAAGCTCAAGAGAACTTCAGTACATTTGTGATGATTTGGGAGTTACCTGCTCCTGCCCCTCCCCCAAATTCATCAGACTAGACTCAGTTGGCTGGTAGTTAAGGAAGCTATATTTACAGCTTAGCACAGTTTACCAGTGGATGTTTACAATATATTACAAATATTTACTGCTATATACAGAAATATACAAGTTAAAAGTAATACAGAAACACAACACCCCTCACAGAAATTGGAGACCTCAGGAGGGTCTCTCAACCACCCTTATATCTTCTTTCCACCCCCTACTCTTATCCCAGAGTCTGCCTTATATGTGAGATGAATTGGAAGGATTGGCAGGAGGAGTTAGAAGCAGAATGATTAGTTAGATTACACAGATCCAGCTAGCAACCAGGAAGAGACACAGACACCGACAGACTCCAACAGACAGATTGCCTTATCTGTGTTTGTGTCTCTGCTTTTATACATCTCAGCAAATCTATGAGTGAAGTAGACATCACCATTGTTTTCTTTTCACGGCCTATAATCTAATTTTTCTCATTAAAATACTCCAATTAGCCTCAAACCAGCACACCATTAAAGCAACATACTTTTGAATTTCTTAATCCAGTTGATAGTTCCATATATTCTGGCTCTTCCAGACACCTCTTTGGTTTCTTTAGGAAGCTCAGGAGCTCTGCTTTTTGTCTTTTCTGTAAGCTGTTATGAAGCAGTGTTGGTTATGTTTTCACTTTCCTAGTTGTCTTGGTTTGTGGAAGTGGCAGTTCTGAAATTCTACCTTACATTAGGATGTAGAGTCTCAGTAGCTCAGAAAGCTTGGGGGCTATCATAAATCTTGAGCATTTGCTAAGAGAGGTGTTGCTGTGCTTTGGGGATGTGTGGATGCCTTTATGAGCTAAGGCTGTTCTGGATTTAAATTGTTCAGACAAGAAAGGAGATGAGGTTTATTCAAGTTGTCCACCTCTGCATTGCTGCTTATTTTTTAACCTTGCTGTTTAATTAAACTAGTGCAAGTCATGGAATAAACATCACGATACATCTTTTGTCACTAGGGTAGAAGTTATAAAGATTCTGTCATCCAGTGTGCTAAGCAGTTTCAGGTTCTGTACTGGTAAAATACAGCACCATAACAAAAGCCTGTGCTTGCAGCTTGGGGCATGTGTTATGTCTCAGCATTGATCTGAGGCTGAAGCTTTGAAGGTCAAAGTGGGACGTTGATAATGTAGCTCAATGCAGTCATAAAGAAGCTCCTTTAGAAAAGCAGAATGTCGCTGAGCCCACAACAAAGCCTCTTTTTGAGAAAGTATGTAATTAGAACCAATAATACTTCTGTGTTTGAAACTACATTGTGTTTGAACCAATGTCTCCATTATAATCTTTAGGTAACTCAAAAATCCTCACTTCCGATAATCCACTTGTAAGGATGATTAATTTTTTTCTTTTACATTCCTTTGTATGCATATTTGAAACAGCCTGTACATATATTTTTTTTTAAGCCTGAGTTCCTTTACAAGTTATGCAAGCCTTTGAAACAAAAATAGCTGTAAGAAGAAATCTGAATGTACAATTTACATAGCAATAGCAACCCAGTTCTGGTATATGCTAAAACAAATGGAAATGTGCTGAGGAAAAAAATAACCCCAAATCTAGAACAGATAAACAAATCCAAAGTAAATAGTGAGAGGATTTTCCACTATTTCTTATCAAAGACTGCTGAAGTATCAGTGCCATTCTATTTTAATATTGAATATTTCAATGTTTTGACTTACCTAGTGATGCAAAGGCAAGGGTAGACTGAAATTCACCTTTTTAAATAGTTTGCATAATACGGAGCAGTTTGTCACTGTGTGGCAATGTGCTGTGTTTGGGCAGCAAGGCCTGCAGGATGCCCCAGTTGGGTGGTAGCCATTGCCTGCCTCATGCTGGTGCCAGCCAGTTCCACCTGGTATATGCAGTCCATGGCCCTCAGTGCTGAATTATTTGAGCAAGAGCAGCAGCTGCAAGGGGTTGGAGACACAATACTGAGGGGATAGCTGTGCTTGGAAGAAGGTGACCACACCAGAACAGGTATGCCCTGATAGATGGCAGTTGTGGAGACACCTCTCCTTGAGGAACATCAAATGTGGGTGCACCATTGGGTTGGAGATGCAAAGATATGGAGTGGCAGTAGAAAATCAGTTAGAGCAAGCAGTGGGCAAGATCTTAATTACTGTCACTCTGACCCATCTGCCTCATTCATTGCCTTGCGGAGGTGGTGGAACGGGCTAACCGTAACTGGCTGTTGACCTAAGAGAATTTGAGACTAGAAAGGGGGAGGAGCACTGTTCATGGGTGTCTTTATGCTCTTCCCCCTGCTCCCCACATCAAGTACTCAGATCAGAGGTTGGTGTTAGCTGGCAGTAAATCACACTGAGAAAACATCTCTGTATCCCCAGACTGTTCTGCCTGTGACTGCCCAAACCCAAGAAGATTCCTCAGGCCCATTGACTCAGCAAGCAGGAGGGTTAATTACAGACATATTTAAATGCTCAAAATAGTGTCAACCATTACTGATTGATGAGCAACATTATAGACTTCAGACACTGGAACAGATTGCACAGGGAGGTTGTGCATGTCCCCTCCCCAGAGGTCAAGGCCATGTTGGATGAGGCTTTGATCTGTCTGGTCTAGTGGAAGGTGTCCCTGCCCATGGCTGGAAGGTGGGTTGGAACTAGATGATCTTCCAGGTCCCTTCTCATCCAAACCATTCTATGAATCTAAATAACCTGTTTTCTATGGTAAACACCTTTCAAAGTCTTATGCAGTGCATGGTTGGAATGTGGGGTTTCTGGGAACCAGTCTGCTGTTGGGTTAGTCATGTTGCTTGCAGTATGGTTAGGCAGGCGTGAGCCAACTAACGTCAAAGCACAGATAAACTTGTCATTTAGGAACAGACACTAACAAAGTATGAGCTGCAACCATACGTGGAACAAACATCTTGAAGGTGTCAGTCGTGACTTTCTCTTTGCTCTTGGGGAGCTGAGCACTGTGTGCCGTGTGCTCTGGAGGAGGCACGTGGAGAGATGTGGTAAGCATTTTGGCACAAAACAGAGAACTGGTGCTGAAGTTCTGGGAAATGTGATTTCTGAAAGAGTTAGAAGAAAAAAGTTTTGTTGTGTGCTGGTGCATAAGGGATCCACTTGCATTTCTGTGTGCTTACGTTTGTATTACACTGTAATAGCTTAGTAACCTCTTAAAATTGCATTGCCTACCATATTGTTAAACATCACAACACATTTAGCTATGCAGCCTTTGCATCTTTCATTATACTGGTGCTTATTTGGCATTGTACCTTTTGCAGTTGTACTGGTGTTAAACCTGTTGGACAAAGGCCTAATGGTTTTCTGGCTTGGTGGTTTAGGGAATGAATGTTTGAGGTGGGAGGTGCTAGTCTGGCTGCTGGATAGCCAGAACCTGCCACAGAGACTGCAAGATGAGATTTCTGGCTGTGATGGAGTCTTCCCATCCCTGGTTTGAGCAAAGTTCCTCCTTCAGCTTTTCACCTGATCAGGGAGAGGAAAGAAGGGCATGGCCTGCTGTCAGCTTGCTAACTTTTGCCTATATTAGCATGCTAGCTAAGTGGGATGGTGTCATATCTTTTGGCCAAAAGAATACTGAAGTTTAGTTACAGTGGTATGGTCACAAGCCTGTCATTTTGCTTAAGCATGAGATTAAGTCTAGTAGAGTCTTGCCAGTTGGTTGTTACCTACAGGCTCTAATGAATCACCTGATGAGGTCTACAGATCTTTTTCTCTCTTGCTGGAGTTGGTGTTTTAAAATAGTCAGTCAGGGAGGGCAGGGCTGAATCCTCTGGCAAAATATTTGCCCAGGTTTTTGGATACACTTTCTAGCCTCTGATGAGTTTTGTATTCTTCATTAAAATTTTGGGTTGAGTGCAAGGTAACAGCTTTTAAGACTAGTAGGCTGCAGTCATAAAGTAACAACTAGTGATGGTCTATGATGCTGTGAATGTTAATATGGTTAGCTGTCAGTCACTGATTCTGTCCCACTGTGATACTAAAGCTGGGTGTGATCCAGATGAATGAGTGAATGTCAGTTCTAATGTAAGCAAACTGAACAGCAGCTGGAGGGAGTTAGTGATAAAGTGAATTGTAGTGTCAGAAAGGGCCTCTTGCTGCTGCATTTTGTGTTGGCAGGGAGGGGATGAAGTAAATGTCAAATGATTTAGCTTTCACAGCCAGGCTGTTCAACTTCATTTTTATGTTGGGTTTATGGCCTAGGGTTGGTGGAAGTGTCACTGGCTTTAAATACCAGATGGACCAAGAAAAAGGTCCTAAACTGAGGAAAGGGCAGCATTTTTTTTGCCAGTTTGGGGGAGGTTTATTTGTTTGGGTTTTCTTTCATTTTATTAAATGCACATGGACATGCTTGCAGCTCCAGAGTTCCTGCTGCCATACACACTAAACTTGTTTGGATAGAAATGAGGGAAATAAAGAGTTAGTAGAACAGTATCACAAACCTATACTTCCCTGACCAGCTTTCATTTAAATGAAATGTAAATAAGAGATGCCATTATATGAGATGTGAATTCTAGATGCTCTTTAAACCTTCCCAGCATGTCAGGAGTTCCAGGAATCTTCTGCCATATGCTGTGCAAATGTCTACCTGACCTGGACTCAAGTAGTAAGAAAGATAAGAGACACCCCCTGCATTAACGTAGGGCATATGGTGAAACTCTAGATTTTAGAGTCCATTACATTGTGTGGACTTGACCTTTGTAAATAGTCTTCACAAATCAGCGATTTCATAGTGCAGCATAAATACAACTCTTTATAATGATTACATTGAAAATACCAGATGATTAAAATTAGCCTGATTAAAGTGTTTTTAGTGATGAGATACAAGCATTTCAGGTTTTTCAGCATGTAAATTGACTATTCTCTCTTTTTTTTGCTTATTTTTCTTTCCACAAAATAAGCAGGAGAAGCTGGAGATCTGTGTTAGGCTGAATAACTGTGATGTAATTGCCATCACTGAAACATGGTGGGACAGCTCCCATGACTGGAATGTTGCCATAGATAGCTATGTACTGTTCAGGAAGGATAGAGCAGCAAGACAAGGTGAGGAAGTTGCACTGAAATGTGCCAAGTTCTATTCAAGGGGGGAGGCAGAACAGGTTGAAAGCTTGTGGGTAAGAATTAAGGGATGTGGGAAAGGAGGTGAAATTGTTGAGGTGTCTACTGTAGACCACCAAGCCAAGAGAAAGATGCTGATGAGGCCTTTTGCCGTCAGTTGGAGGTAGCCTCTAGAGCTAACTTCTTGGTACTCATGGGTAACTTCAGTCACCCTGACAGTTGCTGGGAAGCTCACAGGCACAGTCAGTCCAAAAGGCAGTGTATCAATGATAACTTCTTGATGCAGGTAGTGGAGGAACCAACAAAGAGAGGTGTACTGCTGGACCTAGTATTAACTAATAAAGAGGGACTGGTTGAGGACATTAAGGTTGGGACATTAAGCCTTGGGAATAGCGATTATGACATGCTAGAGTTTAGTATCACTCAGAGTAGAAGCAGACCCAAGAAGTAGAATTACAACCCTGGATTTCTGCAGAGCTAACTTTATGCTCTTCAGAGACACACTTGCAGAAATCCCATGGGCTAAGGCTCTGGAGGTTAAAGGAGCCCAAGAAAGTTGGTTAATTTTTAAAGACCACTTCTTCCAAGCCCAAGCTAAGTGTGTACCCTTGAGTAACAATCAGGTACATGTGCTAGAAGACCTGCATGGCTGAGCAAGGAGCTCCTGAAGGAAATATCAGGGAAAAAAGAAGCTTACAATTCATGGGAGAAGGGATTGGTCACTTGGGGGAACTATAGAGAAGTTGTCAGGGCATGTAGGAAGGCAACAAGAAAGGCCAAAGCCCTCTTGGACTTGAAACTGGCAGAGGAAGTAAAAGAGACCAAGAAGGGCTTCTTCAAATATATCACTAGGAAGAGGAAGAATCGGGAAGGTGTGGAACGAGGTCCACTGCTGAACGAGGAAGCAGCCCTGAGAACTAAGGATGCAGACAAGGCAGAGTTGCTGAATGCCTTCTTTGCTTCAGTCTTTACACCTGTGGCTAAACTCCCATATGTACTCCAGACGCTGGATGAGGGAGAGGAAGCCTGGAGGAGGGAATGCTCCCCACTGGTTAGTGCAGACTGGGTTAGGGATCAAATACACAAATTTAACATTCCCAAGTCCATGGACCCTGATGAGATGCACCCAAGGGTGCTAAGAGAATTGCCTGATGTTATTGTTCTGCCACTCTCCATCATTTTTGCCAAATCGTGGCAGGCAGGAGAGATGCCTGAAGACTGGAGGAGAGCCAATGTCACTCCAGTCTTCAAAAAGGGCAAGAAAGAGGTTCCAGGAAACTATCAAGCAGTCAACCTCACCTCCATCCCTGGAAAAATAATGGAGTGGATCCTTCCGGAGGGCATCTAAAGGCACTTGGAAGAGATGAAGGTTATCAGGAATAGTCAGCATGGATTTACCAAGGGGAAATCATGCTTGACTAATCTGGTAGTATTCTATGAGAACATAACTGAATGTGTAGGTTCAGGGAGACCAGTAGAGGTAGTCTACCTTGACCTTAGCAAGGCCTTTGACACCATCTCTCATGACATCCTAGTGAGCAAGCTCAGGAAGTGTGGGATGGAAGAGCAAACAATGAGGTGGATTAGGAACTGGTTACGAGATAGAGTTCAGAGAGTGATGATCAATGGTGCCAGGTCCAGCTGGAAAACTGTAATTGGTGGAGTCCCCTAGGGATCAGTGCTGGGTCTGGTGCTGTTCAAGATCTTCATCAGTGATGTTGATGAGGGGACAGAGTCTGCTCAGCAAGTTTGCTGATGACACCGAACTGAGAGGCTTGGCTGATACAGCTGAAGTCTGTGCAGCCATCCAGTGAGACTTGGACAGACTGGAGAGCTGGGCACAGAGGAAAAAAATTAGGTTCAACAAGGACAAGTGCAGAGTCCTGCAGCTGGGGAGGACCTGCACCTCCCAGTACAGGTTGAGAGGTGATCTGCTGGAGACCAGCCTTGTGAAGAGGGACCTGGGAGTCCTGGTGGAGAGCAAGTTATCCATGTGCTCTTGTGGGCAAGAAGGCCAATGGGATCCTGGGGTGTATTAAGAAGAGTGTATCCAACATATCAAGGGAGGTACTTCTCCCCCTCTGCTCTGCCCTGGTGAGACCCCATCTTGAATACTGCATTCAGTTTTGGGCTCCGCAGTTGAAGAGGGACAGGGATCTGCTGGAGAGGGTCCAGCAGAGGGCTACAAGGATGATTAGGGACTGGAGCACTGCCTTATGAGAAGAGGCTGAGGGACCTGGAGCAGCTTAGTCTGGAGAAGACCAAGAGAGAACTTAATAAATGTTTATAAATATCTGAGGACTGGGTGTCAGAAGTGGAGGAAGAGGTTCTTCTCACTTGCTCCCTGGGATAGGACAAGGAGCAATGGATGGAAGCTGCATCAGAGGAGGTTCCACTTGAACACAAGGGGGAGCTTCTTTACTGTAAGCGTCCCAGAGCACTGGAACAGTGCTCGCCAGAGAGGTTGTGGAGTCTTCTCTGGAGACTTTCAAGGCCCATCTGGATGCATTCCTCTGTGATTTGAGCTAGATTATGAGCCATTGAGCTATTATCCCTACACTAGCAGGGGGATTGGATTTGATGATCTCTTTGGGTCCCTTTCAACCCCTGATATCCTGTGAAATTTTAAAATCACAGGAATTCTGGTGGAGCAAGTTATCAAATCCCATTACAGTGACTATGTACTGTATCTTTCACTAAAGACCACATGGATGAGTTACAATAAGGTTAGAGTATAACCGTTATCACGGACTCTTCCTGTTGTGGCAGGGAATTAAAATTTGGTTTGAGGAGTGAATTCAAAAGGATAGCCTCTGATGAAGCAGACATTTCACTGCAGCTCCTGACTACAGCCAAACATGTAGATGAGATGAAGAACAGTCATAAGAACTGAGCTGAGAGCAGGAGCCTTTTCCCCAGGAAATTGTGATGTGATGCCTTACACAGTACTGGTGATGTCACTTCAGTGATGTGTTGATGGGTGGAACTTTTTTTTTGCAGATAAGCCTGAATTTTCTCTTAATAGTAGGAGGTACTTACAGAGAAATTTCCTCAGCTGTGCAATCAGAGGCATTAAACCTTTACTGGCTGTAGAGGAACACTGACGTCAGCATTTCTTCAACATAAAGCAAACAGTTGTATGTTCACCCCTAAGGGTTTAAGGAGAATTGTTAGGGAGAAAAAAGGTCATGAAAAATTAAAGAAAAAAACAAACCAAGAGCATGGAGTGTGCAGGGACTGGATTTAATTGGTTGCATGGGGAAATCATAATTAAAAAAAAAAAAAAAAGCCGTATCTTCTTTTGATTTGACTTAGTCCAGACTGTCTTTCTCAAGTTGTCACTTGCCTGTGTGTGTGGTAGATTAAATGGCATGTGTTTAATTTTTCTGTGGAGGTATGCCTGAACATATGAAGTGCAGAGTTTGTTTAATCACGTTTTTTGGGGGATTGGTTTTGTTTTGTCTTTTTGCCTAATGCAAGATCTCTATGGGATCAACCAATAAAAATGGCAAAGTGCAACTGCTAGAAATTTAAAAGCCCTTGAAATCAGATGAGGTTTACATGTAATTGCAAAACCCACCCAAAGATGGAAAATCAAAGCTAATTAGTAAATGGTATCATTTGCCTCTCTAGAATTTTAGCTTATGGTCTCCACTCTTTGTAAATACCAAACATGAATGTATATTTGATTGTAATGCCATACTTTTTTGCCTTAAGAGGTAAGGCACTGCATCCTTCCATATACCTGGTGGTTTAGCAGTTGCCTGCCCCCCTCCCCTGCTTCCATTTTGATATAACCCAGACTAGGACTCATACAGCTGGAAGTTGATAAATGAAGCTTTATATTTACAGCTATGCACAATATACAAGCAAATATTTACAATGTATAACAGGTATTTACAGATATATACAGTGAAAAGGTAATACAGAAACACCACACCCCTCCCAGAGATCAAAATCCCTAAGAGGGGTTTTCTAACCACCCCTACCACCTTTCCCCCCTTCCCCAATCTTATCTCACCATCTGTTGATGCAGCAGATAGGCAGAGATAGATCAGCCAGGGGGATTAGCAGTAGGAAAGAGGTTAGTGGAATTATTGAAAATCAACTACACAAGGCAGAGACAAATGAGCCATGCAAGAAAAGCAGCCACAGCCCAGAGAGGCCTGGAGCACTCTGACTTATCTATATTTGGGTTACAACTCTTAAACAATTTTTTTTCTTTTCTTAGTAGAGCTCTGAGGGAAGTAGCATCATCTGTTTTCCTCTCTCAGCCTGTAGTCTGATTTCTCATTCATATTCTCCAATTAGTTCAAACCAGCACATGGAGACAGAAATCTTTTCAAATCCTGATATGATGGGTTGACCCTGGCCAACAGTTTTTCCTGCTAGATGAATTAGGTGCTGCAGGTCAGATAATTGTGGAGGATGTTGACATTTCTTGCTATCTGAAGCAAAGTAGTCTTTACATGGAAATAAGAAGTTAGGTAAACCTGTATCTAAACTCTGGTCGAAAGTTTCAAGTAATTCTGCCCCCCTCCTCCACATTTGTTTTCCCTCTCAAATGATTAAGAGTTTCACGGAAATATCTTGCAAATAGACCTTAATCAAGTGTCATGATTAATAGGATACTTTCTGACACATTTTTAAGGAAAAAACTTCACAGAGATGAGATGAGTGCTGAGGAGAGAGAACTCTCTGTCTCTTTATTCCTTAAAACTGGGAAGCTAAAAGCTAAGGGAAAAAGGAAAGAGGGGACAAGGATTTTCTGATTAAATCTTACTAAACTTTCTGAAAGTATTTAATAAAAAACCCTGTTCGTAGGAAACAGAGGATGAGAAGATCTAATACTAATTTTCATCCAAAGGTGGCACTAGTCTTTTGCAGTTGGAGTTTTTGATGAGATGGGAAACGCAGATACCAAGAAGCCCTCAACTAATCCAATGCTTACTATTAATCCCAAACAAACCATCATTAGTATCTGGCTTTATCCTGCTTAGTCCTTGCTGGATAGTGAATTATGTAACCTTTGCTTTATTAATGTTTAATGGAAGTTTATCAGGTAGGTTACCTCCAAAAGGAAAAGGTGGGAGGAGGGGAAATATTGTCAGTTTGTGCTTTTTGTTCTTGATTGTTTATTTTTTAAAGTAACTTAAAACTCACTCAGCACATTACTTGTCAAAAAGCAGTTGTTAGAAGAATTACATAGACCTTTTCTACTTAACTAACAGATCATATTGATAAACAGGACTTAGAAAAGAACACCTTATGTTTTCAGTTAAAGCCTGTCATTGTCTTCATTGTTGCAGACTTGGTATGGTATGAATAAAATGCCCCAAATCCCACAGATACTAAGTATGACTCAGGGTGTTCAAGATCTTGGCTTTATTTAACCAGGGGAGTTGGTGCCAGAGTTGTATAAGGAAGTCTCTAGGTGAGTGTTGCATGGAGGGGACAGAATTTTGACCTAAAAATGTGGAGAAAAGTAGAAACATTTTTTAACCCATGATGGAAATGTACCCTGAGCAGCAGACCTGCAGCAGATACTCTGTGAGTTGAGCACATGTAATTTGTGATAGAGTATGTTTAATTGCATTTGCCAGATGTTTGTTTTCAAGCTTTCTCGTTTTTCCTGAATTGTTATGATTCATTATCAAATTGTCAACTTTTTCTCCATATTGTTGAAACTCTAGGGATGGGAGAAGTCCCAGTAGTCAGTATACTTAATTATTTCATGCCCACACAAAGAGATGCAGTGATAGATGCTTTACTATGGCAAGTGTTGGTAGAGTGTTCTAATGAAACCATATACTGGATGTCCTAATTTGATGTGAAACCTGTAGAGGCTTGTTGAAGATCTCAGTCAAGTGCACTTTTGAGTCTTTTGTGTCCTTCTGAGCTTACTCTCACAAAAGTTCAACTCTTGCAAAAAGGCTAAAGACTTCAGTTATTGGTACAAAATCCAAAAAGCCCTTTTGCTATGTATCTAACATGTTGCACCGAATTTGAGCCTGCTGTTGACTGCCATATCTGAGATTATCACCTGAGACACGCTAATAAAGTTCAAACAGCTTTTGAAAAGTGACAGACTAATCAAAAGGAAATATTTTTGAAGTTTTTCTTGGGAAATTTCATGCTTGTATTAGATGATTTTGTTGTTGCTTTGTTTTAAACTTAGATGTTTCACCTGCATGGTAAATGGGTGGTATCTTGAGTGTTGCTGTAATTGTAGATACTTGTATCTAGTATTGAGTCCATTTTACAGCTTACGTCTTCTTGTAGACCTAACACACTGAGAATACTATAAGCCTAGAGGGAATTCTGTAAAATTTTGAAGGCAGTCTGATATAAGCAGAAGTGTTCAGAGGAATATGCTTGCTATTCCCTTTCTATTTTACTATTGCCGAGCAGTTTTGTGTTATTGAAGTGATCTGAAACTGACTGAAGACATTTGAAGAAATTGGTAGAAAGAGAGCAGCTCTCTAATTAAGTGGTATCTTTTGAAAATGAAAACTTGTTTACATAAATACTTTTTTTTTTTTTTCTTCAATAAAAAGACACACATGAATCTAGGGGGCCTGGTGAGATCTCTCAAAGTTACTGAGGTTGCTGGCAGGAGTATTCATCAAGCCATTTCACATCATTTATCACCAGTGCTGGCTAATTGGAGAGGTGCCAGTTGACTAGAAGTTAGCAAATATGATGTGCAGCTACATGAAGGGCCAGAAGGAGGATGCAGGAAACATATATAGGACATCCAGGTGACTGGGCCAAATCAACATGGGTTTATGAAGGGCAGGTCCTGCTCAACTAACTTGATTTTATTTTATGAGAAGGTGACATGCTTAGTGGATGAGGGAAAGGCTGTGGATGTGGGCTACCTGGACTTTAGTAAAGCTTTTGAAACCATTTGCTACAGTATTTTGGAGAAAGTGGCTTGGATGGGTGAATGCTTTGCGGATAAAAATATGGCTGAATAGCTGGGTGTAAAGAGTGGTGGTGAACAGAGTTAGATCCAACTGGCAGCTAGTCAGTAACAGTGTTCCCCAGGGCTCAGTATTTGGGCCAGTTCTTTTTAGTATCTTTATGGATTATCTGAACGAGGCCATCAAATACACCCTCACTAAGTTTGCAGACAACACCAAGGTGTGTTGATCTGCTTGAGGGCAAGAAGGCTCTACAGCGAGATCTGGACAGACTAGATTAATGGGCTAAGGCCAAGTGCTGAATCTTGCACTTGGGTTACAACAATCCTATGAAATGCTACTGGCTTGGGGAAGAGTAGCTGGAAAGCTGCCCCGTGGAAAAGAACCTGGAAGTATTTGTTAACATCCAGATGACTAAGAGCCAGTGGTGTGCCCATGTAGCTGACAAGGCCAGCAGCATCCTGTCCTGTGTCAGGAATAATGTGGCCTCCTGGAGTAAGAAAGTTATTGCTGCCCTGTACACAGCATTGGTGAAGCTGCGCTTTGAATTGTGTGTTCAGTTTGTGGTCCCTCACTACAACAAAGACATTGAAGTTGCTGGAGCATATCCATAGAAGGGCAACAAAACTGGTGAAGGGTCTGGAGAACAGGTCTTAGGAGAAGTGGCTGAAGGAAAATGGATTTTTTTTTTTTTTTTTTTTT
>VWZI01016528.1:14332-79927 GCA_013396835.1 Psilopogon haemacephalus
TTTTTTTTTCCCCCAGTCAGGAGAAGAGGAGGCTGAGGGAAGAGCTTGTCACTCTCTACAACTACCTGAAAGAAGGTGGTAGTAAGGTGGAGGTCAGTCTCTTTTCCCAAGTAGGAAATTGTCTAACATTGCACCAGGGTAGGTTTGGATTGGACATCAGGAAAAATGTCTTCATTGGGAGGACTGAGGCACCAGAACAGACTGCCAAGTGGAGGAGTCACCATCTCTTACAAGTATTTAAAAGATTTGTGAATGTGATCCTTAGGAGTATGGTTTAGTGGTGACCTAGCGGTGTTAGGTTAACAGTTGGACTTCATGACCTTAAATGTATCTTCTGACCAAAATGGTTCTATGATTTTAAGATTCTACTTTCACTAGCAATGTTTACCTCTCATGTTACACAATCATAGCTACTGCAGTGGTTCATAACCATGAAAAGTATTGAGTCATACAGAATGGTATTGGAGGTGTTTTGATGGTATCTTCAGGAAGTACAAGTTTAATTTGTCTACTGCAGAAAAAGTACACAAATCACAGAATGATTGGGGAAAATGCCAGCAATTTGATGAACTAAGTAACACAGTGTTACATGAACTTCCTGTGCCTGATCTGTTTTGTGAGCATTGAGTGTTCATTTAGTTTGTTTTGAAAAGCTCAGAACAGAAAATGAAATTGCACATCTTCCAGATACTTCCAATGATTGAATGTGTTTGATTTCAGAAAATATGTTGTAGGACACCTAGAAAATGGTGAATTCAGCACACTGGATGACTTTCAAAAGCCTGCTGTTCCTGCTGATTCTCAGATTAGATTAATCAAATAATTGTTTCTGCAAATAATTGATTTTGATTTGACCACAATATGTGGTAAAATTCATAATGACCACTTCTGACCCTTTGAATCAAAAGTTCACCTGAGTAAACAATCCCAGCTTCTTCAAAATACTGGTTTTATAGCACGTGCATTTTTCTACCATCTTGCACCCTGCATGCTCAGAATTCCCAACTTACCAGCTGCTTAAATAGTGTTGGGAGACCACCAGAAGTGGCAGTTTGTTCTTAAAGGAAAGTTTATATTTCAGCCATATCCCTTTTCTCTCTATCAGTTGGAAAAAGGAGTACAGGAGTGATTAAAAATACGTCCATCTTAAAGGGAGGGTTAAGTGATAATTTATTAATCTGATGAGCATTCACATTGTGACACTTCTGCTAATAAAGCGTGCTTTGCTTGGCAGCTGAAGGAAAGATAACAGCCCATCATTTCACAGAAATTAATTTACACTGGAGGTAAAATGCAAAATGCTCACAGTGAAGGTAATTAACAATGAAGTGCAATAGCAATTGACAGGGTAGTTTCCCACTGGGTAGAATTTCAGATTGAAGCCAAATCATGCAAAGGCTTGCTTAAACTCAACATTCTGAGCCATCTAAATTCAGGACTGGATTCAAAACTGGGACAACCATGTGGACAGGCAGTGGAATAGGTTGCTCAGGGAGGTGGTGTAGTCACCATCCCTGGAGATGTTCAAGAAACATGTGGGCATAGCACTTTGGGACATGTTTTAAGGGCTGTGGTGCTCTTAGGTTGACAGTAGGACTTGTTGATCTTGGAGATCTTTTCCAACCAAAACAATTCTGTGATTCTATGTGAAGCCCTCTGTGCTGAGTACTTGTACGTGAGATGATGCTAGTGTGGATATCTCATCATCCCTTAGTAGAGAATTGTGAGCGTGAATTATGCCTAATGCTTGTAGTGTGTTTCAGAAGCCTTAGCTGAGAGATACAAATATTCATTGTGATTATTTCATCTACTTTATTATCAAACTAGATAAACTTTATCAATGTGAACTGATTCTGCCTTTTAAATCCTCTAAGAACCGAAAGCATAGGATAAGCTTGCTATTATTGGCATTTTTTATTTTTTTCTGATATATATGGATAAAGGACATGGACAGAATTAAACTGTTGCATTGGAACAAGAATTAACTTCTAATTGGTTAATTCAGAAATATATGAAACCTTTTGTGGCACCAGGAACTTGTTGATTCTGGGAGTAATATTGAGAAATCGCTACGGATGTTGGCAGAGTCAAGTTCTCTAATATAGCAACGACATTCAGAAAACTTGAACTCAGTAAGGGTATTAGGTTCTTTCCAGCAGATGGAGTTGGTGCCAGCAGCATGTTGAAATGGCAGTGTGCTTGGTGTAGCTGGCAGTAAGCTGCACTCTTTGGGTATGGGTGAAAATTACGTTGTGTTATGCGAGATCTGCAAAGTACCTGTGCCAGTGTTCCAGTATCCCAAGAGATGTCTCCTTTGGTGTTAAACAGTTCAACAGATTGACAGCAGAAGGGCTAAAATACGGAGTTTATTCCTGCTCCCCCCACCTCCCTTCTTGTGTAGGAATTATAGTAATGGAGAGAAATGCTCTACAGAATTCAGAATTCTCCTTCAGTGGTTTTGACCCTTGGATAAAATACAGGAGATATTTCATCACTGGTATGGAATTGCAAACAGAGATTCAGCAAAAGAAACCTGCTCTCTTGTATAGGCATGCAACTTTATACAGGTGTTGCTGTTTCCCGAAGTGTCATCTCTGATGTTTTTGGGAGTTGTGCCGTAGCCTATTACTTTTTTGCCTAAAGATCAAGTATTTTCCGCTCCAGATTTGACAATATGTTGAAATAATGCTGCAGATGGAGAGGATCCCAAGGCAAAATAGGCAGTGGAGAGCAACAGCTTCTTCAGCAGCAGGAGTGATATACATAGATGGTGCTCTAGGTAGTGGGAGAAAGGTGAGCCTGCAGCCCTCTGCAGGTGTTACCGACAGGAGGAGTGACTCTCTTAAGAAATCTGTACTGAGCAACAAATGCACGTGAAGTAGCAGGTGGTTGTCTGAGCCAAGTTAAGAAAGATGTGCCTAGGCACATTAAATCCAGCTCAAATAATCTTCATCAGTGAGGACAGCAGATTTATGTTCCTATGAACAGGCTGTGTCTGAAATAGCAGCCTCGGCTCACAGAAGGGATTTTCACAGGCTTTGGCAGGCAGCCCCCGGAGGGATTTTCACTGGAACGGTGTTCCCAGATGAGATCATGTGTGTTATTTAAGGGAAAGTTAAGAAATCGAAGTGTTTCCCCTCTACTCAAACATTTGGCTAAGTTTGAAACCCTTCCTTATCAGGTTTCTGCCCTGATGACCTGACTGCAGGGTGCCTGAAAATTTCTCACTCAAATGCTCTCCATCCTTGTATTAGGTGTCCAGGGTCTGTGCTATGACTGCATGCCTATGTATAGGCCCAGTAAAGCTGAATTGAGGGAATTGAATGATGCTGGAAGAATGGAAGGGTGCTGTGCTCCCTGCTCCTGCCCCTCCAGCTGATTGTGCATCTTGAGCTGTCTCAAGAGAGTGAGATCATTGAATAGTGACTTTTCTAAAATCCCGCCATCAGAATCATCCTAGTGGCTGAGCAGAGGGGAAGCAGTCTGACAGCAGCACTAAAGACAATCAGCAAAAAAGGGAGAACACCTACGCAAAGGCCACATTCCTTAAGACATGGGGGAACTTTCTCTGTCAATAACCATTCCGTGTTATTCTGTCCCTAGTTGCAAACCATTCGCTGCTCTGATCACTAAGCAAGCAGCTCCTAGCCAGTTTTGAGTGTCCTCCCCAGCAGATCCCTGCTCCCATTGCATCTGTGCACCTTCAGGCCAGCCTGGGCTTTACATCTTTACTGCGCTAAAGTGGATCTTGCCCTGGCAAGTTAGTGTGATTGATCTGGCAGTTGGCTTTTTGAGATCAGTTCTGGTAATGCCAAGTAGGTAAGGCAGCATAGATTGTGGGAAGCCTGTCCTGTTTTGGAATTACAGCTTGTTGGGTCTTAGTCTGTGGTCTGGGGAAACTTGTGAAAAACTCCTTCAACCTAAACCTGGCTGCTTCTTAATCCACTCTACCTTGTCTCTATGGTAAAGCAAATCCCTAAAACAAGTGGTCATCGTGTGTGCTAGTGTCTTGCAAATGCAGTGGCTAGTTCTTGGCCCTTGTGCCTGTAGCTCCCAGCAGTGCAGGTGACACCCTGCAGCACTGCCCTGAGGTACAGCATCCAGGAAAGATGCATCAGCTCAGAGTGGTAGAATGCTTTGTTTTGATGCAGTCTCAGGAAACTTTAGTTTCAGAAGAAGTTAAAAATGTTTTGTTTCTATAACAACTCTTGCTGTGCCATCTGCTGCTTTTTATTCTTGAACCTGGTGAGTGTCAGTGTGGCTAATCAACAGCTTGAGTGCTTGCCTTCTCAGTAGCAGTGAGGACTTACAGCTACACACTGTGGTGGTCCCGAGGTCTGTGCACTGGAGTAGCACTAACAGGACTCAGGACTCCTTTGCTTCCCAGGAAAGATGGCCAGATTTTTCTATGCTACGTGGTCCATACCTGTGTCATTTTGTTACCTGTACTTTGAGAGTATGGCAGATACATTCACACTTAAAAATATAGCAGGCCTCAGCAGCTTGCTGATGCAAACAGGCTTGAGTCCCTTGGTATTCAAGATAGATGGGTTAGACTGACTGGCAAAAGGGTGCCTGGTATTTAAGACAGTGGTAGTCACAGGCGCTAACATTTTACGTTCTCAGTGATCAGTGGAAATAACATGAGAGGATTTGTCCCAATTTTGTGCTTATTCTGCCTAAATTCAGTGCTATTTGTTGTGAGACTACCCCCAATTTTTAAGTGTGTTTGGGAAGACATGGAGGCCTCTGTTCTGTCCCATGTCATTCAGCAACATTTATACCTTACTTCCATCCATCTAAATCCTGATCAAAAGATGGGAAATTAATGACAGACTATTGCATTGTTCAGCCCACTGGTGTGGTTTCCAACACTAGTTTTCTTCACGACGTAGTTAACTGCTATTTATGTGAGATTAGTTTTGAATACACTGCTGCTTGGAGAACACCTCTGAATAATCAGGTAAAAAAAAATACTCTGTCAGACTTCTGGGAATTAACTGAAAGTCTCTCATAACAGTGGCTTTCCAATTTAGCTAACTGGAAGTATTAGAAAGCCTCTGTGCTCCTATTAAAATGATACTCAGGTTTTGAATTAGTTTATTTTTTTAGCAGTTGCCTTCACATGTAACGCTCTTTTTCGCTGTTTCAAGTCAACAAATGTTAGATCAAATCTCCTAGCTATGTGGTTTAACGGAAGCCCACGGACAGTGGTAACAGTGGAACTTTGCCTTTAGGTTCTATTTACTATATTAGAAAACTCATCTCAACACTATACATGCCCAGTGTTTGTGTTTTAAAAATCATAAACCAAGCTTGGCAAATGTATGATTTGGGTTCTCTTATATCTGCGGTTGTCCCGTCTCTCTGCCCAGAGAAGTTGTCCAATCTCTGAAGTTGGAGACTTTCAAGGACAAGCTACATGAAGCAACAGCTAACCCGTTCCAGTGTTGGAAGTAATCATCCTTCACATCAGAGGTTAAAGAGGTGTCCAAGGTCCTTTCCCATGGGAATTCATGTTATTTTGAATCTGAATTACATTTATCAGCTTTTTCCATGGTGATGAAATCAATTTCTAAAATCGTATGAAGTCATGAAAGCGTAAAGAAAACCTCCTGATGTCAAGACTTGAACTAACACGTTTGGCAGTGCTGAAGCACAGTGATGCCCAAGATTCACTTAGTAATAAACTTGAACACAGTCTCAGCAAACTTACAATTTGACTCTGAGACCTAGCACCAAAAGAAGACACTTGAGGACCTTATTTTATGAACATTGTGTTTGACAACATGACTGTCTTTCTTGAACTGCATAACCTTAGGACTCTGTCCAGTCAGCTTTCAGCAAGAACAATTCCCCAAGTAACACAGAGCTCCTCTGAATACAAACACCTTCCTCTTTATAGAAGTATGTGGGAAAGTAAGGCTCTCTGCTAAATAACGTGCTGTGGAATCACCGGCATAACAATTCTGATCAAAGTTGACACCTCCCATCTGTTTCTATATGCAGTCTGTTCACCAAAAATCATAAACAGATGGTGCCATGGTGTCAGTGTCTCACAAGTCATGCTGCAGTCACTGGGTGTTAGCTAGGACTCAGTCGGTGCCTCATTTTGCCACTTTTCCTGTAATTGTTGAGTGTGTTCTGTCCATAGAAATAACCTTCTATCCACGTGAAGCCAACTGCTTGCTTGTTTCCATGGTGTGGGTGGCCAGAGAACAGGTTTTTCCACCAGCCAAGCTGTTCATCTTCCAAAGCTGCCTGGCTGCAGTACCATTGTCAACAAGTTTTGTAGAGGATCATGGGCTGGTAATGCATACTGACTCCCTCCAACCCATTTCCCATCTCTTTGCCACCCACATACTTAGCCTGATTGTCAGAGCAACACATGCTTTTACTCTCTCATCCTGCTAATTTGTGAGCTGGGGTAGCTAGTCATCTTGCTTTACTCCACTTGACCTCTCAAGCTAGGCAGTGGTGGAATAGCCTACCTTCACTTGAAAAGCCTCCCATCAGTCCAGGATTTTGTAGGATTGGATCAGAGTGATGTAGGGCTTAACCCTTATTATTTGTGACTACTGTTGAACATCTGGCACTCTAATAGGAGTTGTTTCTGGCTCAAAATCTAATCAGCTAAATTATTTCTCTCTGATTTCTCCCTGAAGTTGCAGCTGAGCACATTTAACTATATTTGAATGATTGTAATGAATTTTTCTCCTTTGTGGTATCCTCATTGTCTATATCAAGGATCAAGTATAAAATTAATCTCTCTATTGCTCTAATTCAGAATCCAATCGGTAAAGCTGGAGCAAACTCTGGAGTTTTATAATACTCCTTGATATTGTTGAAATTCAGAGTCTTGACCATGTCCTGTTCTGAGAGAGGTTGCAGCCTTACAGCTTTGCTGTAATTGTGGACCCAGTGAGCTTGAATGGCTGGGAATCATCTGCACCTCAGTTTAGTTGATACCTCTGTTAGGATATTGGGCAACCGCTTTTGGCTTTGCAGCTGCACTTCTGTGATGTGACATTAACTATTGACAGTTGTGTCCTAGAGCCCATGGCATGGGATGGACTCGATTCAAAATGGAATGAGTTTTAGCTTGCAGAGAGAAAGCTTTGGGAAATTAATTCCTCACCTCAGCAGCAGCTCCAGCACTTCTTGGATTTCTCCAAAGCCTGCGAGAAAACCACCCTGCAACTGTCAGCAACACCTAAATGTCTTCCAAACCTGAAAAGACAAAGTTCAGCTCCTGTCCTCTCACTTTGACATGGATGTCTATGCTCAGAAGTGAGGCACCACATCAGTGATTTATTTGAAATAAAACAACAACAGATGAAACTCCAAAGCAATTTTCAGCCTGAGTAATCACTGCAACTTTGCTCCAAATGTTGAACAGATGGAATCTGTATATGACTTCTCTGAGTACAAACACAAGCACCCTGTCATATTTCAATTGCTAATGCAACAACACAATGTGGCTTTTTCTAAAGGGAAAGTACATCAATTTGGGGGTCTGATTATTTGTTTTCTCAGTGTAGTAAAAGATCTGATGTGTTCGCTTGCAAATAACACATCACAATTGCCAATTGGTTCCACTCCACTTAAATATTTGCTGAACAAAGCAGTAGTATGAGTTCTGTGCAAAAGGTGTAGCCTTGATATGAAGACCAATTTATGGTCCATTTGGCTCTGTTGTTGCCACAGCTGGTCATTTCCAATACACAGATTGGCATGAGAAGGGAAATGGAAGACTCTTTCCTTCAGTTGTGGCCTCCTCCCTGGTTGAACATGTGAAGGAGACCTGGCAGTCTCCAAACTGGGCTCTCATTTAGTGTCCTTACTTGCTCTTTGGCTTTAGGAAAGTCTGTTTACCAATGCATACTTTTGTTTGTGAACTGAGAATAGGTGGCTATTCTCATATAAAATGTGTTGAATTCTTTTGGTGAAAAAGACTCAATATTTTTACTGGTATGGCTTGGAATGGGGTATTTGGGGCTCTGTTCCACCTCTGCTAGTAGTGTTTGTGACCCTGCAGAAATGCTGTTGTAGCAAAAAAAGATTTAAGCTAAGATCCTCCCTCTGCTTCTCAAAGGAATGACTGGTGACCCTGCAGGCTTCAGGTAGGTTGTCTAATACCTGTGTCTTCCTTCTGATGGAATATTCCTCCTGTCTTCTTCATGTGCACTGCAGTAGGTGTCCTAGTGCTATTTTCACCTCCTGAGCAATCTGAGATGGCTACCCTTTGTCCTCTGACCCCTCTGCCAGCTGCAGACCTGTGAGTGATGGAAGGCATCCCAATATCAGCCTCCTTGCTGTATCACAAGTGCAGCAGGACTATTCCTTCAGAAAACATGCTGCTGCAGATGAGTCCCCTGAGCTTTTCCTGACACCTTTTTCCCAATTGCATAAATTCTTTACATCCAAAATGCATGAGTGGAAGAGAGGCCAAGCAGCCAGATGATTGCTGTATCTGATTGCAGCATCTGTTAGAGCCTCATTAGTACTTCAGCTTGCAATGTAGTTGCAGGAAAGATTTGCTGGCTTCATTTGCTTCCAACAAAAGCTGCTTTAGGCTTACACATGTGAGACCAAGGAACCTGAGGGAGGATTTAACGTGGCAGGCCTTTGTGTTGATGTTTTACGTAACATTTAATAAGAAAACCAGCTGTCATTTGCTCTTAGTTAGTTGACTTGGTTCTTCAGCAGTTTCCAGTACTTATAGCAAACTTATTTTCTTCTGGAGATGCTAAAGTTGTCAGAGCCTCGCACGTAGTACAATGTTTGCGAATGTGTGATATTCTGAAATGTGTGCAGGAATTTCCAGCTTCCACTCTTCAGATCCTGCTGATGGCATCTATATAAATACACAGGCATGCAAATTTTCACACCTCAGTTTTACTTTTTTGTTAGCTTTCTTCTCTCCTTTTTAATAGATATCTTAAAACTTATTGCTGTCAGCAGGTTTTCTTCAGCAGCCTCCACTCTGGATCCTGTTATGTCTGCCTGACTTTTTTTTATTCTTTACTTTTTTCCCACCTTTTTCTTTTAATTAGAAAAAGAGAGAAGGGAAAGAGTGGTGTTCCCCGTACAGGTTTCTCAAGGGACCTCTTTTGCTGTGCTCGTAGAAATCAGTTGCTCAGCTCTACTATTGCTATCATCAAGTGAAGAAGTTGGTCCATGAGCTTCCTGTAGTATCCCATGCTGATTCTGCTGCTGTGTTTGTGAGCTCTGTCTGATCTCATTTTCATAACAGAGGCTTGCTGGCTCCCCTTTGAAATCTATTATACTGAAGAGCTGTCAAAATATTTATCAATAACACTGGTAACTGAGGACCATGTAGTCTAGATGCTAAACAGCAATTTGCAATTTTGTTTTTCCACCTGTGGTATTCCAAGTCTGTCCTCTTGTCTGTCCCCTCTGATGTGAGATTTAGTCAGAATTTTGTGGCTGTGAATTTATTTTTTACTGTTTTTCAGTGATGGTTTGTCTTGTTTCACAAGTCACAGGATGGTCTCCTGATTCTCACATGACTGAGTGAAGGAAATCTATTGGATTGTCCCAGAGACCATGCTAGTCCCTGCTTGCCATGCACTTTTTTTCCGTTATCTTCTGAGTTGCCATATAAACCTCTTCAGGCCACAACATCTCTGAGCATCAAGAACCTTTAACTGCAACCTCATCATGCACTTTGAGCTTTTCTGGCTTGTTTCCATTTGACATTTTGCCACTGGAACTGGGAACTGCTGAGTTTCATCCCACTTCTGTTATTGTGTCAATTTAATAACACTTTGCAATCTGATACAGCACCTTCCCAATACTAAGATAGGTAATTCTTCTAGTAGTGCTGTGTATGAGAATTAAATGAAAGTACATTCAATGATGTAGTTATCTTTTAAGTGACAGATAAAAGGATAGTCTTGTTTTTCAGTCTACTCCTTGATAGAGAAAGATATAACTGGGGGAAAAAAAAAAAAAAAAAAAAAGCAGCCTTTGGAAAAATCTGGCTCATAAAATCTTGTTGAAAATCTGATCATTAATATATTCCGGGCTAAGCTTTGTCTTGGGCCTTTTGTAATGAATTCTGTCGGGAAGGTAGTGCCAAATATTACTACTCAGATGCTATGGTTTAGAGCTTTATCCCTTCTCAATATTGTGGGGGTAGTCTGTAATACCATTGATCAACAGGAACAGGCTTTAACCCTGTAAAGACTCTCAAGGTCTTTAACCATGTTCCTGAGGGAGGGGGCTTGGTGTGCAGGATTGACCTTGTTTCAGTTTTCAAGACCCAGGTCATGAGCAAGTATTTTTTCCTCTTCATCAGTGACAATGAGAATGTGTTCATCAGTTCTTTTACAGTTTTCTATCAGATGGAAGATGCTTTACTGAAGAAAGAGCAAGAAAGGGAATGCCCCTGGGAACTTGACCTCACTCAGGATGTGATACTGCAGATGCTGGTGAAAGAGAGACTGATCACTTGAAGGATCATGAGATTTGTGTGAAGTTTCATAAGCTAACTGCTTGTTCATCCATTTGCAGCATGGGTAGTGAAAAGTCTATGTTGTGTTTTATTATATTGCTTTCCCAAAATCAGTGTGGTTTTACAAAGTATGTAAGTTATTCTGTGTGCCTTTTGTCATATGAACAATATTTGGTCCTTTTGACACCTTTAAACTCTTTTTGCGTATTTGAAATCCTTCCTATTTCATATAGCTTTCACTGTTTGAATCCTTTAAAAAAATGAGGTTCCCTGTACTTATATTTTTGAGAGAAGAAGCTGTGCCAGAATGCCTTCACAGATCCTGCAAATGGTAATTACATAAATGGAAGTTACATATACGCACCAGGAACCTGGAGCTGCACTGTTCCTAGCTGTAAATAGATACGTGGCCTAGGAAAGTTTAGTGTGGTGACTGTTGATAACAGAGACATGCAAGAGCTGTGGATAAAGTCAAGTACTCTTTTTTTCCCCTGATATTATTTCTGTTTTCAGTATTACTTTTGGTCACACATGGCTTCTCAGAGGAAAAGTCCCCACTTAAATCCCTTACTGGTCTCTATTCTCCACAAGATTGCGACAATCTTAGCTGTAGAAGAAAGAGGGGTTTATAATGAGCAGAGCAGGACTAGAAGGCTGCTGGATAAAGGAATGCCAACTTGGACATGTTAAGGATTTATTTTCCCTCCATGGTAAGTGCTAATTAAAAATAAAATTTATAAATCAGTGTTGGGTTTTGATTTTGTGGGTGTTTTTTTTTCCATTCCTAGCAACACAACTCCAGGTAACTCTCACAGTTTCACCTTACCCAAGTTTATCTAGATTTTGGCTTTTAAAAGAAAAATACATATGTTACTGGGTTCTTTTATACAGCTTTCCTTAGGGAAGTATTTGGCAGAAAGATGCTCTAGTTCCACTGCGGATCACATAAATGTTTCATATAAATTATATACTGTCTGTTGAAAAAATATTTTGAAATAGAACTTCTGGGCAGCCTCATTTTCTGTACTTCGGGGAGTCTGAGGCCTCAGATCAGGCTGTACGTAAATTGCAGTCGTGCTGCAAATTGCCTCCTTCAGCATTTCTGAAGGTTGCTGTTTTGTCACTAAATATTTCTGTCTTGGTAGCTCCTGGCATGTGGCAGCTTTGTATGTTACCACAGCACCATCCCTGTGCTGTATATAGCTAATGCTGTTAAGTGCTGTGTCTCAAAAGTAAGTGGCTACCTAGGAGGCTGAAAACCTAAGGCCCTGGGCAGCAGACTGAGTTGTACTCAAAAGTGGAATCTAACATTCGTAAAGAGGGTCCAGCACAGTTTTTGTGATTCCCAAGGTCTTGATGTTCTCCTGACAAGTGTTAGTGCAACCTCAGTGCTGCCCTGACTTGGCCTGGCTCATGATCATTCACACCAGCACAATTATGCTTGTTAGATCTCCCCAGGGCTCTTCTGCAAACACTTTTTGCCTACAGGGCATGTACCCTGTGCATTGACAGTACGCAGCTTACCTGGTCTTATCAACACTACCTGAAAATTTTACCATGCACAGACAGTGTGTAGCTGCCTCTTGAAACAGGTTTATAGCATCTTTGTATTCTTGGAAATTATTTGAGGGCTAGGATCCAGCCTAAACTCAGAAAGAAAGCCATGAGATCAGCTCTCTATATTGAGGAATTCATGTTAATGTTTATATGTTTATCAGTAAGTGACTTAGAGGGAAAAAGCATATTTAACTTAGGGCATCTAGAAGCACAATACTGTCTTCATCAAGTTGTAACATCACTGCTGATGAAGGTTCTGCATCACTGATTTCAAACAAGGACATTTTCTGCAGCTAATCCTTGAATAGATGAGCAAATCCTCTAACACCCTGAAGACACTTCTGTATATTCTGAAACAAATTCAATATCTTGGTACTTTTTATAACAAATGATGAAATATTTATTATAATTAAAGTAGTTGTTTTGTTCTTCCTCCCTCATCATCTTCTTGTAAATAATTTCTTTAATCCATGACAAATCTGTTGAAAGCATTCAGAGAAAAAGGAAGCTCTAAAAAGCCGCAGCACCCAAAAGGGTGCTCTGCGTCACTGATGGTTCTCACAGCCATTATCTGCTCAGTGTCCCAGTTCAGTGGAGACGGCCTCTGAAAATATTTCTATTGTTTTCTAGAATCCTTTTTGTAAGAACAGTATCCAAAAGATGACAGGAACATCCACCTATATTATTCACTCTTAATATCAGTACAATCTTTTGGTCTTTTTATAAGCGACCCTGGGTGAAGAAACCTGTGGTGACCTGCAACAGAGCAACCTACTTAGCTCTGCTTTGAGGTGGGCCTCTTCTTAAGTAAAGGATGGCTCAAAACTTTTTGCAAATGCTATTCAGTAATGGGGATTTTTTTTTTTACCATGGAGATGGAGCTGAGTTTAGTAAATGTCTTTCTTGCCTGCAATTGTTAATAGTTTTTCAGGTTATGAAAACTGGGATATTGCTAAAAAAAAATTTGCTGGGCTTTCTCTTATTAACCTTTATGTTTTACGTAGAAAAAAAAACTAGCTGATTTCATTAGTTTTTCTGAACAGCCACTTTGCTGCCTGTTTCCTTTGTAGAGCAGTTTATACTGACATGATCATATACAGCATGGTGATAGGTCTGTATCATTCAGCTATGACTCTTCTCAGAAAATCTGAAAAGATAATTTTAATTGCAAAATCAACCCATCACTTCTAGATACATGCTTCTCCACTAACTAACCTAACTGAGTTTTTAGGTGGATCTTGCAAAGTTGTGCCTTATTTCTCTCTGTTAGCAGTAAAAGCCAGGAGTGAGTGTACTCCTGGCTTTTGACTCAAATCTGAAGCATGGTGAGATGAATCCAGTTCACTGCCTCATGCCCTTTGTGCATATTTAGTGGAGTTAAAAACAGCATCACAGAGCACAGTACCCAGTATCATGTACTGGAGACTGCTTTTCTTATTCACAGTAGGGCTTGCAGCAGTATTTCCTGTGTGCTCTTTGAGTCCTCTCTGAAAGCAGAACTACTGCTTTCTGGGCAGCCTTTTTCCTGGTGCTTGTTGCTGGCTCTGTGGACTGCAGTGAATCAATTACCTCATCCCTGGTTTGCTGTTACCAGCTTTCTGCTGATGATAGGAAACTGACAAAGTGAAAAAGTAAGGACAAAAATATCCATGAGATTTAGGCTCTTGAGGTAGCAAGGTTATCTTTTAGCACTAACACTTTTAGGGCTAGTCCCTTCCTTTTCTGGGAAGGTGTTTGGGTATAAGACTCTGCGTCTGTATAGCTAAAAACCCCAACATCTAGTGGTGAGCTTGAGCGCTGAATGGTAATTACCCATATCACTTAGTTGGTAGGTTACTCCCAGTTGTGGCTGAGCTGTATTATTAGTAGGCAGTGTGCATGGCTAAGGGAAGGTAATGCCCTCACAGGCAGGATGCAGCCTCTGACTTCCTCCTCAGTGTCCTGACACACTCCAGCAAGCCCTACTTTCTCAAACGCTCCTGTGTGCCCTTATGTCATGCTGAATGGCATATATATTTCACGTGCACTTGCTACAAAATTATCACTCTGATGAAATCATAAGATGTGGTTAAGCTTTACATGGGCCTCGGAGGCTACGCAGGGCCAAGTTCACACAGTGTGGATGTCATTCACATCCACAACAGTGAGTTACCTGGCCTCAGTCTTGGTTATTCTGCAGTACAGATAGAGGCAGAGTCTGGAGGTCCGGAGCCAGATGCCTCTGTGGGTAAAGGGCAATTCATGGGGATACCAACTGTAAGGCCTGAAGCTAAAGGAGGTCCTGGTGTTTAGGACAAATGGGGAAGAGCCGTCTGCAGCACAGGCACTGGCAAAAGTGTCTTCTTTGGGCCAATAGTAATGCAATTTTGGGATTTATGCAAGGAGATTTCCTGAAGGAAAGGCTGAAGCAGCCATTGCCCATTGGGATTTATCTGCACTAGTTGTCCAGGTCTCCAGCCTAGATCTCTAGTCTAGGGCAAGAGTCACATGATTCATATGTCCTATATTAGGTTTCTAAAAGATCTTTAGATCTTAGTGAAGTACATCCTGAAATCAGGTAGGCAAGTACACTTGGATGAATGGCTCTCCCCTTTGTGCTGGGACTTCTGGGGAAAGTTGATAGCCTGAATCTGTTTTGGGTTGTTGGGTTGGTTTGGTTTTGTGGTTTTTTTGGTTGTTTGTTTTTTTTTTTTTTCCCTTTTTTCCCTTTGTGCCATTTGGTACCAGAGTTAAATGAAGCAGAAATTGTATTCAGTAGGAATATCTTCATATTTGATATGTCTCTGAGCTCTGGCACTGATGGTTAAAACAAAGCTAGGATGAATCAACTTGATCACAGATGTTAATGTCTGCCTTTATCACAGTGAAGAATTAAAAAAAAAACAAGCTATGATTTCTGATAATTTTCCTTTATGCAAATCTGCATTTTTTTTTTCTGTACAGAAATAGAAAATGGGAAGTAGTTTTTGGTCAGACATGTCCTCTGTAAATTCTGTGGTTTGTGTTTCTTACAGTTGTAGTTACTGACTAGCAACAAGTGGTTCCCATATTCTGTTGTTATTTTTAGAATTTAGGTATATACTGTGCAATAAAAGTAGAGGGGTGAAATAATGTAGTGTTTCAGACTTGCAGTGTTTTGAAACCAGCTACTGAAGTCAGAAGCTCACGCACTAATCTCTGGTGTACCTGGTAATACTGGCAGGAGCTGGGTATATGTGTTTGTAATGTGGTGAGTCAAGAGCAAATTTCGGATGACAGGTCTTGCAATTAAACCAGGCAGGACATCTCTAAATCATCTAATGGTAGCATTTCATAACGCTGACTAGGAGACAAAAGTGAAATTTTGAGTAGTAAGCCACTAGCCTGAGGCTCTAAAAGCTGGAAAGCACAGGGATTTATCAACTAATGAATGCAGAGTTCCGTCCTGTCAACAGATTACTGAATGCTAATACTTTAGTCTTGGCTTTGCCCTCGAAGGGCTGGGCAGTGGTGAAGATCATTCTGTAGCTAATTTAACCTTTGCAACCCCATTTCCTTGTCACGAAATAGAACAGTAGGTGATCATGTTTACAGAAAAGACCCACTGATGGGAAGAACTATCTAGCAACTGATGAGTGTGGTTGCTTGCCCACAGGCTGATCAAGCCTTTTCTTTGTTCTTGTTCTGTAATGGCCTGCTTGTCCTTTCCCTCACCTTGCATGTGGGGATCTTTCAAAGGGAACCAAGCGGGAAAGGCCACAAGAGACATGTCTCAATGCTTCTGTATTCCTAGTCTGAGGATTATTTATTAGCTGACTCTAGAAGGGTTCCCCTCAGCCCAGTGATAGGCTCAGCAAATAACTGTTTGGATGTGCCTCACTCTCTTCATTGTATAAACATAGCAGCAGTTCATTGTCTCTGAATACGGTTCATACTGTCAAAGAAAAAGCCAAAACCTTTATTTTGCTTCTTCGGGGAAAGCTTAGAGTAATATTTACTTGACTTTCATTTGGAATCTCAGTTCCACTAGGTTCACTGAAGTGTTTAATCAGCATTGCTAAAATGTTTTAGCAACTTCCTACTGAACCTCAAGACTATAATTAAAACTGAAACTGAGCAATTTGTTTGTAAGCCTTTAAGACAATGCTGGAAATTATCTTATTTTCAGAAATGCATCCTCTAGGAGCACAGAAAGTCATACCTTTCCTTTCACCTGCAAAGAAGAATTAAATTTCATTTTTAGTTAAGACTTTTGCACATTGACATTCTTCCCGTCTAGGGAACTTGTTCTACTAATCGCTACAAAGATCTCCAAGCTCCCAGAAAGGAGCCAGAAAAGACTGTAACAAGCAGATGTTTCCAGAGGACATCAGGGTTATGCATGTAAGACAGACATGGCCTGTGGCTCAAACATTGTACCAAAGCCTCCAACAGTGCAGCCTGCCAGTGCAGAGGCCCTGGGGAGACCCAGGGGGTTTAGATGGGTGCTCTGGTTCCCTTCTGCCAGTGTAGCATACATCAGGTAAGGCTAAACAAAAGTCACCTATTGTCCCTCTTCAGTTCTGCCACCATTTTGGGGCCTTACTTGCAAAATCCTCTGCCCTGACATTTACTGGGCTGGCAAATGCCACTGTCTGATGTTTTGTTGCATTTATACAAATATCCACTAATGACTATGCATTCCATCTACAGTGATGTGGGACCAGGCCCCAGAAATGACGGAGGCCAAATTTTGGTGCCCAGTTCCCCATCTGCAGCAGTGGGGTTCATTCCTCTCCCCTCTCCCTGCCAATTCCTTCCTAACCTTGGAGGTTTCTAACCTAACTTTTTTTGTAGGCTCTATCAGGAGAACTTTGTTACTTATGCAACAGGCTGTACTAGGTCTGGCTGTGATGGAGTCAGTTTTCTTCATAGCAGCCTGTGTGATGCTGCTGTGAAAACCAGGTTGCTCAGAGGCTTGTTCTGATGATATATTGGGTGTAGATGGCAACTTTCTGATACTAGGGAGTGAGGATGCAGGAGCGGCATCTGTGAACAGAGGGATTGTCCTTGTGCTAGACACAGCTCATTGAAGCCAGCTCTGCAGTGAACCCACAGCAGGACTCAGCTGGGCCCTTTCTCATGTTGAGGGCCCCAGAACTGAATGTAGACTCGTGGTGAAGTCTCACCAGAGCAGAGTGGCAAAATCACTTGCCTTGATCTGCTGACCATGCTTCTTTTGATGCAGCCCAGGATGCGATTTGCCTTCTGGGCTGCAAATGCACATTGTTGGCTCATGTTCAGCTTTTTGTGCACAGGTACTGGAGCAAGTGCAGAGGAGGTCAACAAAACTGGTGAAGGGCCTGGGGAATAAATCTTATGAGGAGCAACTGAGGGAGCTGAGGCTGTTTAGTTTGAAAAAGGAGGCTGAGGGGAGACCACTGCTACCTGAAAGGATGCTGTGGAGAGGCTGCTGCTGGTCTCTTCTCACAGGTAAATGGTGATAGAACAAGAGGGAATGGCCTCAAGCTGTGAAGGAGTAGGTTTAGACTGGACATTAGGAAGCATTTTTTCACAGCAAGAGTGGTCAGGCATTGGAATGGGCTGCCCAGGGAGGTGGTTGAGTCACCAACCATGAATGTGTTTAAAAGTCATTTGGATGTAGTGCTTGGGGATATGGTTTAGGGGTGAACCTTGTGGAGTAGGATTATTGGTTGGACTTGGTAATCCTGAGAGTCTTTTCCAACCTGAATATTTCTGTTATTCTGTGAAGTACCACCAAGGTCTTTTCTGCAGGACTGCTCTCTGTCACAGTATTTCCCAACCTGTACTGATAATGAGGTTTGTTCCTACCCAGGTGCAGGACCTTGCACTTGGCTTTGCTGAACCTTGTGAGAGTCATCTGGGCCCACTTCTTCAGCTTGTCCAGGCCCCTCTGAATACATCCCATCCCTTTAGCATATTGGCAGCACTACTCAGCTTTTCACAAAAGTAAAATGTTAGTGTGCTGTATCCTCTAACTTTACATGTTACACAGGGGCAGGTTGAGGACTGCAGTTTCTAAGCTAAATAAATCTGAGACAAACTTTTGCAGAGATCTAAGAGTGTTCTCAGAGTTTCCTCCTGAGTCCTCTGCCTGTGCTAATCCAAATAGTCTTTTTAAAAGTCAGGAGGCTTGTGCTCCTCTTAATCCCTATTATACCATGTTGCATTTCAATACCCTGGGCACTCACTATCTGAGAAATTGTTTTCTTATGGGGAAGAAAAAGAAACCACTTTTTTTTTTTTTTTTTTTTTTTTTTTTTNTTTTTAATTACCATCACTCTGTGAAAAAGAGAAAACAAGAGCAGACTATTTCAGTTGGAAGAGACCCAGAGACTCACAATGATATCCAGTCCAACTACCTGACCAATGCAGGGCTGACAAAAAGTTAAAGTATGTTGTTAAGGGCTCTGTCCAAATGCCTCTTAAACACTGGCAGGCTTGAACCATTGACCACTTTTCTAGGAAGACTGTTCTAGTGTTTGACAACCATCTTGGTAACAAAATGTTTCTAACATCCAGTCTTAACCTTCTCTGGAGACAAGGTATGTTAATAAATTACTATTGCCATGGCTATGACTGTCTTTCCTTGATTAGCTCAATGGATTGTAACATTTGCTCATATATAACACTCTATGTGGAAGGGTTTAATCAGTTCCTCCTGCCAAGTAGTCAGGTGTGGTCATTTTTCTCTTTAGGCAGACAAGCCTGGCAGCAGCCTCGTGAGGGTTGTGAAGGCTTTCTGTGAGAATCAGCAGTGTGGGCTGATATTCTTTGATCATCTGTGAAGCCAGTTCTGGTGAAGATACGGTCTTGGGCTATATGCACATTTGTTTGGGTTTTTTGGGGGGATTTTTTAACTTCTTCATGTCTTAGTCTGAAGTTCCTAAGTCTGGTGCAGTTGCTGACTATAAACAATTAGTTGAAGTAGTAAGTGTATTTTTTTGTGTTTCCTCTGAGTCCTGAAGAATTGGACAGTAAAGCAGCTAGCACTGGAATAGCCTCTTCAGATTAGTTATAGAAGTTGTCTCTTTAGAAGTTATCAATTATTCAGACACTAACAAAATCCCTGAAATATGTTTTAAAGTATCAAGTTTTCTTTTCTTTCATCAGCAACATCTCTCCATCCATAAAACCCCAGGGAGATCAGATGAAAACCAGTGCAAACAGCTACATTACTTTTCAGACTCAGATGACACAAACAGATGGTCCATCTCAGTTGCCAGTCTTTGTCAGTAGTAAAGTGTCTGACTATAAACTTTGTTCTCAGGTTTTGTTTATGTCTTGAGTCCCCCTCTCTGGGAATGTGCAATGCTGAGCAACACAGCTATTTTTTCCAATGAATCCAGTCTTATTTCCTATGTCCCAAATGTCCTGATGACATACCTACCTGTTCTGGGGTCATCATGCCCTTTTGCTTGACTCTGATCAGGCACCTGTGCTGCTACATAAGGATCAGCAAACACTGTTAGCTCAGATTGTGTTTTACCCTCTTTCAGGATTTTGAGAGAAAAAACAAAATATCAGTGACAATAATTTGTTAAATACAAATTGAAAGGTAAAAGTAAGCTGGACCTCAGACTTCACAGGTGAAATACTTTGATTATATCTGTTCCATGGAGCTACTTTCCTTAGACACACTGCATCTTTGGCTGACACAGAGAGTTAGATTCTTGTAGAAATGTATGTTTATTTCATATGCTAATAATATTTCTCTTCCCTCTTCTCCATCTCATGCTTGATTGAAAACTTCTGTTATTGTTCTGCATGTGTCAGGTGACAGGACATTTCTCTGGCACATCTATATACACTTTGTGGATGATGTTTACTGTTCCTCAGGCTGTAACAGTAATTCATCAAATGGCAGAGTGAAACCTCTAGAGACTGAAATTTCCCCTAAAATATGAAGCTTGTGACAGTACTGTCCACCTTCTAGTCATGTGCTAATTATATATTTATAAATACACTTTTCCCCAATTTTATTTATGTGTTAAAAAGAGCTTGCTCTGTTTTAAGCTTTAGTTCTTAAATGCTGTTTTTGAATGTCACTGATTTAATTTTCACCACACAAGGAAATTTTTTTACCCCAAAGTACAGATGGGAAACCTGAGGCAGGGAATTCCTATGTAGCCACCAGTAGGGAAGGCTTGGTGAAAAAGTGGCAAAGGAAGGCCATGTGGGTGTACAGCTGTGCTGGAGCCCAATCTCCCCAAGCAGAACTACTGGGCTTTGAATTGAGGTGTGGGGTAATCATTGATTCTCCTATAATTCACAGTAGAGGAAAGCAGGGGCCCTCACTCTTTGCTCTTCAGTGCTACCTCATAAACATGGCTTGAGGACCTGGATAGTGCAGAGCCAGGATGGTTTAAATTAATTATTTAAATAGATACTGTGGCTGTCTTACTGGATCTCAATGGACTGCTAAAGTGTGAAACTCCAGTTGAAACGTTACCCCTAATCAAACACCAGGAGTAAAGAAACCTTCACACTTTCATTGAGCTCCAGTATTTCATTTTATCTTGTAATAACAATTTCCCTGTTTTATTTACTTTGTATTGAGCTTTAGATCAAAGGAATAACTTTGTTTAAAAGCAGTCAATTCTAATTGATTTAATAAGCAGCAAAATAATTGCAGTGAGTAAATGAAAAGCTTTTAGCCCGAACTATGTGGCTATCAGTCTATGCTTGCTGGAACTGCTCTGTGCTGTGTGTTTCAACCTCTCTTGGTTTCTGCCCCACTCAGTCCCTGGGCAGTATGGAGCCTGCCCTGCAGCACTGCAGGTATCTGCATGGTTTTCCCACTCTGGGAGTGTGAGCAGCTTTAGTCTACTCCCGCAAGAAAGACCTGAATAATTACACCTTGGAGACTTTCTTGGGAGTCAAGGATAAACAGCAGCAAGTGGAATTTTCTTAACTTCTAACCTGAGCAGAACTTAGCCGGTTCTTGGTATCCAGTGTAGAAGATTTCAGTTTATGTCTTTTTCACTTATCACTCCCTAGTCCAAAACTAAGCAGTAAGTCGGTGCGTACGCTCAGGTCATTTACTCCCTGGGGCCTTCACATAGCGGGGCCACATTTCTGGAATTCTTTCTATTCTTTAAGACATAAAGTTCCAGTTATCATCCAGCTTCTGGTATTAAATATGTTCCAGGCACCAAACTTTAGCTCTTTTGCAGACCAGTTAGGACAGGATATGTCTCCTCCAGAAGAGACTGCTGTGAGCAAGGTTTTTTATTGTTCAAATTGTGCAACTGCTCCGCAGTGTCAAGGCAAGAAGGCAATAACTGGCACTTGCACTAGCTTCAGGATGGGAAGCAACCCTGACTGACTGGGTCTGCCTGTTGTCTCCCGGCGGCTGTTTGTGATATAGACAAGCCTGAAAAGAGGAGCAGGATAAAAAAAAGTGAGAAAAGCAAAGTAAAGACACAAGACAGAGACTGAAGCAACAGAAGACCAACACCTGCTGTGGCCACATTTCAGATTAGTCAGTTATGCAGGACACTCCAGCAGTGCTGCAAAGAGATACACTCTTTACTGTAGCCAATGTTTGTATCCTGGTTAGGCATGCAAAAATTTATGAGAAAATTCTGAGCATTTTCATTGCAGAATCCCGTACAGAAAAACACTCTTTGTGCTGGTCTCAAATCTGCAGGTCTCAAATCTGACTAATTACTGACCTCAGCAGTGAGTTAAAAGACAAGAAGAAAACTTCTCTTTTGTCCTCTTTTAAATTAAAACAGTATTTATCAGGCTTCAGATATCTTTGGTACAAAGGCAATATTTAAATATTTTTAAATTATAAAAATCTGCCAAAAATATGGTGGAAATGTCCTTATGTATTCTCACATGGTCTTGGGAGGACACTTGCAAATCATTATAATGATCTATGGAGCTCATACTCAAAAGTAATAAATTATTTTTGTTCTTGAGCAGTGAGTAAACAGCACTGCATTCTTGAAAGAGGCCAGAGAAGTGTTTTAAATGCTGGCAGTGAGAGTTTTAAACCCATTTAGGACTTTGTTAGTGTTTGGATATTTTGTAAAACATTCAGAAATTACTGAAATGATGAGCAGCAAGATAAACCACAAAGCAGAGTGGCAGTAATAGCTACTACAGTAGTAGCTGTCATTAGGTCAAGGACAGACAAAGGCCATTTGTCAGAAGTCAGTTGCTAAAAGTTTACACTCACCTGGACTTCCTGGATCTAATGAACTTCTGTATGAGCTGCCAGTAAGCTAAAGTCTCAGAAAGTGAATGTTAATGCAGAATCTGAGGATTGCTTTGCCACTAAGCTAGAAGTGCCTTAAGTGTTGTGTTACCAGAAGGGATTTCAGAAAAGCTTATCATGAACTCTGTGTGTTTCAACTGCACAGATTGCAGACTCACCCAAGAAACAAGTGCCTTGTAAAATGAGAATTCTGTTCATTACATAAGGATCATCTTTCAAAATAGAATATATAAATAACCCACAGAATTCAAACCCATTGAAGATAAAGGTTATAAAGAACCCTTCCCTACCTCCTGATCTTAATGCTACAGCCTTCAAAACACTTTTTAAGAACTATTCCTTAACCCCAAGATGAACTGGGCATAACCATGCTTTAAGAGTTGTCTAATTACATATTTAACTATGAGACCAGAACCCTTCCATCTCTTGAGTGATAAACTTGCATAAGACACATACTGACCCAAGGTAAGGAAACGGAAGACAATTTAGATATTTTCACATTGGATATTTGCCATTGAGGCTGGAACAGCTCACAAGGGTCTTATGGCATGGAATATTTGACAACAGAATTGAATATATGAAAAGGAATTGTCTTCAATAAAAGGCCTGATCCAGCTGTACTTGATGAAGGAAGATATCTTACCAATGATTTTGAAAAAAAAAAAGAAATTGAGCATGGTCAAGATTGGAAAGTTGCTGATGGATTTTGATATTGCTGTTGTAATGCTCAATTTTACAAGTAGGCTGCTCTGACAAGACAATGACTGGGATAGACTGCATGGTTTCACCAAGTAGAAGTAATACTTGAGCCACCTGATAACCTTCTATGATGAAATTACTGTCTTGGTGGTTAAGTGTCAAGAGCAATGGATATTGCCTACCAACTTGACTTCAGCTGTTGACACTATCTCCTAGAAGATCCACATAGAAAAGTAGACACTGAAGTGGACTGAAATTTGGCTGAATGGCCAGGCCCAGAGTATGCTGATCAGTGGAACACAGCTGGAAACCAGTACCTGGTGATTTACCCACGGGGTCAGTATTGGGTCAAATCTGTTTAACATCTTCATTAATGATCCGGCTGATGGGGCAAAACTGGGAATGGTGGTTGGTATATTGGAGGGTCATGCTCTCATCCAGAAGTACATTGACAGGCTGGACAAATGGGCTGACAGGTACCTTGTGAAATTCATCAAGAAGTGCAAAGTCCTGCACCAGGGGAGGAACAACTCCATGCACCAAGATATGCTGGAGGCCACTCAGATGAAAAGCAGCTCAGCAGGAGAGACCTAAGGAGTCCTGATGGGCACCAAGTTGAACAGAAGCCAACAAAGTGCACTTGCAACAAAGAAGGTCTAAGGGTACCCTGTTATGGGTTTGCATTAGGTGAAGCATTGTCAGACTGTCCAAGGAGGCAATCTCTTCAGCATCGGTGAGACCACATCTGAAGTGCCATGTCCAGTTCTGGGCTTCCCAGTACAAAAGAGCCATGGACACATTGGAAAGAGTCCAGCAATAGCCCAGTAAGTTGATTAAGAGATTAGAGCATATCTGCTGTGAGGAAAGGCTGAGAGAGTAGAACCGTTCAGCCTAGAGCAGAGAAGGCTTGGGGGTGGGTGGGACTTATCAGTATATGTAAATATCTAAAGAGAGTGGAGCCAGGCTCTTTCCAGCAGTGCCCAGAGACAGGACCTGAGGTAATGAACACAAACTGAAATACAGGAGGTTCCCTTTGAACCTCAGTCATTCAGTGACCTTTCTCTATAATGGACTGTGAAGGCAGAGGATAAACCTATAATTTGAGTCAGATTTAATATTGAGCATCTTTGCCCTAGCTAACTTAATATATGAGAACAATTTCTTGGTGTAATTATTTTCCCGGATTAAATAGGTTGAACTGGAGTGTATTAATAAAGGAGTCATTTGCTTGAGACCTTTGGGACTGGAAGGAGCACTATCAAAAATGCCAAAAATAGGTGTGGCAGATGAGCACGAGCATTTCTGCATACCAGATTACATGTTATATCATCATGCTTATCCTTTGCCACCCACGACTTCCTCAGGGTGCACACCTTGGCTTGGGCAACATGAGAAGAGCATTGAGGATCTTGTACCCATCTTCAAAAGTAAAAGGTGTGAAGTAATTCAGCAGCTGATGACTGGGTAAGCCCAGGTACAACAGGGTACTGTGAGGGAGTCTTAGAGAGGGCAGAGCTGTACATAGACACTGGGTAGTTCTTTATGCTAGTAAGAGTCTCATGACATGGCACCTGGGTTGTGCTTTTCAAAGTACATGCCACATAACTGTGTTTTCATTGGGAAGCTCTGTAGAGATTTAGTAGAGGAATGTAATAACTCACTATTGTGCTTTCTGATGTTCTGTAGCAATCAGCGATTCAGCTAGAAAGCAGCAAGCGTCTCCATCATTTCTATTAGAGATTGACACTATATAACCTGACAAATATATTAACCTGTTCATTTGAGATTAGTTTGTCTAAATGCTTCAATCTAGGCTGTAAATTCTTCGAGTCAAAGAACATTCATTGCTTTTAAAGTAGAGCACCCTACTTGCCTTCCCTTTTAAATACTTCTAATATAAACCAGCTGCAAACACTAACACCAAACTAGCAAATATTGTGAAAATCATCAGGTGAAAACTATTACTTCTGATCTACCTTCAAGTAATTTCCTTAATAATATAAGAGATATATTTCTTATATTTCAGCAAGTCTTGCTGATAAGCCAGATACTAATTAACATAGCCTGCGTTTAAGATTCCCTAGTGACAGTCAAAGAACAAAGGCCTTGAGAATGATTAACAATCAAAGCTAAAGATAACTGTTGAATTCAGATCAATCTGATGTTTACCAAAACGCACTTGGCTACAAAGACATGAAGTAACCCCTGTAATCCTTTAAGTGAGGTTACTCCAATCATAAAGAGGCCATAAAAATAGCACTTGAAATTTAAGAGGTTTATAGTGGTCAGTGCCCTAGACTAGTTGTTCTGAAGAAACATCAAAGGAAAGTGCTTGTTGCACATAAAGCTTGTGTAGTATCAGGAGGCCATTTAGCACCTATGGCACGGCTTTCAAGCTGGGAGAATGGCCCACACTTCTTTTTCCTATCTGTGTAACTGGTTAACTCTCAGTTCTGGCCCTTCCTCTGCCACCTCGTCTTCAAACAAACACAAGAGATCCTTTCTTACACTACATTTATATGACGCTCTTTCTTTGGAGTGTGCTATTACACTCCACTATAAATATGATCAACTCTTTGCTTTTTCACCTTAATGTTCTAAATACGTCAAATCCTAAAGTATATTCTATTTTGGGAGCATTTTGGCATGCTTATATATCAAATCCTCAGCAACCTGAAAGTAGAATGATGGTTAGTGTCCAAGGCTGCAAATCAGCTTATCTTGGTTGTTGATACGACAGAGACACGTGTCTGCAACTAGTAGTTTTCTCTTGCCAAGACGCTTCTAAGGGCTATAGGGAAGATTTTAACACATCCAATTGAAAATTTCTCTCAGACACGTTACCTACGTCTTCTTAACATACAGTTCTGCAGTTGTTAGTGTAGAAAGAGCAGGAAGAACAATTTAAACCTTTTTGAAACTGAGCAAATTGGATTGTGGTGGCTAAGTTCAAGTGAAAGCTTCTTGTATATGAAGAGCTTACAATTATTTGGCTGGCGAAAAGCCATATGGTCTTACTCTTATAATTAGAAGGAGATTTCTAAATCGTCACAATTCCTACTGCTCCACTGGCTGCATGTGTGCAAGTGCAGATTCATAGAGGTATTGAAATGAATAGTGACAGATGAACGGCGAGAAGGCAGGATGCCACTGCTCTGTTGTCAGTCCTGTCACTTGCTCTCCTTGTGACAACTCTGTTACTGTAATTTCCACTCGTATTTATCACTTAATGCCAAAGACTCAGGAATGATCTATTTGGTTTCCAGTGTGGTAGGTACTTTGCAAACATAGGACAAAAAGGCAATTTCTGCTTCTAGCCCTAAACTTGCCTTCTAAGAATAAGATGTGATCCATCAGGATGCAAACAGCTAAATGGGAATACAGTGGAGACCATTATGCTTATTATAGGGGCAGGAAACTCCAGCACCAGCAGCCTAGCTAGGTGGTAGCATTTTGATGACATCATGGCAAAGGAGAATTTCCGAAATATTTGAGAGGGCACGTGCATATTTGCATGGTCAGCAGGAGCTGCTGGTTGCATTGCAGGAAGCTGGTTCAGAGATACTCCTTAAGCTGTGCTATGAATGAGGTTTTCAAACATTCTAGTGAGTACAGTGTTGCTGCATTCTTTTTCCTCCATTACCCTCTGTTTCCTGGCACACCACATTCTGCTAGCATGTTTTAGCAGAAACAGGCATCTGATGAGACATTTTTCTGTACAGAGAGGAGGTGCAGGTCCCACGGACATGAGTTTGGCCAGCCACGGTAGACAGAGATGTTTTGAGGGGGATGTTACAGTGAAGCCATTGCACTTTCCTGCCACCACCAGCACCTATTATCCCTGTCTTCTCCATCCGGCTGCTGGAACAACCCAGTGGAAGAGGGGTTAGAGACAGAGTCTGCCTGGAACAGAGCTGCTTCCTGGAAAATCTGCCCACAGAAAACAGATGTGTTGAGAGGACCAAAGTGGGAGGAGGCTGAGAGGGCAGAAGCATTTGTGGAGATGTGCTGCAGGAGGGCAGTATTTTTACAAACAGAGGGCCAGAAGCAGTGGTTGGGGACTTTTGGTTTTAGCTAGTTCATGGTGTGAGTTTGAGTGAAGGTCCCACCCTCCTCTGCCTTCCCAGTCATTCTTCTGCCTGTACAGGATAAGGGTACAGGATGAGGTTTAACTGATCATAGAATCATAGAATGGTTTAGGTTGGAAGAGACCTCAAAGATCATCCAGATCCAACCCCCTGTCATAGGCAGGGACACCTCCCACTAGAACAGGTCACTCAAGGCCTCATCCATCCTGGCCTTGAACACGTCCAGGGAGGGAAACTTCTTTATAATTCTGTTCTCAAAGTGCAAAAATGCAAAATATTATTTACCCCAATCCTGCAAATACATTATTCCCATTCTTCACAAGTTATTTTGCTAACTAGAGATTCTTCCACTTCCTGATACCTGTTATTGTTTCTTTGCAGGTAGGAAAAAAACCCCCAACAACTAATTTCATTAATTTCAAGAAGCTTTGCTAGTCTAAAGGAACAGTCTGAAGAACATGAGGTTGTGGGGGAGGAAGATCTCTTCAGTTTCCTTTCTGAAAGACACCTTAATCTAGTCAAACTTGCATTAAGCCAACAGCCTTTCAGTCGTTTCCCAGGTTACAGTTCATTAGTGTTGGTATCACAGGGAACCAGGTAGAACACTGAAATAAGGACACTGCAGATTTCATTGTTGCGTGGTGCTGACACAGGACTTATCATACAGATGAATAGACAGACTGTGGTACTTCATGTATTTTTAACTTGTGATCTGATGAGAGTTTTAGGAATAGGAGAGCAGGTATAAAGGATCACATGTAAATCCACAGTTCAGAGCATCAGGTGGTGCTCTTCCAAGCTTATGGAATTAACAGCCACTGTGATATAAATGACACCCGCAGGTGGGAAGGATTAGTTTGCAGAACACTGCTGGACTCCTCTTTCTAGAACCTGCATGCTGGCAGGTTTTGTGACTATAGGGGGGATGGCTTAAGGCCAAGGGGACTGCTGAAAAACTAGCACTGTGAGATAAGGCTCAATGTGTGGTCACAGGAAATAAACATATTTAGCACTGTCCCCACCCCTAGAAAATATCTCCTGTTACATGAAAACAGTGCCATTTAAAGGTCATGGCAAAACTGTGGAGATTTTCTGCATTTTTGTGCATTTGGAGGAAAGGTATTTTCTGTCAAGAGACCATAGCACAGGGCTGCAGCACTTTGTTAGTGCAATGATCCAGACATAGGGAGCATCTTCCAAGGGCCAGAGCCATCAATAACCAGTCCAGGAGTTGAGACTGCTTATTTTGGGTCCAGTGCTTGTCATACTGACTAGCACTGCTTCTTTGGTCCCTGTACCCTGCTCTCTAGGTGTACCTCACCAGCTACCTTCCTCTAGCTCCTAGGGACATGCAGCTTTGATAGTGAGTGTTTGATAATGCCCATTACTATGAGCTCCAGTACAGTATTACTGTAGAGTAATGGCAGCAACAGAAACATGCAGGAGGGCAGAGTACACCTTTTGTGCTTAATGCTGTTGCAAAAAAAGTTGCATAGCAATATACACTAAAGAGCTAGTGTCTGACTTCAGAGATATTAATAACTAAGCTTCATAGTGATTAAAAGCTACTGAAGGAAAATATGGGCCTGGAAAATTAAAACAGGCTTCCTGCTCACTGCACAGGTTATTGGTACATTCAGACATCACTTTCAGTATTATTACCACAACCTGTGGGTTAATTAATTCTTGCACGGGAAGTTAATGAAATACAAAGATTCTTTGCTGTTGATGGTCTCAGTGCAACAACTATCTGGAATAGATGAAAAAGCTATTGTCAGTAACAAGTTACCATTACAGAGAACCACATGAATATAAAACTCCCAGAAAAGGTAGCATACTTTTAATTGCATACCTCCTCCTCCTCTAGTAGTGGCCCTATGGCATATCTCCCCCCTATGCAATATCTCCCCAGTGCATACATTTGGGTTCTTGTCGAGTGTCTGCATAGTTCATTGTCTCATCATTCTGCAGTTCTGGTAAAGTCCTGTTACTTGCCATCTGAGACTTCTTCTGTCTAAAACCTGCTTGATTCTTCCCAGTCTGAGTTAAATGTGTCATGACTCATATGATCACTGAGACAATCATCTGGAGCTAACGGCAGCATTTTAAGTAACATTAATGCCACTGTTATCACTTAGAAAAATGTGTCATGTGCCCTTCACCTCTGCAAGGCACTTCTGCACAGTGTTGCTAACTGGAGCTTTCATTCAGGTGGTAACTTTATCTGTCTGACAGATAAGGGCCAGCAAATCTTTGGACATGGACTTGGAGGTACTTTGATGCAAGGTAAATCAGACAAGATGGGAGTGGCATTAGATCACAAATTCTGCTTGAATTCAGGCAAACTAAGAGTAATGGGATAGAGAACTGGCCAACTGTGTGGCCTGGGATGTCTGTTTGTCTTGATACTGAATAGCACAAAGAAAAAGAAGAAAAAAATCATAAGAAACTATTATAGCAACATTGTGGAATTTCTACCTCTTCAGGGTTGGACTTAAGGGAAGGATCATTTTATTACCACTAGCACATAGATATAATGCTAATCAGAGTAAGCTTAGCCATGCCATCAGCTGCAACTAGTAAAAACTTCTAGATATGTTAGAGGGAGCATCAAACCAAGACAGACTGTGTAAAAGCCTAATGGTGCTTTAAAAACTGTTTTAACTTTCAAAAGATGCCATAAATAAAAGTTTGTGTTTTTTTAATGAGAAAAAATCTTGAGAAACAATCAACCAGCATATCATAAAATAGTCAGGTCCTGGATTGTCACTTACAAAAGGAGAATGTGTCAGAAATGTTAGGGACAAGATGAATGTGGTTGACAGAGACTGTTCAAGGGGCTCACATTAACTTTACTAAGAGCCATTGACCTGTACAATTCATTCATCTGTAAATGCAGAGCATGAACAGTGAAGAGACTGAGGTAATTAGCTGGCTCATAAGAAACAAGGAAAATACACTAATATTTGTGCCAATGTAAAAGGCAGATGAAGCAAATTAAATACCAATGAAAACATGACGATATGATGGAAAGTGGAAGAATGCTAGCGGAAAATGTTTTGCATATCAGATCATGTGCAGTAATTGCTGCAGAGTTTACAAATAAGTGAAAGGAAAAATAGAAAAGCACCAAACTAAATAAAAAAAACAGCAACTCCAAACGTGAGATTTGATATGTATGTTATGTATATTACATGATGGAAAGCAAATAGTTTTCAAAGATCTGACTGGCCTTAACTTCAGAAGACAGGTGGGGACACACAAGCAAATACAGCACAACATCCAGAGACAGTATACAGTTTTCTGAAGACCAAGAGGCAAAACTGGAATGGTCACCCACCAAAAATGAGTCATGTAATGGAGAGAACAGAGTGAGACAGATTTTTGGGCCTTGGAGAGGATGGGTAGCTTTGTCATCAAATGCAAGTAAAAGCTGTCTTTCAAGAATGCTTAGAATACTTATGTAAACTCAGCAGAGATCTCTATATACTGGGTTCTGCATTGCTGACAGAGTAAAACTACCCTCAGCACGATGGAGGGTGTCCTACAATAATGTATTTCCATGTTAGACTCACAAATCTAAGGACAGGGAGCCAATCAAGGCATTTCACAATTGCTATGAGGAACACAAATGGTTTTGCTGAATGTGATTGCAACTGCAGCTCTGTTCTACATTACAAGAGAATGACAGTGGGACAGAATGACAGCTGTTGTCTTACCTAAAGCAGCATTCCAGTACGAAAAGACAGCAACAGAATGCAAATTATATGGATGCCACTTTCTTGTGAAATGGCAATGACTCATTGAGATGAACAGAGTATCTGTACAAACCCAAGTGACTCTTCATACCCAGGTCATTCCTTTAAGTATATCTCCAAATCACTCAAACATTGATACTTGGAAAATGAGAAAAGTTCTTTACTGAAGCAAAATGAGCAAAGATAGCAGAGTAGTAATGAGCAAGGGTATGGATACCTGGAAAAAACATTAAGGTGTTTTTAACTGCAAAAGCTTAAGCAGCAAAAAGTACCCTGAATTTCCAAAGCAATTATTTTTGACTGAAAAAATGGGCAAAGCTGAACATGTAGATAAAGTTCGAAAGAGCTACTGCTCTAAACTGAGAGGAAAATATTCTCTGTTGCTAAGGGAAGTCAGGGCTTAGTTAACTCACTCTTTTTTTAACAGTGGATGCAGAATATACATGATACACATTCATGGAATGATTGCTATATGAATTTATTTAATATATTAATATATTTTTTCATATATATGTATATGTAAATTTGATTACATATATATATGTATGTAAAATATATAACTTCTTTCATAGATATTCTTCATGCTTAGTTTTGCTATTTCATTCTACTGTTATTCCTGAGTATAGTGTGTGGAGATGTTCCTTTACTAGCTTTGGGAACTGCATACGCTTAGCAACCCAGCACATGGTTTGTTGCCAGCTGATCTGGGTATTTACCTGGCTTCTTCTACATGTGGCCAGAACAGCCGCAGGGCTGTCCTTATTGATGTCCATTCCTTAACTCAGTTTTCATAGAGACAGAGAAGAACTCCTCTGCATTTTGCATTTTGCAAATATGCCAGTTTTAGGTAACAGTTTAGCTCTTTCCAGGATAATGAAGTGTCATCTGGTGTAGTGAGAAGTCCAAACCACCAGTACTGTTTTAACTCACTGAATATTTTTGGCTACTAGTCTTAGATTTTCATTCCCAGGCAAAATGTACATACACCAGGAGCTTTCTTCCTCCCTGGTACTGGGGAGTTTGAGGCTTGCTATATGGACAGCATTTGACAGATAGGTTCTCACTTTGTGATCATACAACCCATATTTCCGTAGACCTCCACAGACAAAGGCATATTGCATACTGCCTAGTAGTCAGCATGTTGCATACAAAAGGTTAACTTGGTGGGAATGCCCTGCTTATTGGAGAATTGACTTGTGTTTTCTGCACTGCTGAGCACATTGGTGCATACTGATTTTCGAATTTATCTTTCTCTCTCTCTTCTGTTACTAATTCCTAATGGAATGGAGAATCTTATGTGCACTCAAAAGAGACTTCTTTCTCCCTTACTGTTTATATACATGCAACAGGAAAACTGAGCTTCCCTCATGCACTGTAGGTGCTGACTGAATTAGTGGCACACCTTATACATAAGGTCCAGTTTTTGAGGGCATTGTTAGCATTTCCTTTGAGGCTTCTTCTGACACAGAGACTCTTAAGTGTCCTAGTTTGTTCTTTTATTTTGCATTTAAAAATTCAATCAATTTTGTAAGTCATTCTCAGTCAGGTGTCACTTGTTTGGTTTTCATTTAACTTTGCCAGGATTATACTACTTCCTATCCCAACTGTGTAAGCTCTGTAGCAGTTCTTTTGGTCTCTTTATTTGTAGCTAGGCTTATCTCAATGTGATTTCTATTTTTTTATTTCTGAAATGTTACCTTTATTAAACTTTTGCTTTCTTAGATAAAATATGAAAGAAGTATTGCAGAGGTGCATAGGGAAATCTATTATATAAATGAGCAGTATCTTCTTTTTTCTGCAGATATGGAAGAAGTCTTTATTTAGGAAATTTTTCAAATATGTCAAGAGAATGAAAATCTGCAGTTTCAATCCATACACATGCTATTGGTTTGATGGGGTTTCTAAAAAAAAACCAAAACCCACACATACCAAAAAAAAAAACCAAAAAAAACCCCACAACCAAACCCAAACCAACAATTAAAACCAACCAAATTAACACTGGGCTACATCCAGAAATGTGTTGCTGGATCTACAGAGAAGTTTGCCTTAATCCCACTTCTTTGAAATAGTCCTGTTACACAAGCCTCAAAACTGCTCTAGTAGAGCACTGGAAAGACTTGGTGAAGCATATTATCTTTGATTTTTTTTTTTTTGTTGCCCTGTGTAAAAGTGTGTCTAATCAGATGATGATTTCAGAAGCCTAGATCCATCACAGTTGTCACCCAAGGTCTGCTGAGTCTTTCATTTCTCTTGTCCACAGAGAGCTGTTTGCATATTGATTCCAAGCAGATATTTGTCCTGCAATTACTACAAGCAATATTTGGATAATGATGATTGGGCAGAATTCATTTATTACTCTTATTCCCTTCTGCATTGTCATCTTCTATATGGCTTGCTATGGTGTAAGGAAAAGATCTGGTTCCTGTCAAAGAAAAAAAAATCTTATTGATTTCTCTAGGGGCTGATTCAATTTTTTGTGCCCCATTTTCATCACAACCTTGTCAGGGTCCTGATCATAGCAATCAGTGCATTGAACAATGCAACTAGTGTTCAAACTCTGAGATCTGGAACAGCTGCTGAATGAATCCTCAGTTTTCATGTTCTTCAAAAATATTGTAAAATAGGGCTGGGAGCCATTCAAAGTTTCAACGTTTTGCTGTCTAATGAGACCTTCTTATGACTGTGCGGTTGTGTGTATGTGATTCTATGGGTCTCCTATCTGTGCTCTGCAGCATGCAGCTCTTCCTCTCTATGTGTATTTTGCAGGCAAGTATTTTAATTCCTACTGGGATTCCTACTGTGAAGTCACTTTTGGAGAAGCAGAGAAGCTGTTACTGATGGAGAGGCTGATCTATCTGCCTTGAGGTTATTCCTAATTTTTTTTTTTTTTTTTTTTTAAGCATAGCCAGCCCAGCCCTGCAAAGGGAAAGAAGATGTTAGAATAGGTAAATGGCTTCTTCATACTGAATAATGCCTTTTCCTGTGACTAGTTTAAAGATATCCTAACACACTCCTAATCTCTGATAAGTGATCTCATGGGAAAGAGTGAGAGAGAAGGATTTATGTGGTGCTTCTCGAAACTGAAAGGCACTGGGTTCATCTGGGGTTGCTTCCACCAGCCTCTGTGTAATTAATCCTCATTAACATATATGTGAGATCAAAATCAGTCCCCTATAGTATTATTATAGTAAAGGACATTCTATATACTCTTAATGTGGGATAAATGTAGGAGATGATTAAATTTCTTAGTGGAACACTATAGCAGGAACTACGGGGAGACATTGCAAAAACAGAGATGTTCATGACTAGTCAAAAATGAGTGTTTGCCTGGGGACTGATTGTGAATATAGACACTCTGTTCAAACAACAGGAAGAAGGAGCAAAATCATGTGGAGAGGATGAGAAAAATGAAGAAACAGCTTGCCAGAGGGCACAGAGAGTGACACCAAGAAAGGCTGTGGAGGTGGAAGGTTAGCCAGACTGATGAGTCTTAGTTGCAGAAGGAACTGGCCACCTGTGGCTTGGCATTCTGATGTGATCAGCTGGACAGAAGTTCACATAGCTTTGTAAGTAAATCTAGAAAACCTTAAGTGTGGATAAATGGCTGCAGACAGGGTATGGAAGAAAAAAATGACAATGTACATCAGGAGTAGATGCTCTTCTCTAAAAATGAAAACTCAGCATTTTGTAAAATATTCTCAATAGCTTTTTCTGGTAGACAAATGTAGAATGTAGAATTGTAGAATAGTTTATGTTGGAAGGAACCTTTAACGGTCATCTCATCCAACACCCTGGCAGTGAGCAGGGACATCTTCAACTAGATCAGTTTGCTCAGAGCCCAGTTCAACCTAACCTTGAATGTTTCTACGAATGAGATATCAACCATCTCTCAGGCTGACCTGTTCCTGTGTTTCACCACCCTCACTGCAAGAGTTTTTTTTTCACTTATGTCTAGTCTAGATCCCCCCTCTTTTAATTTAAAGCCATTACCCCTCTAACTATCACAGCAGACCATGCTAAAACAATTGTTCCCATCTTTCTTATAGGCCACATCAAATATTAGGCTAAATTCTGGAAGTCCAGTGACATTAGCAAAGCAGACACTGGCAAAATTTGTTAAGATCAGGATTCTAGAGACAAATGCACTTGAATATATCTTGTGTCCTGAAATTGAAAATTACAGAATTAAAATGTGTAATTGCAAGGGTAATAAGATGAGGGAAGAGACTTCCAAGAATAGACATATATATATATTTATTTTTCAGCTTTCTCCCTTACCAGCACTGACAAACATGTCTTGGAGCAACCCCTGGTTTCCCCTCTTCTCTCAGGGCAGGGTCATAAAGACCTGAATACAGTTCTCTGCACTGTGTGTCCCACCCATCCTCTCCAAACCACGAAGCCATGTGCTCTGTGATGATTTCTCCATGTTTATTTCTTTTTCTCAAGTTATGGTTAAAATTGAGTGACTAATCATGACAATGCAAAATACAACAATCACTTGGTTGTTAGTATCAATGCTTTAGTGCAAAATATATTTCACCACCCACTGGAAAAAAAATGCTAACCCAGTCTCTGACACAACAACTCCTGCCACTACAGTACAGTGTGAGGCTCCCGAACTCCATGGTCCATGGAATTGCATATTGTGCCTTCTTCAGCAGCCTGTTCAACTAATAATTCAGTCCCCTTCTGAGAAGACATGGAATAAGGAGGAAGATATCCAGCAGATCACACAGGAAATCAGCCTTTCCAAACTTCTCTGAGGAGATGCCATCCTGGAGAAGATGGCTGTACCTTCCTAGAAACCAAGCAATAGAAAAACCTTGGGTTTGCTCAGTCAGCGTTTTCTCTGACTTTGCTTTTGGCTTCCTCTACTTTTCTATCTTCTTCACCCTTCATTTGGACTGTCCTCTATTCTGCCTTATTACATGCAGTGTAATGTGGAGATTCAGACAAAGCATAAGTGCTGCTTTGATGGCATGAGACATGCTAGATCTCTGTGGAGCAGGATAGAGGGTGCTAGGAAGGGATTTACTGCTCCCAAGATCTTACTGTATCACAAGGCTGCAAAATTCACTTATGTGGGTTTCTACAATCTTCAGGAATAGCATATAGTGGAATTACCACTTTTCTAGTTTCCAGGTTCACATTTCCTTTCACCCTGAGCTGTTCTTTTGCATACTCCTCCATGAAAGGGCACATTTCTTGTTGCACAAAGCTTTCAGAAATAAATGAAATAAACACATGACTTCAGCATCTCCTTATCCCCACACTGCATCATTGTATCAGTCTTAAAGTCCAGAAGTATAATTATACATCTGGAAAAAATCTTAGACACATCCTCAAAAATACTTTTGTCCACATAGATTTTTAATGTAAATCACAGCAATTATCATTTCATAAGCAAATATGCATAGTCCTTTACAAGTCCTCAGCACAAATGAGAAAACTTGTGTAGCCATGTTAGGAGGAACACCTTATTAACTTTTTTGTACACGGTAAGAAGTTAGCAAGACTCATGGAGAGGTTGGATGTCTATAACTGTTACCCAAACTCATTAGCTAGTTTAAACTGGAAAAAAAACCCACAAACAAACAAAGAATTCAAACAACCCACAAAAGTAAAAATCCCACCAAAGGGTCAAAATCCTCAAGTTTCAGAGTCAAAACTAATTTCCACCTACCTGACACTAATAGCCAGTCTTCTTGCTGAGACTCAATTTTTTTTCAGCCTTCTTTTGCAACTATTATTACTAGTCGCTGCTCAAGATATGTACTGGACTAGCTAGATTTTGTATTTGTTATCACCTGCAAAGTCTCTCATCTTTAATAAATTACATTCTTCAGGCCTTTGCCTGGCTGGATGGTCATTAATACTAATTCTTATTAAGTCTCTACATACACACTCACACGCACATATATATTTACAATGTGCAAATTACTTTCATTTTACTTAATGGAATGATCTATCGAGGCGTGACGGCGTGTGCATGTTGTAAATAATTCAGAAGTGAAAGAAGCTGCGTAAGCCTTCAGAATAAATATTGCACATCACCTAAAATTGGATAGACATTTGATTTCACTTCCTTAAAATTCTTCAGGTTGCAAAACAGACATGACAGAGAAATTTAAAAGTTCAGTTGAGCTAGAGCTAAAAAACTCCATCTCTCTCCCCTATAAGCCTGCTTCTCAGTAAAGTCTGGCTGTAAAACGTTTTACTTGTTAAACAGCACTAGACCTTTTAAAGTGTGACGGTGCCCTATTACCTTTGTGTTTATCAGAGAAATAATTTGAAATACCCATTCAAAGTAGCCAGATACTTCATCAAAGCAAATAAAAGGTTTTCAGTATTTTTAATTGTGTGGTCATAATTTTAGTGTTGCAGTTATGTTAGCAATCCTTAAGTAAGAAAAATAGCCGCTAGGATTTTCGGTATTTTTAATTGTGTGGTCATAATTTTAGTGTTGCGGTTATTTTAGCAATCTAGAAGTAAGAAGAATAGTGACTAGGATACTTAGCTGTTGTAAGTCAGCATTTGGAAGAAATCACTGGTGAGTGTGCCAACACTCTGTGTCTGCTTAGCACAAGTAACTCTGTAATCATCTCCACAAAGCTCTGAGCCAGGGGGGCACTGTGTCAGTGACAGCAAAAGCCAGTCCAGGTTTCATGTAACTCCATTCACAGTAATTGGTTCATCTTCCTGTTAAAATACAGGAAAAATTAATTCAATTCTGGGTATGATTATTATTCTGTGAGTGACTTTAGGTGTGGGGTTCTTTTTTTCTGGAATACTGGCTTGCTTAGAGCCTGGATGATGAGCTGAAAGATCTTTATTCTCTTAGGACTTGGCCCGGGAGAGTCCATTAGAGTCAATGACCAGCAACTTGGACAGCAGCACTGAGAAAAGAAGAAAAGTAAAGAGATTTTTCAGATAGGAGATCAAACAGGTCTTCATTCAGAAAGGGTACTTGATGTAAACGTTCAAGAGAGTAGCAGTGTATGTGTTTATTATTTTCCTAATCATCACATAACATTCAGCAGTGCGAATCTGGAAGTCTGGGGATTGCTGCATCCCCACCTTAAGGAAGTGGGAAGGACAGGACGTCTGGCATGGCAGCTTGTGCAGCCGTGGCACACGGAGGGGGAAGCTATGCCAGGCATGGAGCAGAAGGAAAGGAGGAGGCAGACTTGCTCTGGAAGCTTCTGATCTGTTCTGGAGAGAAAACCAAAGCTATGCCCTTTCACTCAGTTTTCAGGGCAAAGTCACAGCTAAGTCTCTGGAGATTTTGTCATTTTGCTTTGCATATAATTAAAAATTCACTAATTAGGTGCAATTAAAAAACTGAAAGCTAAATTTTAAAGAGTAGCTAAATCTTCCACAATACTTCCCTTATTTCTGGTGGGTTTTGTTTTGTTTGCTTGCTTGCTTGCTCGCTTTTGTTTTGTTTTTTAATTTATTTGCTAGAGTTTGGAAAGCTAAGATACAGAATACAGTTCAGTTACACAATAGTTTGCTAACATTCACCTCAATGATCTGATTTGCTTCCATCTTAATAATGTGGGCAGGAAAAGTAAGATAGATTTCCAACAGTGAGAAAAATAAATTGCATAAAACACAGCCCATCTCTTCTTTTCCTTTACACAGTCAATATCAACAGCACAACAAATTCTATGAGATTCCATCAGTCACAGGGCTAAATACAACTCATCACTTTAAAAAAATGACTGTGAAATGGACTGCAGATCAGTTTTCTCCACATAAACATTTATTTAGCTGTACTGTTATGCTAGTCCAAAGAGATTTGATATAATATATGTGCATGTGTAGAGAATTGCATAAATTCTATTTTATCAAAACCTATGGAGTGAATATATTTTATGATGACCATTGCAACCTGTCTGATGCCCTGATGTGCTGCCAGCCTGTTGTGAATTGGCCTAGCTGTACCCCTCCATGGGTAGGATCTGCTCCTCAGGGTTTGCTAGTAAAGGTCTCATCAATGTCCCAAACCTCAGTAGACCAGTCCCCTCACACTCACTCACAGTTTCTTTAAGTTGTGAACTATGTGGATATCTTATGTGGATATCTGACTCTCCACCCAACCCTCTAGGAGGAAGGCACTCTCAACAGTGAATGCTTAAATCAGTATTTCAGGTCAGTAGGGTATAGCCTGCCCTTTCTTTCTTCAGGGTGCTCCTAATGTGCAGTGGCAGCTGTTTACCTGCACATAGACCACCAAGTCTCTGAATAAGAAGCTCCACTGGTAATGCCTCTGTGTCTGTGTGAATCCATGTGAAGAAGAAAGCGACTGTTCCAAACAGAGAGACTCTTGAGAAACTGAAAGCCAGTAAAAAACTCCATTGGCCCTAAGGGCAACCCTTTGGGCATGTGCTGGGCACCCTTCCTCAGAAGGCCAGCTGTAGAGTGGATACTACTGGCTAGTCTGGGAACCAGCAGACAGGTATGCAGCATGCAAAACAAACCAGAACTGTTGGTTTGCTGAAGATGTATCCCACTTTGCCAGTCTACAATGACAGAATTCTTCTTGTGGTCATTGATGGTAGGAACAATTCTCTTAATCGTCAAGATAGATTCCAGACCTAGGGAGAGGTTTTAGACATTGCCCAGGAGCCTCCCTTTGCTCACAAGTGAAAGTACAATGGTTTTAAGCATGGTCTGAAGGGTTATGAAGAGCAACTAAAGCTCAAGTCTCTAATGTTCTGTTTCTGCTCTGTTATGAATGGAACATTTTGTGTGACATATTTAAACGCACTAAGTGTTTCTGTGGTCAGTTTGCCAATGTTTGAACTCAATATGATCTTCATTACAGAGGGTCTTCTTGAGCTTTTGTTGCCTGAAACATTAGATTTTCCTTCGTTGCCTTCACTATAGACAACAACACATAGTTCATTAAAGCTAAGGCTGTGTAAAGATGCAGGAAATTGTTTTATAATGTGAGCACATAGCAAAGAGCTGTCCCTTCCCATAATTGAGAAAGGTAATTAAGGTATTTCAGGATATATGGTGACAGATTGACAAAGGTATGCTTTTATATTTATCCACAAGGATAATTTAATACCCACTTCTAAGCAGAATAGCTCTGTGTATTCATTTGCATAATTGGAAGGGGCTTGCCATATCTAGCTGCATTTTTGCTTCTACTAATGCTAAGCTTCTTTTTCCTGTAGTCTGATTAAACTTTCAGATATCTTGGATCACAACTCTCCAGTGCTTACAGCCCACTGCTATTGATAGGGATTGCTCTGTTTGATGAAGCTGGTGTTGCTGACCCTTAACTCCACCATTTCAGTTGCCTGATCTTGCTGATGACTAACTCTAGTGGTCATCTCCAAAGAGTGGCATTATTTCTTGTATTAAAAAGGCCCTTATGCATCAAAAAGTTTGCACAAGGAAATGTTATTGTCTTGCCACAGTATAAAAGGTGGCTTCTTATCACTATAAGAAAGGAATAAATACAAACATATGCTCAACAGCAGTCCAATTAATGATACAATTTAAAATTTTATCTTTGCCCAGACTACATCTCTAGGTTTACTGTGGGATGACTTTCTTTCATGTTTAGCTGCCTCCTTGCTCCATTGTTTCCATGGTAACACTTCTGAAACATTGCTTCATTCTGAGGAGGTGAAATGTAAAGTGGCTGGAATATCTGAGTGTTTAAATATTTAAACGAAAACAACAAAAAGATGGTGGGGTGAGTCAGACATGACAGGCAGGTGACACAATAGCTGCTATTAAATTGGATTATGCAACAGTGTTACCTTTGCAGTTCTTCTACTACAAGGTGAAATGAGCAGCCACCTCTGAGGAGCTGTGCTGAACCTGGGCTATCCTGGTGCTAAGAGGCAGATAAGCACACATGACCAAGGCTGGCTGAAATCCGTTTGGTGACAAGTACCAAGTGGTGCTCCCCAAGGCTCAGTACTCAAGCCAGTTCTTTTTAACATGTTTACCAGTGATTAGGGCAAGGAGACTGAGTGCACCTGCACTAAGTTTGTAGATGACACTAAGCTGGAAGGGACTGTTGATCTTGAAGGTTGGAAGGATCTACAGAGGGACAGGTTGGATCAGGTAGGCCAGGACTAATTGCATGAGATTCAACAAGTCCAAGTGATGGGTCCTGCAACCCCATGAAACACCACAGGCTTGTGAAAGAGTGGCTGGAAAGCTATGCAGGAGAGAAAGACCTGTGAGTGACACCTGGCTGAATGTGAGCCAACTGGATGCTCAGGTTTCCAAGATGGCAAACACTATCCTGGCCTGTATCAGTAATAGCTGATGTAGGAGCAAGGAATTGTGCCCCTATACTCAGCACTAGTGAGGTTTCACCTTGAATAGCATGTTCAGTTTTGGGGCCCTTACTACAAGAAAGACACTGAGGGGATAGAGTGTGTCCAGAGAAGGTCAATGAAGCTGTCTGGAGAACAAGTCTTCAAGGTGTGGATGAGGGAACTGGGGTTGTTTAGCCTGGAGAAAAGGAGGCTCAGGGGAGACATTGCTCTACAGCTTCCTGAAAGGAGGTTGTAGCGAGGTGGATGTTCATCTCTTGTATCTAGCATCAAGTGATAAGATCACAGGGAATTGTCTAGACTGGTTATTAGAAGAAACTTCTTTAATTAAAAGAGTTATCAAACACTGAAATAGGCTTCCCAGAGACTTGGTTGAACCACCATCACTGGAGATGTTTGAAAGACTCATGGATGTGGTGCTAAGTGACATAGTTTAGAGCCAGACTTGGTAGAGTTAGGTAATGATGGATAGGTCTTTTCCAACCAAAATGATTCCATGAACATATGATTCTAAATAGCCCACTGCTAACCTCTGCAAGGAGTTAGGAATAGGCATTAATTTGCAAGAGTGCTGTGTTTACTATTTTAACAATAAATGATAAATACTTGTTAAAATCAGCAATAACTAGGAATTGTCTTAGCATTTTACTCTGAAGTGTGTTAATGTGGAAACACTGTAAAAGGTGTTAAAATATGGCAGCATCTGCTTTGACCATGACTTTTCATTAATGGCAATGATATCAGTTACCTGAGTTTAGAGGAGACTGTGCTGTGAATGTGGCAGGTTTTGTAAACTTAAAGAGAGCTTTCAAGGAGAATGTTCTTGAAGTACTGCAGCTACAGCGATGCCTCTCTCTCCTGCTACACTGACTCTTCAGACTTGTAGTACAAGACTTGGTCTTCAAAGTGGATGTAGTGGTGTTCACTTCCCTATTTGAGCTCATTTCACTCACCTTTCTGATTCATTTTGATTAAGGTCCTCTTTATCTGCACCCACAGATGGCAGTGCCTCGCCTACTTGCTTAAAAACATCTCTCTATTCTTGTGTACCAAAGCTCTCCCTTCCTTCCCTCAAGTGCTCCTCAGACAAACACCTTTCCCCTTACTGCTTTGAACCTGGTCTCTGAACCAGCATTCTCTGGTTCTGCCTCTCTTGTCTGAACATAATGGGGAGCAAATTAGCCCTCCTTTCTTATCCCTTCCACAGGAGACAACATAAAACAACGAAATAAATGACCTGAATTCCTCATTACAAAACACTCCACTGAGCACTGTTCCCACTTACTTGATTTCTGTGATTGCCATTCCCTCTAGACTATCATTTTACATGATTTTATACATTATCTTCCCAGGGCAAGGTTGTTTTCTTCCTACTGTCTATAAAGGAACATGGTTTCTACTAGCTTTACAGAAATAAGTGGTAAGAATGTTCTTTCCCCATCCCCCACCCCCGGCTCTGATTGACAGTTACAATTCCTCTTAGTTTTGACGTGATAGTTTTTCAAGAGAATAAATTTTCTTTTTTGAAAATCTGTGGTCAGATGAGGGGGGAAAATTCCCAGAAGTCTCCAAGCTCTGTTCACTAACAGTGTTAAAAAAAGATGCCAGCCAAAGTGGGAGGTGTAAATTTTCTTAATGTTATTCACCATAATTTTATTTTAAAAGTTTTGATAGGCAGTCAAACAGCAATTTCAGTATCAAGACAGATATGAAGTTTTGAGCAAGCCCACTCAACATTAAGGAAAGTCCATACTGCCTTAGACAAGGGGGGCGAGTGGGGTGATCTCCCCAGGTTCCTTTGAGTCTCTGAATAAAGACAGTTCTCACCTTTTCAATATTGCTGTTTCAAGGACATCAGTTGCCAGGACATTCTTTCCTGCACTTGCTTATGTTTGTGTTTGGAGTCTGCAGTTTGTTTTTTTCCACAGTCACTAAGGATGAATCCTTGTTCTTCTTTTCTTAATGATTTTGACGGACTAATCTAATGAGGGAAAGGAGCTGCCCTGTTGAATCTCTCTCAGCTACCCCAACAGGACTTTCACTGAACCTCTTCAGCCTCTGGGCTTTCAAGTGCTGACATCATCTGAGGCTTTTTTTTTGTGTGGGAATTCTCCACAGCTTCCTCCAGTGTATTCATAAGATCACAGCAGCCTGTGGTTTGGGCTAACAACACATAGATGTTGAAAATTTTTCTCACTGCAGTGAATCAAGTTTTGCTTACGTTAAGCAAGTTAATGATCCTTCCGAGTGACTAGCAAAGGATTTTGGAAACAGATCCTAGTAGGTATGAAAGCTGTACAAAAATATGGTTGACTGGAGTGTATGAAGACATCTCCTCCATAGCTGTTTTGAATTTCACTTATTTTACAGACATACAAAAAAATGAAAGAAAGTAAACAACATATCACATAAATTAATTTAAATGAATTTAGTTCCTTTATCTGGGAATGGGAGCTGACAAAGGTGTTGTATAGAGGGATGTGGACATGCTGGAGCATGTCCAGAGAAGGGCCATGAGAATGATCAGAGGGCTGCAGCACCTCTCCTATGAGGACAGACTGAAAGAGTTGGGGCAGTTCAGTCTGGAGAAGAGGAGGCTCCCAAGTGACCTTCTTGTGGCCTTCCAGTATCTGAAAGGGGCCTACAGAAAAGCTGGGGAGGGACTTTTTAGCTATCAGGTAGTGACAGGACTATGGGGAATGGAGCAAAGCTGGAGGTGGGGAGGTGGGGAGATTCAGATTGGATGTGAGGAGGAAGTTCTTTGCCATGAGAGTGGTGAGACTCTGGAATGGGTTGCCCAGGGAGGTGGTTGGGGTCCCATCCCTGAAGGTGTTTAAGGCCAGGCTGGATGAGGCTCTGGCTAGCCCGATGTAGGGTAGGGTGTCCCTGCCCATGGCAGGGGGGTTGGAACTAGATGATCCTTGTAGTCCCTTCCAACCCTGACTGATTCTATGATTCCATGATTTCTATAGTGATGGAAAAGAGTGTTGCAGTTAACCTGCAGAACTCAGACCAGCTGGAATCCCTCTTGTTTAGCATGATGGTAGCTAACCTCATTCCTCACTGTTATAGGTAGGCAGTCAAATTTCTCTAAGCCTCTGGGAACAGGGCTTAGGGCCAATACTAAGCTCAAACCCATGCGTAGGTTTGTGGGGACATTTGAAGAAGAGAAAGGAGTTCTGTTTACAGAGAGTGAAACAAGTGAAAAATTTACACTGGGCCTAGATCAAGAGATGGTGAGCAGTCATGTGAAGCAAACAGAGGGAAAGAATATGAGTAGCTGGGAAGTAGGCAAAAGATAAATTGATGAGTGTGGAGAAGTATAGAAAATCACTGACAAAATGTTAAAAAAAACAAGCCCCACCCCCCAAAAAAACATAAAATCAGTTAAAGCTGGGATACCATGGGAATATTAAGCCTGAGAAACTGAGACAGAAATGGTATGTATGTAGAGGAGGACATGCTATGGAACAAACTCCCTATAGTTTAACCCCCATTTCAGTACAGCTTTATGCACTGTGCATGAGTTTTTCAAATCTGGCATTTAAACAGATGCCTGTATCCCTAAGAAATGTAGTGGGCTTTAAACATAGACCCTGTGATGAATTTGGAGGCCTTAGATAATACAATGTAAGCAGATAAATATTGAAGGCTTTCTAACAAACTCCCTTTTATAGGTCTGTATTGATGGAAACCTTATGGGCAGATGGGCACACTGAATTCTACCTATATGCATAATGTCTCTCATGCTTGTCCTTCAAGAAGACATTTTGATGGGCTTAGAGAAACAAATAGCATCAATGCACCTAAATTAAAATGTGTTAACAGCACATGTGGGACATCAGGAGTCAACTGATCTTATTTTCTCATAGCTTAAAGTAGATCACATTAAGAGCCTAGATCTGGTTGCTACCTTTTGTTCTTATTGTATAGCAAGAAGATTATATGTAGCAGCCTGACCTCCTTCCTGGGCTTATGAGGGGTTGTTTATGGCATGTAGGATATGAGGAACTCTTGCTTGTACCATTCCTGCATACTGTGGGAGAAACCCCCAGGCGGGGTCTGGGTAAGTTTGTGATTGCTAATGTAATGTTGAAAGTGGGATGTAACCATAGATGTTCCTCAGAAATAGAGGAAATATTTGAGATTGTTGAAGAGAAACCATCAGCAAGAAGAGAGCAGGATACAAAACAGAAGGAAGGAGCTGGGTACGTTAAAAGAAGATGTGTTCCATATTACAAAGGTCTGAGTTAAACTACAAAAATAACTTTGTATTAAAGAAAACTTCTGCCTTTGAACTATGCAAAAGTACGGTATAGTAACATAGCTGGAAACTGTCCACTAGAATTGGAAAATGGATGGGAGGTTCAAGTCTGAGAATGAGTAAAACAATACTGAGGATCTTATCACAACGGCAAGTCCTTTGATGTGCCCTACAGCTGGAGCTTTTCTGTAAATCTAATGGTCCCATTTCAGGGTTTACCCATTGAAGAGATTTCGGTGGAATCATCAGTGCTGATGCCAGCAATGGATCTGTTTTCTAAATTTCAGGTATGGTTCAGAAAGCACCTTTCATCAATGCTGAAAAGCCACCTTGGCATGTACCAAAAAATGGATAGTAGCCTTCTGCACACTTATATTGTCAAGAAATATTACCATGTGCTTCTTTTCCAGGGACTGGGTTCTATAAAGGCACAGGACTGTCCTCTTCTTGACAGACAGGTGATTACAGACAGCACCAAGCTGAGGTTCTGTCTTTGGCTTCCTCATATGAACCACCCTGACCAAATGGCAAATGCAGGATTCCATTCTCCTGCCTCACCAATGTCTTTCCCCTCAGTTGAGTGTTTATGGCTTATGAGAGATTTTGTGGTCTTTTTTGGAGGGAATATTATTGGCTTTTCTTTGATACTAACTCTTGCCCTTGCGGACAGGGTGGTTGATACCAAGATGCTGGTTATACTAGTTGGAAAAGCTGGAGCTGAATAGGCTCCTAGGGCTAGTTAAGTGTGTCACAAACAACCACCTCCTAACCCTCTGAGTTTCTCAGCTGATAGCACTCTCAGCTCTTCTGCATTGAAACAGTCTTCATGGCCGGCCAAAAGCCTGTTTCCAGATACCCCTCTCTGCTGCTGCTTTTCCTCCTCCTTTAGGGGGTGCCATAGAGAATGAATCCAAACATACAGCTCTCACTCTCAACAGCATCAATATTTTCTTCTCAGATAAGCTTCTCTCACGGATCTCATGCCATCCAGAGGGACCTTGAAAAGCTGGAGAGGTGGGCCCATGCCAATCTCATGAGATTCAACGAGACCAAGTGCAGGGTCAGGCATCTGGGTCGGGGCAATCCAGCCACTGATATAGTCTGGGCAGTGAGTGGCTTGAGAGCAGACATGAAGAAAAGGACTTGGTAATGCTGGTGGATGAGAAGCTCAACACACCCCCCCCAGTGCATACTTTCAGCCCAGAAAGCCAACCACACAAGAAGTGTGGCCAGGAGGTTGAGGGAGGCAATTCTCCCCTCTACACTGTTCTTGTGAGACCCCACCTGGAGTACTGTGTCTAGTTCTTGGAGCCAATATTACAAGAAGGATATGGATGTGCTGGAATGTGTCCAGAGAAGGGCCACAAGGATGATCAGAAGGCTGGAGTACCTCTCCTATGAAGACAGGCTGAGAGAGTTGGGGTTGTTCCGTCTGGAGAGGAGAAGGCTCTGGGGAGGCTTTATTGTGGCCTTCTATTATCTGAAGGAGATCTACAAGAAAGCTGGTGAGGGGATTTTTAGAATGGCAGGTAGTGATAGGAGTGGCAGGAATGGATCCAAGCTAGAGGAGGTTTGAGGCTAATTGGAGGATTTTAATGAGAAATGAGATTATAGGCTGAGAAAGGAAAATATTTGGGATGTCTCCTAGACTTAGATTAGATGTCAGGAAGAAGTTCTTCACCATGAGGGTGAGACACTGGAACAGGTTGCCCAGGGAGGTGGTAGAAGCCCCATCCCCATCCCCAGGCTGGATGCTGCTGTGGGCAACCTGACTTGAGTGGAAAGTGTTGGAACTAGATGATCCTTGAGGACCCTTCCAACCCTGACAATTCTGTGATTCTATGATCTCCTGTGAGCTGCTTCCCTATTTCAAACTACTACTCAGTTCAAGTTACTAATTTTGCTTGAAATGAAAAACAAGCAAAACTGGCAGTGCCAGATAAAGCTAACATTAGTCTGTGCTGCTAGTGAGGCATTTTACACAAAAGTTAAATGTTCACAATAACAGGCACAGTAATAAGAAAGATTGTTTCTTGCACCTGGCTTAGTTTAAGAGAAGAAGTGCTAATTCATATTTTTGTCCTCTATGCTTTGATTTGATGGTATTTCCCAAGTATGTCTAATTTCCAAAATATAATTCCTTCAGGCGAATGTAATCTACATGTAATCCAGAAAACATTTTGTTCTGGTTATAAAGGGAACACAGAGGATCAACAAACCACTGTGAAGGCATCATTCAGAAAGCTCTGTGTGTCTTACACTCACTATCTCTCTTTTTTTTTTTTAAGACTATTAATTGCAAGATCCCATTGAATTTATATATACAGCTCTTCCACTTACAGTAAAAGCAAGCAATAATTTAAGATTTTAAAAATTAATATAAATTTCTCTAATGCCACTTTACACAGCCATAAGTATTTGCTTTTTTGCCTCCAACATTCTATCACCACTCTCATACACAGCACAGGTATCTCAAATCAGAGGGAAGGTGTGGGACATCATTCCAGTAATGACCTCTACGTGAATGACTTGGACTCCCCAAACAGATCCTCCAGGTGTGGGTCCTTCCTGCTGTTCAGGGAGGAGTAAATGCAGCTGAATTCTACAGCGTACAACTTCCCTTTAAGACATCCTACACAAAGTCACCTGACACGTTTTTGCAGGAAACATCAAAAAAGAAGTAATTTGTAATTCCATTCTGAAAGTTTACTATTCAAGAACAACCGAGGCTGCCCTGTGATCACCAGACTGATTAAAAATGCTAATCAGAAGCTTGTATGATTAGGAGCTTAGGACTGTCTGAACTTTGATCTGCCTCATTTGTGTACACGAAGAGGGAGAGACACACACAATCACACTGAGAACTGGTAGCAGATTTCTTTTCTGTAAAGAACGCACAGAAGATCTCACTTTTTGTTTTTTATTTCTTGCTTTCAGTTCCTCATGGGGACAGTCCCTGAGTTTCAACAGTCACTGACTGTTATCTCTGAAAAAAACAACTTGGTAACAGCCAGAAAAAGTAAAAATCCCTGTGTCAAAAAGGCCAATATACTACTTGCATTCCTGTAACTGACCATGTGCTTTGGTTTGATCCATGTGATGTTCATAGGACCTGACAGAATTATGAAAATCCCTCTAACAATGCTTCAATTCCATGGCCTTTGTGTAAACAACCTATAGGTGCAAAAAAAAAAAAAAAAAAAAAAANAAATTTACCTCAGTTCCAGACAAACTTGTTATTGCATGTCTTAATATCAATAATTCTTCATATCAGGACTACTATTGCTTTGAAAATTTCTTCAGAGTAAAGAGCAAGTAAAAGAATAAATCTGGTAAATATAAAAATCACAAGCAACCTCTGTCATCTGTGGGGGCAGACCCAACCATCAAGACAGCCTCTCTAAAGCCATGGCCCTTGTCTGCTTTATGAGTGAAGACTATAAACTTAGGGCAAGTGGATACTGAAGCATCAAGAAATCTTGGTTCTCCTCCAGTGTCACTATCCTTCCATTGCCAGATAAAACCTTCATACAGCAAACTACAATCTTGTCATCGCTGCAACTATTATTAGACACAGAACAAGAGGATGGCAGACTGATAATCACATTGCCACTCTGACTGGAAAGGAAGGTTTTAGTTCCAGAAAAAGAAAAATTATAAAAGCCATGTGAAGGTATGGGTGTTACAGGCATTATGACAACTGACAGGTTATGTAGTGGCATCTACCTATGCAGTGGCATCTCAACTGACCAACCAACCTCCCTGGAGCTTAAATGTCTTCAGTGAAGAAAAAACAGTCCAGTATAATTAATGGTGTTAATCTAAAGAGCTTCATTGCCTTTACACAGCTTCTTATGCCTCTGTGTCTAATTAACCTGTAAGTGGTTTTGGTCAGGGATGGCTTTCATCATTCTGGGTTCAACTGTGAGAGTTCTTATATGGCCATGGAGGTAAAGAGAGGGCATAAACTGATATATAATTTTCTCTACTACCTTTTTCTTGTAGTATGCAAGAGCTTTCCTAGTTACTTTTCCTCTCTCAGTAGCTACAAAGGTAATAAAAGAGAGAAGACTGGTGCTTGCCTTAGTGCTTTTCTTCTAACATGCAGCTATTTTCTTTACTGTAAATCAGAAAGGCAAAGGCTCAGCAGAGCCTAGGCATGCCTGCAGCTTGTACAGTTAAGGCGCAAAAATTTCTGTACCTATATACAAGCAAGCAAGCATCAAGGTTAACACTACTACTTCTTTGGTTCTCCATCTTGAGGAATCCCTCTGCACTTGAGGCAATTGATCAGCCTTCAGCATGAATCTAGAACAATTTCACATACATCATGTACCTGAGCACCATGCTACCACATCTCACTACAGCGGAGAAAATTAACAAAAACAATAAAAACTCCATTTGCGCAAGGATGGGAAAATGCAGAGATTAGTGATATGTGTAAAGATTTGCTCCCATAGACTAGGGTATCTGTGTTACAATTGGGAAACCATTAGCAATGCCAGATTTGGAGCGTTACGTGCTCTTAAGCACAAGGTTAGATCCAGCAGGAATCACCTTAAAGGCCTTTGGTAAACCAAATGCTACATCAAAAAACTCAGATGAGTTAATCTCGTTGTGTCTCCATGCACTCCCTGACACGCACAGCATGTGGGATACCTGGAAGCAATACAGAACCAATGCCTGTGCTGTTATAGAAACTTTGCAGAACTGTTCTCATTGGCTAACAGCAACCGTTTAATTAACATAACAAATTGTAGTTAAAAAAAAAAAAAAATATCTTCGGAACAGCCTAGAACTAACCAGTTTCAAAAATGGGTCATTCACGCCACACTCACTTCAGCGTCAACTAACTACGTCGGGGATGGGAGAAGTGCCCATTTCCCTCACGGAAATCCATCTTGAAACCATCTCCTAGAGACAGGTGGAAGAACCCAGGTACCATTAATGCCTGGCCCATCTCTGTGCCCCATCAGCCGCCGGCCCCTGCCTGCCCTCGCTCCTCGGCAGTGCGAGACGAGCATCAGTCCTTCCATCTGCCCAGTGGTCTCAGCACTTCGGCCACCGCTAGCTCTAGCCCCTGCTCCGGCCTCGGCGCCGCAGCACCTGCCACCGCCTGTTCACCTCCTTGCTCGGATGGCCCCGCCACACGCGACGTCTAGAACTGGCAATTCCTGCGGTGTTTAGGGGAAAGGATTAATTTGGCCAGTTAATGCCGCCCCCTCTCCTCCCCCAGGAAGGGAGGGTACATGCGCGTTGCCATGGGTGCTGAAGGAGCACCCAGAAAGTTGCAGGAGAGGGGCGGGGAGAAGGGGGCCGGGCGAGCAGCCGGCCGCCGGGGCTGCTTGGCAGCTGAGCGCTGGTTTCAGAGCCTGGGGACCAGCTGTTCTCGTGGCGACGGCTGGTAACGGCGCTCGCCCTCAACGGCTAGCGGCGGCGGGAGCGAGGGAAGGGGTAAACTTTAAACTTGGCCGGGGCGGGCAGGGCGCTTCGTGGATGTCCTCGTCACTCGGTGCTGAATCGCAACCCGCGGCATTCAGTGGGGAGGCGGCTGTCAGAGGACCGCGGGGCGCCGCCGCGCCGTCTCCTCCGCCGTCGGCCATGGTGCGTGTGGGGCGCGGGGCTCATCCCGGTCTCTGAGAGTGACGCCTCGCCCTCCCCCTCTCCGCTCTGCCGCCGCCGTCTTCTCCGCGCCCCCGCCTGCCTCCACCTGCCTATCTGCTTCGGCTCTAACGGCCTGAAGCGTTGGGGATCGGCTTCTCTCCGCCCTGCAGCCCACCCGACATGGAGCCGTCTGCGGGAAGCTGCCGGGAGTGATTCTCGCTTTTCGACCGACCTGCTGGCGGCCCCCTCGCCGCCTGTGCTTGCTCCGATGGAGCTGGACGAGACGCGACTCGCCCCGCCGAAGACTATGCTCCTTATGCTGAGGAAAGTTCGCAAGAGGCGGGAGATGCTGCTGCAGCAGCTGGGCTTCATCTGCGCCATCCTCTTCTTCGTTTGGTGCATGTCCAGCCTGCTCTCCAGACTGGGTGAGTGGCTGTGGCGGCGGGACTAGCGGACCCTGGCAGCGCAACTGGAGCGGCCCGGGAGCTGTCGCCCACAGGGGCGCGACCGGCAGTTGTCGGGGTCGAGCGTCCGCGGCCGTGCCCGTTTGGAGTTGGTGGAGATACCCCAGCGGGTGGGCAAGGCGGGGGAGCAGTGCGGGGGTCCTCAGAAGGAACCCCCGCGCCGGGCAGGTGTGTGGCTGCAGCCCCGGGGAGAGGAGGCAGCAGCGTCGCTGGCTTCTGGTGGCTAAGGACTTCGCAGTGCCGAGCCCGCCCTGGCGACGGTCTCCCGTGCCTCTCGGAGGGGGCTTCACGTCGGGTATCGAAGGGAAACACGGGGCAGCGGCGCGCCTGGGAACGGCCTTGAAGTAGTTTATCCCCTGCTGCTGCATCAGAGCTGAATCCAGCCACTTGTGGTCCCCTCTTCAACTTTGGGCCGCCTTTCATTTTTATCCTTAGGTTGTAAACCCCTATCAACTACCACTGCTTCATTTCTCTGCTTTTCCCCTCCAACCTTCTTCACCTTTTTTTCCTCCATTCTTCCCGAAATTACGTGGTGGATTTGACAGAAAATTCTTCATTTAGGCAAGGAGCAGTGTTAATTTTATGTTTATAGAATATGTTGCATCCTTTGTGCAAGTTTGGTGTTGGTAAACTGATGAATTTATAAATAACTACGTTATTTCCATTCTTTTAATTATTTTTCTCCAACACCCCCTGCCTCCTGTTTGCTGGCACGTTTTGGGGTTTAAGTGTGCAGCTTCAGGCCCTCTTTCTGAAATACGCTTTTCATCTCCCAGATAAGAAATTTAAGGTTGCTGGGACAGCACGAGTCACTAGAAAGGACTGGCAACAGTCCTTCAGGTTTTAAGAACAAAACCAAACAGCCCATCCTGTGTGCATGTTTAATGTAAGAAAGTTGGTGTTCAGCGGAACTGGGCTGTGTTATCTGCTTAAGTTGAGTTGAAGTTAAAATGTGTGGTTTAAAGAAGAATCTGATGGAACCTGTCATACTTTCTAATGATCTTCTGCCCAAATTATTGCCTGGGTTGTTTGAATTATATCTAGAAAGGCAACACACCACCCATGTAAGACTTAAGTGTATTAGACCAAATTAGCGTATTGTTAATCTTAGAATTTTCAACTGGTGTTTTATTCATTTGTGATTTATGCTGTTGCTTTATTTAGAGCTATTTGTCACGTCTATGCTTTTCCTTTTTTTCCCTTGCACCAGCTATATACTTTCATAAATTTACTGCTTTATAAAAGCAAGTAATTGGGATATGATGAAATTTACATACTTTTGGGTGGCGTTTTTTTGTTTGGTTGTTGTTTTTGTTGTTGCAGATAGTAGTTTTTCAGAACTGTTTAATGTTAAAGATGTCATGCCCAATGAAAGTTTTAAAATTCTGGATTATCAACCCTTATAACCTAATGTTTTTTGGTATGTTGCATCAGGTAGTTTTCTTCAGCTGGATAATTTATACTGTACTGTATCCATAAACACTGCATCTGTTCTCTGTGTTTCTTGTGGCTGTAGCATGAGAATATTATATCAAATACTTTAGCCATACTAACTTGCAAGATTAAAAAATTAATAATAATGACAATCTAAGATTTGCCATAATGAAGCACAAGCAATACATGATGATTGAATATAAACTCTTAAGATCAGCTGTGGAAGAATTGTTACTATAGTATGTTCATGTGAAATGGATAAGGTTGAGATGTGATTTAATTAAGAGGTTCTTTTATTTTCTTTGATTATTATAATTGCATACCCTGCATTATCACAAGTGCTCATTCTTTGTTCCACAAGTTGCTTTGGGAATGCTTCTGGAATGCAGATGACTAAATGGAAGGATGATGCTCATGACAGTATAGTCAGGCTGGTTTAATCAGTAGAACTGCTAAGGGTTGAGTTTTACAGGTATAGGCTTCAGAATTTGTTTGGTGCAGAATATTACTGTGTTGTGGGTCACAGCTGTATATTCTGATAGCCAAAACATAAAAACAGCTCTGGCAACTGCACCTTCATCGCTAGTTTTGCATATGTAGGTTGGCATGTGCCCCGTCACACCTTGATTTTGCTGCATTACATACTAATGGTCTGCACATGTTTCTTACTAGTGGGGACATAGATTCTAGTTAAGCTGATGCAGGAAAGGAATAGTGGCAATGGGCATAACCTCTTTCTGTTTAATGTAGGCCGGGAATCAACTATTGCAGACAAACATCCTTTGTCAGGAATATGGAGGAATAGAAGGTTGATGGCGTCACTTAATGGGACACATGAAGAAAAGAACTGTACAGAGCCAGGTAAGATGAGGAAACTTTGTGATGTCTTTTAAGTCTTGAGATGTGTTGCACAGTGCTGTTTTAAGGTAACCATGGAAGTGTCAAACTTTAAAAACCTCTGGGTTTGTTGTGCAATGTAATGCTATGACTTTATCTAACAACGTTAATGTTCACATGTAGGAATGCTTTGGGGTCATTATGAAACTTGTGCTGACAGTTTGATTTTTCTGACTTTGTTTCTTTTGGTGGTTATTCCAATCCACCTGATGCTGTAAATATTGCACTGGCAACAAGAGGTGTATTCTTGAAACTGAATAGCTAAATCTGCTGTGTTTGAGGTACCATCTGAGCACAGCTGTTTCTGTTCATTACCATTGTACATTTAATTATGTTTTGCTCATTTAATGATAAACCGTGTATTCAGAGTAGGAATTTATGTTGTGTGGAGTGGGATAATGATGTAAATAAGATGGAAACCCTGGAATCCATTTTACTTTATCATATCTATCCTGGACAGGTGGTGATAATTGATTGAGGGCAGGGACAGATGATGCATTTTAATACCAGTGATGTCCACAAAGCTTTCATTTCCCCATCTGTCTTTCCAGTGTGTATTTCCTTTCACTCTGCCTCTCTGTTTTTCATGGCATGTGGGAGACAAGATGTTTTGCCAGTGGCACTAGTCAAATTGAAGATTAGATTTTAAATTTTTTTGCATGACTCTTTGAACATAGCAGAGTCTGTGCCTTCTTGCAAGCAATGAGAGTATGAGATACGGGATACTGACAGCCTCAGGCACTAGTAGAGTTTGGAGCAGTGCTCCCCCTCTTCAATTACTTTGTTGTAGTGCTGAAGCACCTGCTGTGGAGATTGAGGGTCCTACTGTACTTAATGCACTTCTGAGAGAGAAGTGGAAGAACCTTGCACAATGTGGTCCAAAACTTCTGTCGTCTTGTCCAGTTCTTTTGCCCCCAGCATAAGAAGGACATCCAGCTCCTGGAACAGTTCCAGAGGAGTGCCAAGAAGGTGATCAGAGTGCTGGAGCACCTCCCCTATGGGGATAGGCTAGGAGACCTGGGGCTGTTCAGTGTGGAGAAAAGAAAGCTTAAAGGGAGACCTTATAGTAAGGCTGAAGGAAACCTACAACAAAGCTGGGAAGGGACTTTTTGCAAGGGCTTGTAGTGATAAAGTGAGAGGAAATGGATTGACCATCAAGGAAAGTAGATTTAGACTAGGTATTAGAAAGAAACTCTTCGCAGTGAGAGTGATGAGACACTAGAACGGTTTGCACAGGGAGGTTGTGGATATCCCCTCCCCAGAGGGTCAAGGCCAGGTTGGATGAGGCCTTGATGAGCAGTCTGGTGTAGTGAAGAGTGTCCCTGCCCATGGTAAGGGGGTTGGAACTAGATGATCTTAAAGGTTCCTTCCCACCCAAACCATTCTATGAGTCTACTAATCTTGATGTCCCTGAGCTTCACTATGCTTCTGTTAACATCTTTGTGGGTTGATTTACTGTTATCTGCATCTGTAACCTTAAGATGCTGTTTATTTTTCTGTCAAAGTTGTTCAAAGTTGAGAAAGTTAAAAAATGACCTTATGTAAACATATAATTATTCTTGATGAGTAGTCAAAAATCTTATTCTTTCATTTTTTTCCATATATGACCTTGTTTGAACACATACTTACTTCCACCTAAGCCAGCAAAGGCCACAAAACCATAGAAGCTAGGTCAAGGAAGTACCCATCCAAGTTTATGATTGGGATTTCCATTTAGTTTGAATGAGAACTTTTTTACAATGCTAAGATAAAACTGTTAAGGGAAATATGTATACTTATGTGTAGGTGCAGTGCCAGCTTCTACAGATGTTTAGAATAAATACCTCAGCTTGCTCCATTCCTCCAAAATGTAACATTAGTTTAAGAATATTTGGAAAAAATAAATACAGCTGGCTTACTTTGATGTGTTTCCTGAAATTCAGGTCATTGAGGTGAACTTTCCTCTGTAACCACAAGAGCTGGACACAAGAGGCTCAACTATGCCTCAGGATGCTGAGGTTTTAAGAAAAATATAATGAGGCTCACTTTAAAGTAATGATTTCTAGTCATAGTGCTGGAATTAGTTGTTGTTTTCAAAGTGTTTCTTCTTCTAGAACACAGATTTACAGATCAAATATGTCACAGGATTGCAATCTTAGCATTTTCAGTCGTTTCCTGTTATTCTGCAATTCTGTACAGTTTATCTCTAATCTTCGGTTGAAGGGGGCATCTTGATGCTGCTGCATGAGTGGCTATATGTAAGACAGCTGCAAATGAAGGAGATATCTGAAACTGGTGTTTGTTGGACAGGAATGGGTCTGTAGGAAGCACTGGTGGTTTGGTTGTTTTTGTGAAGTAAAAGCTTCTGTATATTTGGGGTCATTTGGGGTTTTAATTTTTTTTTTTGAGAACTGTTTTAGTTTGCTGACTTTTTTTTTTTCTGCCTCAACTTCCTAATTCTTGCCTGGTAGCCAGAGATTGAGATTTGCACTGTAATGACAAGAATGCATAATGATCTAAAACCTATCAAAAAGGAGCAAGTAGCATAACACATCTCCACAAGGATGTATCTTGGTAACCCTATGCCTGCATCTGGAGAAAGCAGTCTAAGCAAAGGCTTGATCAAGACTGTGTAGAAAGTTGGAGAGAGGATGGCTTTTCAGTTGGAATATGCAAGCTTGCAGTCGTAAGCTTATCCCAATGTAATGAAAACTTCTGGAATGTGCTATCAAACACTAAATTCCTAGACTTTATTTTTGGCCCTTTTTTTTTTTTGGTTAATCTTAAGAGCAGATACTTTAAATGTTGTATGAATACAGTACTCTCTGTAGACTCCTTTATGAGAAGAACTTACTATTATCTGTGTAATTTCTGTATCTGCATTAAGCACCAGGGGCCCTGCAAACCCATGTGTGTGTATATGGTTTTCTTGTGTGTTTAGGATACAAGAATTTCATAATACCTTGAGAAATGTAAGTTCTTGCTGAGAGCCTGTTAATCCTTTGTGTCATCATGGTGCCATTGCTGTGTTCTCTCTTTATTGGCTTCCCACACAAGTCTGAAGTTTTACTCCTCTTTTCCCAAAGGCTTTCAACAAAGTTAATTTATTTGCCACTTCACCCACTTCTCTTACTTGCAAGCAAGTAAACGAAAAAAAATCCTTATTTGTCAGAAATGGAAACTATAGAAATTTGCGAGAACATGAGATCCTTGCATTTCAAGACAGTGGTAAGAAACACTTGCCATTGGTAATCTGTCTTGAGAGAGAAATTCCATAAGCTTCTAGAAGCAATGTAGGAAGCCTGTGGAAGCTGCTTTCAGTTAGAAGCTCACGTAGCCTGCACTCTGTGAGAGTGTCTTACTTACTTCAGTAAATAATTATTGTGTCCTTCTGGATGCATTACTGATGTTTCTGAGGCCATTGTGTCAGAACAGAAGAAACTTTGTATGAAGTCTTGGCAATGTCACTTTGTAAAAGAACCCCAAAGCTCTAACAAAGGGAAGGAAAATGCGTGTGTATATATATAAATATGTAGGTTTGTGTATATATATATAAACCAGGTGAGAAAGGTTTTCTGACTTGGTGATTGGAGGGACTGGTATTGATGAGTATCTTAGGTGCTATACATTTTTTTCTGATAGTGACTAGTCTTCAGCCATGAAGAGTTAGAGATACTTCTTATCCCTTAACAGCAGCAAAGGAACTGTAGGTCAGCTGCCAGAAGGAGGTGGAGCATTTGTGAGCACCAAGCCAAGTTGTGGTCTGGACTAAAACCAAGTCCTCGCCAAAGTGAACATATTCTGTAGCATCTTTCCATTAAAGACCCTTACTGGTTTGAAACTATCCTTTTGCTGGAAGTTCCTTTGCCATGAAAAGATACAAGTCTTTGGATTGCCCTAGAGCCAGGCTAGAGGGCTTCTAGGTTGTACACAGAAGGCTCTGTGCTTCAACAATTGCATAAGAGACTTTTGAATTGTGAATCTTACACTTCATTTGTATTGAGTAACTCTCTGGATGGCTGCTGTGTATATTTCTGCTTGAGGGAAACCAAGCTACCTTCGTGGCTTTGAAAACTTTTCCAGGGTAAATTTCTGTGGAAGGAGTGGTCAATCTAACCGTTAGCTCTGCTTTAAGTGTCAGAACAGGAAAGTAGTTGTTTCTAGCGTCTTAACAGATCTCATTAGTTTGCAACCATTTTTTTTTGCCTTATCCAAACTCTTCACTTCCATCTGCCATCAGCTTTCTGGGCAGATGGCACTGCAAGCTAGCAAGTCTGATTTATATCTTTTCTGCTCCAATGGCTTGCCTTGTTGTTTCACAATGTTCCCATGACTCCACGTCCTCCAGAACTCCGAGTAATGTTTCCAACACAATTACAAGCTGGGATGACTGGGTGGTGTGATGTTGCTAACCGTGTGACTCCAGTAAGTTCTGCTAGCTGCGAAAGTGGCTGATTTGGACTTCTTTCTGTTGTGAGTGTTTTGAAGTAATGCCTATATACCATACAAAGACTAGTTAAACTAATTGCTGTGTATTAGAAATATTACAGAATATATTTCTGTTAGTCTTCAACACTAGTCAGTGAGCTGCCTTGAAAGAGTCATTGGGGTTTTCTGTCCAGTGGCTTGGCATCTGTGGACAGTTCATGAGCTACGTTGATTTTTAAATTGCAGTGACTTTGTTCAAGTGTGCTTCTCCCATTATTATTGGTGGGTAAAGTTGAATTGTGGGCCTGGGAAAAAGGCAGGGGTTAGCATTTCTTTCTGAGCCAGGTATTTTTACTTTAGAATGAAAAGGCACAGTGTAGTAATGCTTTCTGTTCCTGCAGTGAGAGTCAGTCCTCTACAGTGAAATGAAGTGTGTTCCCCAGCAGCATGTGTATAACTGAGTTCTGACTTGGCATCAAAAGTCATTAAGTCTGTGTATATTTTACTCTGTTAGTTATAACCTTGGGGACTCATATAAGATGTGATTCGTTGCAGGGAAACTATGGAAGTCTTAAGACAGTTCTGTTAATATACCTTAGACCCTCGCTCAGGTTGACCTGCAGATTATCTTACTGTGCAGTGCCTAACACAAAATGTCTTGGTCTCATTGATGTAATACAGACAGGAGCTCTATTGTGTTATTTGCAAGTATTCCTCACTAGTCAAGCTGTCTGCCTTGCTGCATAGAAAATGTGCAGCCATTGTTAGTATGATAGATTTCATAGTGCATACTTTTTGATTTAAGATGTTCCTTTAATGTCTTATACCCTCAAGGATGAGGAAATGTACAAACTTTGAATATTACATTGTTGCACAGATTTAAAAGGAAATGGAGATGAGGAAAATGGTGGTGGTGGGGGAAGTAGTTTTGGCTGCTTTTTACATAATATACATAAAGTTACAGTGTCCAGCAAGTGTGTATGAACCATGTAGCTTATTTCTTTAGCCACTTGTGATATGCTTGTGGGATTTTATTTGTCTCTGCCCATGCTGAGTGGTAAACCTTACTGATTGTGATCTCGCTTGGATGGTTTCTTGTTTCCAGGGGAAGATAGATGTCTGACACTTTAAAACCACTTTTAGTGCACTGGGTAAGGGCAAATGACAGATGTGTAATGGCAAGTTGTTTTGTCTGTGGCTTCCAAGGACTCCTAATCAGAATTCACAACTAGATTTAGCTTGAACTTCTGGCCCTCTTGCCTGGCTTATTGATGTGAGTACTAAATGGGTTGGCAGGTAGATGTTACTGAAGTTAATTGGGAAAAGTGTTTTGTTTTATTTTTTTGTGAACCAGTTAGAGACAAAGCACATTTGCCAGTATAGAATTTTAAAAATAACCATCCTTCTCTCTGAGCTGTTCATTTTCTATCAGTGTATTGAAACTGACACCCAAAATAGCAGGAAGAAATGAGACAAACATCTCTCTGTGCTTAGGCTCAACTTGCCAGTGGCATCCCCTGGAGAGCAGAGAAGGGAAAATGAACTCTAGGGTAATTTATCCATTTCCCCAGGTCTAGGTGCCAAGGTTGCAGGAAGTAGCTTAACATACAATAAACAAGTGTCTGACTGAAATACCATTTAGGGATGCAGTATACTAGGGCAAATGAAACAAAAAGAAATACTATTTGATATATGACTCTACATTCAACTTAATAAAAATGTTACTTGCTATAATCTTTATTTCATATGACTGAGGTTTATTTACAGTTGATTTTAGTTCAATTGAAGAACACTGTTGAGATTAACTTTTACAAGCTGGATCTTTGATGTCAAACCAAGAAACAAAAATGAGAATTTCTAAAATGTAGCAACTCCAGAACCAAATTTAACATCTGTAGACACCAGTCATTACTTTCTTTTGAATTTTGCATGTATTATAAACCATGTTGCCAAAGCATTTAACAAATGTTAATGTAGTAGTAGCATAACATCTTTTTCCTGTGGCTGCAGACAATCCAGGCAGAGGGCAGCTGTTTAAATGAGTGACCTGAGGCCAAAGAGGAAGTAGGTAGTAGAACAAAGATTCAAATCCAGATACCCCAGCCCTGATGTAGGCTCCTGTGAAGGTGATGTTTGGGCTAATGTGACCTGAGGTTCCATCCAGCCTGAGTTTTCCTGTGGTCTGGTATGGAAACCAAATGAACTGCATTTCACCGAGGACATATTTGAAGTCCTGAACTGCAGATTTTGAAGTAAATGAGACTTGGGCATGCTGAACTCTTTGGTATTGCTGACTGTCTCACCCTTCACATGGGATAATGAATGTGTATTTAAATCAGACAGAACAGGTTTCCACACAAAACTGTCTATTTTCTGCTTGGAAAATTGTGCTCTTGATATAAAAGCCATTGTTTAACTTACCCATCTCCTTATCTATAATAATTTTGTTTTCACTCCTTACTTTTTACCTTCTTGACTGTGACATGTTGCCATGTACTGCAGCTTCTTTACTTTATATCATGCACAACTGTTACTACACATCACTGTTGTAGGGAGCAGGCTGAAGAGGTGTTGTATGTGTCTGTATGAGCCTTAATGTTCTTGGAGTGGGGCAAGGACAGTGTCTTTATGAGATCCTGGACTGTTTGATAGATGTTGACGTTGTGTGTTCATTACTTCATCTCTGTGCTCTCATTGTGTTGTCAGTGCATAACTTGGACCACCAGTGTGGACCATTCAGGCAAAACTTAGGAAGCACAGAACTGGATTGTAGGGAAGTAGATTGTGGTGAACATATGGAGGTAGGTAATTGCAAGAAGGATAGGATAATTTGGGGGGTTTGCAGCTGGATGGTAGAAAGACCAATACTGTCCATTCAGTTAAGGTACAAAAGGGCCACATTCTAGCCTTGTGTTTGGTGCATGAAACGGGAAATATTTGCAATTTACTTGTTACCATTTATTTTTTAGTTTCTGTTTGTTTGTTTGTTTAGTCTTGTGCTATTACCATGGATTGAGTACCAATGAAGAACATTTTCAGAGCTTGTACTAATAACACCATGCAGATATAAGGCAATTTAGAAGCCTCACCAAAACCAGACTCTCCTGAGCCTCAACTCTAAACCCCAGCATTTGTTTTGAGGTTCAAAATGACTGATTTAAAAATGTACTTGGGCACAGTGTGCTTTTTCGTTATAGTAAATTAAGACATTGTTCTGCTAATGTGTTAGATAAGAACTTTCATACTTGAATATTTTTTTCCAGAAGTTACAGAATTTTATTGTATGTATCTTTGGGGTTTGGACTGAATGACCTTTAAAGGTCCCTTCCAAAACATTCTGTGATTCTATGATCACCATAGACTAAAATACTTTTTAGAGAATAGATGGGGTTATCAACCTAGCAGGTTAAAAATATACTATGAAGCTCCTGACAAGCTGGCATCACTCCTATTCCCCAGGAAGCCAAGACTTTCAGGCAGTAGAGTGATGGTTTAATTTGTTCTTTAAAGTGGACAAACACTGAAGACATTATAGTGGAAAATGTAATAGCCTTAGAAACTGAGTCAAACTCATTCCTGATGGGCCTTTATTGATAGGTTGAAGTATAGTAGAACAGACGCTTCGGGTGGAACATAGGCTATGTGTGTATGTATTAATTCCATTTCCCCCTCTTTTTCTGCATTAAATTAATGATTTAATGTTAATGACAGGTGCATTAATGATATTGAGAGTCACATTTTCTGCTCATTGTGGGGAACAGTGGTCAAATGCACCGTCCTGTGGGCAAGAACATAATTTAGACTCTGTCTATTCAGTTTTTATACTTGCTTGTGGACTGTTTGTCAAAACCTTAGGAATTATTTCTTCCTGGAAAGTGAGGTATTCAGTTGTTTAGTGGGTTTAGGTTCAGTGGGTTGTGGTCTTTTGCACAGAGGTGTTTAAATCTTTGATAGCAAGATACAAATATTAACAGATGGTGGGAAACATTTAAACTTTGGAAAGGGTAAAGAAGTTCAAAGATATTAAAATGGGGAAAAGAGGTGTGGGGTTGGATTATTATTTTTTTTCACTGTAAATCAGCTTGTGCTTTGAATTTTGAGAGTTTCTAGCTCAAAACGGACTCCAGAAGAGACATTTGTTCTTAAGGGCTACTGGGAGCATATCTCTGCTGGTGTGCAGTCTTACAGTTGCCATTATAGCCATGATGATTTACAGCAATTGGGGTTTCTAACCATTCACCATTTGTTGGCTGAATGGTGAGATACTATTTCTGATTTAGCTATTTGGTGAGAATCCTCTCTCTTTAAATCCCATTTTCATAAAAGGTGTGTTCTTTGCCTGATTATTTTATGCTGCTTCAGATCTGCTCACAGGATCTTTGACTACTGTTACCTAACATTCTTTTTCTTACCTTCTCATGCCTTTTACAAGCCTTCTTTTTCCCTCTTGATGTTAGCCTTTTTCTGTGTCCTTTACCTGCACTGGAACTTCGAGATGAGTTTCCAGCATCTGTCTTTTCTTCTTATTTGTATGTAGCCCCTTGTAGATGTGTATGTGAAAGAAACTTACCTCCTTTTTTGAATCTTTTCATGAGCCATGAGTATCATGGCACTCTCAGGAGACTGGCTTGACAGGGAAGAAGTTTCAGGATTGGCTAGACAGGGAAGAAGTCAAAGCTAGAATATTAATCAGTCCTGTTTCATTTGTGCACAGACTTTGCTGGTTGAGAGTGAGGGGAGATGATGAGGTTTACTATAAACAAAATAAGAAAAATAAGACTGAAAAGGCAAAATGATTTTCCCAAAGTCTGCCGAAAGGGTCAGTAGCTAAGGTTCATTACCCTCCCACCTGCCCCAACCCCCTCTTAATCTTGAATTGTAGCTGTACAATGTTCTTTGGGCCTGGAGCTGTTGCTGCTACCACCATTTCTCTGTGTTCCTTCCTGATCAGCTCATAATGACTTGGGGTTTTTTGGTGGTGGTTTTTTGGTTGGCTGTTGTTTTTTTTTTAAATGAGGATTGGAACTTCTCAAAATAGAGAACTTTTTCCCCTGATGCATGCTTTTAACAAAGCAAATCGTGGAGCACCAAGACTTATTACTAGTATGAATGGGGCAAGGACATACCCAGAACTGCTTCAGCATGCTGAATGCTTCTGATTCATGGTAAAGGTTCATGAAGTATCCAGCTTGCTTCTAGAAAGTAAGTTGATTACCACTATCACATAGTTGAATGGTAAATTACAGAGCAAGTAGCATTTCTCCTCCTCCACTTTAGAAGAAGCACCAGTGAAGTAACCTTGGAATGTACAGCTCTTTTTGGGATAAGGAGATGTCTGTCTGGCCTATCTTTGAACCAGCTGCTGTCCACAGAGAATGGAGAAGAAAAATTGTGACTAGGGATGTTGCAAGTCACAGTCATGGGCGTGATTTTTTTGTTTGTGGCTTTTTGCTTGTTTTTGTTTTTCTTTTGAACCACTGTGGGAGAGGGACTGTATAAAATAGTAACGCTCCTTTGCCATATTAGGGGTAAAATGAACACCTCTTGTTGCCTGCAGGATTAAAAAGTTAAAAAATGTTGCACAGTATTTCCTTGTGTCAGCAAACCTTGTGTGTGTGCTGGACTCAAAGTGTTATGAATATTTTTGGAGTTTTAATTTGATTTGGGCCAGGAAGTGAAATGAGGCTTTGTCTTGGCTGTAACTGACTTCTGAGTGAAGAATAAGTATTTCAGATTTGAAGTTAATCAGTTATGGGTTTTAATTCTGTATAGTTTTACTATAGTTATTTGGTTTGATTAGGATTGATTAGTAATAGCATGTGATGGGAGTGTTCTTACTTGGAAAGAATATCTGGGATCATCTCCAGAACTGCTTTAATCTGTGGATATTCAGGGCAACTAAGGTTAGTAAATACTACTTAGGTAATTAAAGATTGGAGCTGGGCTGCTTTCTCTGTAGGACAACAGACTAGTAAAGGGAAATTAGTCACCTTGGTTCAGTGTTATCTTCTGTGTAGAATGGAGTCTGGTCTCACTCAACTCAGTGTGTGTGTTTATGTTATGGGGTTTGAATAGTAGAAGTAATACTATTCTTCATACACTCTTGAAGGTAGCAACACTAGTACAAATTTCTTAGGTTGAAAGGAATATTTGTTACCGTTTATGAAACGATGGTATCAGTTTTGCACTCTAGACTCAAATTTGCTTTAAAGAAAAAAATGCTGACTGGCAAAACAGTAATTAACTGTCTGCTAAATAACTACTGTGGAATTATCTTTTCTTAACTTCTTGAACAGTTTATACCTATAGATTTTAAGGTACTGGACCAATTTGTACATGTAAGAGCCATATTAGATTGAAAAAAGGAAAGTTGCCTTGATCATACACACACTTTAGGCTCTTAAACATCAGTGGCTTTTGAAATAAGTGAGATTTGATGGAATGCATAAAATTATTTGCAGAATCATTTGGTTTTGATGCTCACTTTCGAAATTCAATAATTTTTTTCTCAGTTCAAGTCCTGAAGGGTGGAATACCATGCAAATGCCCCTAGCATTGCTACTCTTCTGGAATAAAATTGCAAATGGGATGGGAATAGTGATGCATTTACTAATTAATTAATTAAAAATCCATTTTTAATAATTAAAATTCTTCTCTTCCATCCAGTAACTGATTCCAAATATTTTGATTATATCGTACTGCTGACTCCAGGCTGAATTGTTACGGTTGTGCATTGCAGTGCAAGTCTAAGGAGAGGTTGCGTCTTTGCTGGATACTTTTTGACAGGGCACAGCTGTGATCCTTGGGTCAATTCTGTACTTCTCCAAAGGGTTTTCAGCTGTCAGGGGCAGCACACCTGATATACGAGGATCTCATCCCTGCCTCCGGTTATCTGAAGCATAGAGTGGAAAATGGGTGTGTTGGACAACATTGGCTGTGTGCCTGTCTGTGCTAAGGCGCTTATCCCTGTGATATCTCACTGTGCTCAGGTTGTAGTAGGGGGGTAATATGATTCTGGGGTGCCAAGCACAAATACAGGCTGGGTGGTGAGTGGCTGGAGAGCAGCTCTGAGGAAAAGGACCTGGGGGTCTGGGTGGATGAGAAGCTCAACATGAGCCTGCAGTGTGCACACGCGGCTCAGACAGCAACTGTGTGCTGGGCTGCATTAAGAGAGGACTTACCAGCAGGGCAAGGGAGGTGATTCTCCCCCTTTACTCTGCTCTTGTCAGACCTCCACCTGGAGTACTGTGTGCAGTTCTGGAGCCCCCAGCACAAGAAGGACATGGAACTGCTGGACAGAGTCCAGAGGAGGGCCACGAAAATGATGAGAGGGCTGGAGCACCTCTGCTATGAGGACAGGCTGAGAGAGTTGGGGCTTTTCAGCCTGGAGAAGAGAAGGCTT
>VWZI01016528.1:80057-97528 GCA_013396835.1 Psilopogon haemacephalus
CTGGATGAGGTCTTGAGCGACCTGATCTAGTGGGAGGTGTCGCTGCCTGTGGTGAGGGGTTGGAACTGGATGATCTTTGAGGTCTCTTCCAACCTAGACCATTCTATGATTCTATGATCCTGGCTTTCCTAGTGATAGATTTGCAGCTACATCGGTGGAAAAATACCTTTCCTCCTTATCTGCTTGTAAAATTTATCTTCAATACATGGAAAACAAATGGATTGCTTGTTCTAAAATAGTGTCTCAGATTAGGCCTTTGTAGGAGTAATAATTAAGTGTTTTACACTCACTATGTTCCAAATGAATGCATTTATATTCTACTAAATATATTCATCTGTTAAGGAAACAATAGTAGTTCTTCTATGAGGGTAATTACTAAAAATGATCTTACTCCTGTTTGTATCAGTGATGTAGCATACCTTTCAGTGACTTGCTATTTTAGATGCACAGTGTCTTTATATACTTAATCTTGGAGAGGCAACTTGGATCGTATTATTTAACAGCCATGGATAAAAGCCTCTTGCAATTAGGAGATTAACCAGAGTTACTCTATGTTTTGATTCTGTCTGAAGTCTGATAGGTGAATATAGGAGTGCTTTGATTGGACATGTGTTTCGACTTTGTTTTTCTCTCAAGTTGTTGAGGGGTTTTTTTTGTTTGTTTTTCTTTTAGCTTTAGAGAAAAATTCTGTTAGCTAAAAGACTTTTGGAGAATTTAAAAGGCTTAAATTTCATGGATGTTCCTTCAGATGTTGCTATGCATGCCAGGCATCTCTGCCACTGTGAAGCTGTATGGTGTATGTTTTGTGAGAAAATAATTCACATCACTTGATTTTTCTTTGAAGTCAGGAAAGGACTGTACCTTTTTTTTTCCCTTAAAGGAAAATACTTGATGTCCAATATATTGAGTCAGAAGCACATAATTGATGTTGTGAGAAAAATCATACTGTTGTGAGGTATTAACCGATGATAAATATATCTAAAATATTGGTTCAGTTTGTTATATGTTATTTCCCTTCTCTCCTGGAATACAGAAGTTAATACACACTGTAAAATAGCTCTGGCTATTTAGAGCATGATGAATCTTTGTATTTCTTGGCTCTTATTAAAAAACAAAACCAAAACATTTATGACATAAAATGATTTTTTTTGCGGAAAACTTTAAAATTTAGATGGGTGAAAATAGGGCCAGGTTGACTTTCATAAATCAGTACAGCTCGTATTTCTTGGTGTTGTGTAACAGCTACTGATGTGATGCTAGAATTTAACCTCAGAAAAAGCTGATTAGTGTAAACCTCCCACACTGCATTGAGGACAGGCTGCAGTGACATCTCCGATAAAGTGACATGATCCACACAAATGTGGTTGCACTTCAGTGTTACAGAAGTAGTCCTATATCTCAAAGTTAGTCTAAGTGTATGGTTTGTATTTATTCACTTTTGGTGCTTGGATTAATTTTCATTTAATTGACTCTCTTTTTGTCCACTTTTTTGAAACTAAGGCTATGAAATAAAGTTTTAGAGTTGAGTTAGTGGCACACAAACAGCAGTTCCTGGATAATGGATCCAATTCATGATTTCACTTGTCTTATTTGAGGAAACATTCTGATTAGTACAGCATTTATGCACAACTTTATACATGTAATTACCCTGAAGTTGAAATTATTGATCCTTTCTCAAATGGAGACATTCTCAATACCTCCAGTATCTCTCAGGAAGGATAATTCATGTTTCAGCTTGTGGTAAGGCAAAATGTGGACTTAAATTCACTTGGGAATCAAGGTTTTTGAGGTTTTATTTTCTTCAAAGGAATGATTTAGCACCATAGCCCCACTGGCACTTACTAAGACGCATCAGTAGGACTTCTACCCAGCCAATGCAGCATTGGACTGCTTCATCTAGTGAAATGGGTCTTGCTATTATTACCTACAGATGTTGCGTGCATGCAGGAATGGAGATTTTATGTTCTTGCCTATTTACATGATCTGTAAAGCTAGTAGTGTGTGAGCTGACCATCTAATGACCTTTAGAAATGCAGCCTTTGGAGACATGAAGAGGGATTTGTTAGTAGACAGATTTGTTCTATCAAGCCCCAGGTTATTTATGGAAGTCTGGAATTTTGTGCTCTTGGATTTAAAGAATACTGTGTAATTTAGATCAAAGGAAAGTATTAACATCTTAATTCCACTGAGAGAAATTATCCTTCATTTTGGCATTCTCAGAGATACTACATTTAATTCTTGTTACTAATGCAACTTAGAGGAAAAAACACAGACGTTTTCTCTTAATTTATTGTGAAAGGATTTTTCTTTCACAACAGGACTACATAACAGTGAGGCATATTTGTGATTTTAAACAGTGAAACTCTATTCTAATATCAAATCACAGAGCTTGCTGTCAGTTGCATGTATTTAATTCGCTACTTACATAGTAAAACTGATGTGCTCAGTTTTATCGTTCACATACTGAAATAATCACAATGTATTTGGTGTTATCGTAGACTGTATTTACAAGTAGGAGGAATGAGGGAAGCCAAGGGAAATGACATTTCAAAACTTACTTTTGGTGTTCAGGAAGACTGTTTAAAATCAATATAGATGGAGGATGTTAAACTGGGTTTCTGTGGACTTTTACAACCTACTTAAAATTAATGATTTATATATCTGGAAGAGATCACAGTGAAACTGATTTGTCTTGTGGAGGTCCAAGTAGCCCATGCTTGAAGTGTTTCCCTCTCAGAGAGGATGATGATGAAAATTAATTACTACCAAGCAGTCTCCTTGTGCTATGTTTTGCATAGAAGTACTTCGACCCACTGTAGATTACTTTGGGTGGTAAACCAGAAACTGTAAATCCCTTTGCTACTGTTTGTTGTCCTTGGCCTGCAGAAAAGCACCAGATAATATCAGCAGGTGTTGCATGTGGTTTGAAAGCAGCATCCCTCTTTAAAGTTGATTTGTTTACCTGTTTTGTGCATCCAAAGATAGGGAACTCTACTGGCAGCTTATCAAAACAAAATACTGTAGTATGAGTTGTACTCCTGTCCATAGAAATTGTTTCTCTGACAGTGAGATAACTGGCAATATTACTGAACGCTAATTAATTCCATTCTTGTTGAAGACAATAAGGAAAATTCCATCAAACAGAAGAGGGAAATGGGATGTGTAGTGGGATTTTAAGGGTTTCAATATCTAGATATACACAGATTCTCAGTGAAACCTTTGAAGTGAAGTTTCTCAATTCTCTGACTTGGTTGAAGTTAGATGTCTTTGGTAATCACACTAAATATGTCCTTAGGATTATTGGACACTTGGCACTTCCATAGTAGTAGAGAAGTTGAAGAAAACTTTCTGCCATGTTGCAGAAGAATTGTATTTTTCTCTCTAGTGTGCTGTAGTTATCTAACCACAAATCATACCTGCAGCACTCCCAGTGAGGTTGGTAAGGACTTCAGAACACAGTTTTTTACAGGTACTTCAGATAGGATTTGGTGAGTTGCCTTCACACTAATTGCAAAGAGCTGTTGAGGTGGGGGACAGTAAAGCAGCAGAGAGCCAAGGTCTCTGAATATAGGGGAATGTAATGGAGAGGTAATTAATTGATGCAATATGTGATTTTAAAAATGTTATTGTTTATTAATTTTCAATATTCAGAAGTCTTCCTCCCTGACCACTAATTTTAATAATAATTGGTTTTTCGCACAGTCATGGAAACATTATACAAATGATAACACAGGATCTAGAATGTCTAAGAAATATCTAACAAAAATACAAATAGTTTTTAAAAGTACTGAAATAGAAGGTTCTTGCAGTCAGTATACCACTTGTCCACTAGATGGGCTCAAGGATTTATTTTTGGCTTGTGGCAGAAGGCAACTGGTGAATTACAAGAGGCGTTAAGTATTTACTCACAAAAATTAGCTCCTGATTTGTGGGGTTATCTGCAGCCTCAGGCAGTACTCAAACACTCACAGAGGGCTCTGTTGGTGTCCTGTGAGATGGTGAGGCTTCTGGTTCTTCCCAGGTTCCACAAGATGCTGAGGAAAGGAAGCAGACAATTTCTTTACCCTGGTCCCTCTGGGTGATCTGTATCCCCCTTCCAGGGCTCCTTGTCTTGGCAGATGTAGACAGGATGTTTTGCGATGTGTAGTCTCGGCACAGATGTCACAGTGGCTATGCAGGGCTATTGTGTGAAGGCATTTATGCCTTTCCGGGTAAATTCAAATCAGTTTCCAGGTGTATAAATCCAAGGTATTAGGGTTTGTTCTTCAGCAGAGCTAACTTACAGCTCAGCATGGCATGGCAGAATGCAGTAAGGCAGTGAGGCATAACACTGCCAGAAGCAGAGAGCAATGGCAGCAGGCAAGCAAGCACAAATACAATGGCAGAGCATGTCATGTTACCTGCTCATCTCTTTTTATCAATACAGCCTGAGACTAATGGGCCTTTGGAGACAGATTAGCCAATCAGAATGGCAGTTAGCCGTTCTTAACCATATTAGGTGAAGTCATAGGCTTCTTTTACCCAAACTTGGGAAAAGACAGGCCTTGCACGAGGCAGGCCCAAGCCAAGTGCATGTATCATGTTTACCACAGGACGTAAACAGGAGCAAAACAAGGCTGGACAAACCTGCAAAGAAGGCAGAGGAAGAACAATTTTTTTACATTTTGGCTTTTTATCCCAAAAGGTCTATGATAAGGTCTATGATATAGACCTTATCATAGACCTTATTTTCTTTTTATGACCAATGATCTAATTTCTCTTACTAAAACATTCCAATTAGCCTCAAACCAGCACAGGGGGGTTGGCAGATTTGTGATGCTGTTTTACTCTGTTACTGGTGAGAACTGTTGCTCAGGTAAAAGCAAGTTGCCTCTTTCCCCAGATGAAGATAGCTCTGTGTACGCAGGTGAAATTGTCTAGGGAATCTCTAACATAAACAGGAAGGTGCTGAATTCTGTTTCCTCCAGAGGTAGGTAACCGCTAGTGTAGAATTCCTGAATCAATTCTTCAAACTTATTTACTTGGGTTCTGTGTTAGTTCTGCTCTAAATTTGGTGGTTCTGATTTAATTCTCTGGTGGTGCAGGCCTCACTTACGGAGTTTGACTAGAAATAATTTTGTCTCAGGAAAGTACAATGGAGTCAAGTACACTAGAATGAGAAGCTTTTCTGCAGTAGTGGAAGCTGCAGAAATTCTACAGATAGAAAGGCAGTCATAGCTTCAGAATACTCATCACTAAGCAGTTCTTATATACTCAAGATACACTTAAATGGAACATTGGATTTGTAATAACTCTTTTCCCAACAGTATTTAGTGACAAAATCACAAACTTTTAAAATGACATACTAAATCTCATGCTATAGTTACTCTGTTTGCAAATATTAAATAATATTAACTTACTCAAAACCGGGAGTGACTGCAGGTTGTTGTTTGGTTTGGCGTTTTTTGGTGTTGTTTTTTTTTAACTCCTGAATATTTGGCTCTTGAGATAATAGTGAGCATTTACTATTAAAAGTTTGGTAATGCGTATGATGAGAGTGAGTTCCGTGTGCCATTGGCCATTTAAAATTAAAACTTTTAATTGGGTAGACAAAGTTTATCTGTAGTGGAGAAAGGCATTCCAAATAGCTTACAGACTAAGGGCTGTTATAAAATCAGCAACCTTCACAGGCAGTGTTATATGAGGGAAAGTGTCACATGATCTAAGTATGTTTTGGTAGAAGCCCTGCTAAGATGATGGAAACACAATCAGCCTCTTTATTAATTGCTGTTGCATTTTTTTTCCCCAATATTTTGCCCATGACTTTTCGTTTTGCTTTGCTTTGTCTTAGGCTTTTGTGAATTCTTTCATTAAGAGACCTTTCTACTACAAATAAGATTTTGGAAGAATTTGGAAGATTATGGAAGAGCTTATGCATGTGTGACTTTGAAGGACTTTTCAGTTGTTGTTGTGTTGCTGAAGGCATTTCTGCTCTCATAGAACAACTAGGAAAATATGTGTAATATAACTGGACATTTCCACTATTCATTTCTTATTGATTACATGTAGCACAGGGAAAAAACTTAGAAAGTAAAAATTAGGATACTGTGCATATTGTCACCCTCTGCATATGAAGAATCTGATTTTAAAGCACCAGCTGATTATTTTTTCTATATTTTGGCTCTCAATATGGGATACTAGGAATATTTTAGGGCTCTTGCACTCTCCATGCTCTTCCAGGACTGGCAGTTTACCTTCTACTAAATGTTGCTAATAGAGAGTACCCCAGACTTACCAAGAAGGCACTGCTGACTTAACTTCCCAAACATCATTTATTGCTGAATTTGTCATGCAGGTTCCTTCAGTCAGGCAGTCCAGCTGGCACTGCTGCTGTCACTTAGTGCTGCAGGCACTCTTTGCTTGGGACTGAAACCTGCACTAGAGGATTCAATTCTTCTGAATTCTAAGTCTACAGAAGCTGAGACTGTTCATTAGACATTGTCTCATGTATCATCTTACTGGTTTTTATCTCCTACTGTGTATGTTTTGAGTACCTGATTTTTTTTTTTTTTCAGAGAATCTACCTGAGTAGCAGCATTATTCATACTGTATTTTTCTAAATTCTGTGTTTTAAACAATTCCCAGTCTTCATATCACTTCTGTACGATTATCGGTACCTTGTGTGTGCAGTGTCAGAAAAACATGGACAAACTGCAGACTTTCTGCATGCCTCACTGCTTCTTGGTCTTGCTTGCCGCGTACGTTACAGCTGAGTAGCTGAGATAGTAATTATACTTAATAATTTTTGGGCACGTATAACAATACTGCTTCTATCCGAAGAACATAAACTGTGATAATTTAGAGGCACTTACTATAGGTGTATCTCTTTATAACTAGAGGAGTTAAACGGAGAGAGAATGTTTAGTGGAAGTCAGGAGGAAATTGGTCCATCACCAGGGAGTGATGTGGTGCTGCGTATGCCTTTCTCCCTTTGCACTTACAGCTCCCCCTCGTGTCCGCAGAGATGATGTTTCTGTCTGTAGGATGCATCTTACGGAAACGACAAAGCTGAAACACTTGTCCCTTTTCTTTATGGTATTAACAAATTCTGTCTTCCCTTCTCTTGTGAAAGGCAAGTTCACTTCATATCAATCAGATGGGTGCAGTGTAGCGCAGGAAACAGAGATTTGACCCACCATATTCATAAAAAATAAGTGGAGCTGTACAACATCTGTCAGGAACAGTGCTCATAACCATGTTCTCTGCTACAGCAGAGCATTTCCGTTATGTCAGGTTACTTTTGGATTAGCAACCGAACCTGTCTGTTTCCAGTAGTCAATATTATTCTATGATTCCAGACACTTGTATGTAGATTGTATGCCTTGGAGCATTTGTTAAATACAGATTTCTTCAGAAAAGAGCTCTAGGGTTTGCAGACTGAGAGACAAGGCTGCAGGAGAAGTCATGTTACTGTAGTTAGCTAAAAACCCCTTAGTGCTGAGATGCCCAGTTGAGAGATGCTGTAATGTATGTCACATGCCTACTGTCACTGATGTGTGCACGAGTGGTTGGTGACTGAAACACAGCTGTATTTTGTCATGTGAATGTTTTGCTGCCATCTCCAGTGTTTGCATTTACTGCTGAGTAATACAGGTCATCCCAAGTGAATGCTAGTCAAATCTGCGTAGTATACCATATTCTACTCTCTTTGCTTCAGATATCAAAGTAAAATTGCTCTTAACTAGAATATTTTGTAGGTTGTGTGGAGTGTTGTTGTTGTTTTTTAAAAATTTTTTCTCACAAAGATTTTTTTCCTGTCTCTCTGCCTTGTAGAGCAGGGACACTCATGAGTTCAACAAGCACAGGCTTCCAAATGAAATTGCTATTAGTACACTTTTACAACCTCATTAAATGATTTAAAATAGCTTAATTATATAATTCTACATCTGTGGGTGTTTTAAGGAAATATTTTAAAGTAAACTGCCTGCTTAGTCTCAGGCAGTACATTACGAAATTATGGCCCTAATTCAGGAGAGCATGTAAGAATGCTGTGAACAGGCTCTGCCAAAGGTAGAAATTTTGATGCCCTTTCACAAACTGTGAAACAGTACTATTGAAAAGAAACATTGCTTGTGTGAGAAAAAAACGATATGGATCTTGTAATTATTATGTGTTACGTGCACATGGTAGATTATGCTCAAGATTAACATAGAATAGTACTTTAACTCTTAAGGAGTGAATGTGATGTTGCTACTTTATTTCTTCTTGTTGCGATTATTAATTTTTATTACTGTTAATAATCGCGGGGGTTCTGGGAATAGTTCCCCGGGTTCTTTTGGATGTTCGGTTGGCAAGAATAAATACACAAAATCGCTTAAAACATCGAATGAAACAGTTTAAACAGTCAGAACTTAGGAAACAGAGAGCCTAATACATAAGCAATCCTAGCCATGCCTGGAAATACCCACGAAATGCGTGCTAGATACTGAGCTTTTCCTGAGAAAGAGGAAAGAAGGAGCTTGTCCTGAATTAAGAGGAAAGAAGAGGTTTGCCTTTGCAATACGCTGTGCTGCCGCCGCTCACTACAAAGCACGTGGCCGCTGCTGGACGGGGTGCGGAGGCATGTGTTCCTCACGGGGGTGGTGGAGAGAGAGAAAACAGCTAACGCCCATTGCACCCCCTTAAATACCTCATTAGGAAAGTGTGGAACTGACCAACAGGCACTTAGCGTCCATTGAATGGCCAATCGGTTCAAAAGTCCCGTGCCCAGGGGTGGATCCTAACACCCTAAGAGACAGCACAGATCACCTGACTCGTGTGCGTGACCTGTGCATGTGGCCCAAGACTTCCTGGTTCCAGAGCCACGCGGTCTGTCTCTGCGACCCTGCTCTGGACCTTACCACAGAGGGGTGGGAGGGAACCCCGGGAAGTGAACCAACTCGGGGCAGAAATTATGCCCATACCAGGACACTTCTGCTCTGGCTTTATGACCAAAGCTAGAGGTTTCTTCTTGCACAAATTCGTGATCTTGCTCCAACTGCCTTCACCACTCAAGCCTCTCTAAAGAACTGGTCAGCAGACATTGCTCTAGAGAGCACAGTTGAGTGTATGCTATATTAAAGTACATTTTCTACATAGGTGTCCTGCAATATCTCTTATGTGAGCCTCACTTAATCTAAAAATATTGAGTAACTTAAGGTAATTTGTTGTTACAACCTACCCTGTTGCTATGGGCCAAATTTACAGACAGAACTAAGGTCAGAAGCAAATTCAAGCACAATAAGAACTGAGACTATGCACAAGATAAAAACAGAAAGGTTCAAATGGGGTGTAAGGCAAAAGATTTCTCATCATGAGGGAAGCCAGACATTGGACCAGGCTGCCCAGAGATAGCATGCAGTACCCACCTCTGGAGGTTGTAAATATGTGGTTGTATACGCGCCTACAATCTGATCTGATTTCATAACTTGTTCTGCATTGAGCAGGAGGTTGGCCTGAAGACCTTCTGAGTACCCAGCCTGAATTTTTCCAAGTTCTGGTGAACCACAAAGCACAATGAGAGAGAGAAGCACCAAAGTTTATATCAGGGTTCTGATGTGCTCTCTGGATATTGTTCATGTTTGGTGTCCAGGTGCCAACACTGTTTTCAAGCCTGAGCTTCTTTTGCAGACATGGCAAGTGGTTTGCTTGGAGCATATGATTTCACTGAGTTTAGCCCCAAATAGGGAAACTGTGGCCATTTTCTCTAAAAAGCTGTAGCTGACGGAGCTACAACAATGCCTGCATTTGTGGAGCTGTCTAGGAAAAGCTTGCTTGGGGAGTTCATAGTGAGCTGCATTGTTTCCATCACAGCCTAAATGGGTTTGAAGTCATGGTTTCCAGGAGCAGGCCCTAATGAAAAGACTATGAATTAGTCTGACTGAGGGTATGGTCCACCCTTCTAGATGAAACTGGATGATTGTGCAGGCAGAGAAGAGGTGCTAGCATGCCTAAACGTAAGTGTAGGTTAAAAAAAATTATTAATTTCTACTGTGTGTGATGCATAGTTTAGAATGTCTCATCTTTCCTGAAACAGGCAGATTAAAATTCCATCAAGGAAGAGAAGTGCCTTACTCTGTAGCTCCTTGATTGAGACAGCAAGTTGGGTGGTTTAGGTATATAGGGGATTATTCACGTGTCTTGGGTGCTGGCACTGCCACCTAATTTTCAATGCCTGCCTACAATCCAGACAAACTATAAAGCTCAAGAACGAGGATTATCTTACTGATCCTCTTTGGCATACCTACTACTTCACTATTCCTGCTTCTCAGGCTGCTAACTAACAGAATAGCATGCTGATGGTTGGTGTCATACAACCTCAGCATCTTCACAGCTGTTGGTTTAAGAAGCAGCGTGTGGACCTGGTGCTTAGGAATGTGGTTTAGTGTTGGCCTTTCTGTGCTGGGTTGAGGGATGGACTGGATGATTTTTGAGGTCTCTTCCAACTGGATGTATTATGTGGTTCTGTGAACTGCACCTACTTCATTGAGGTCATATGCTCTTAGCCTATATATATTTTTTTGTCAAAACTTAAAGATTATAATGTATTTCTCTTACTTTATGTACTTTTTAAGTGGTTCAAATACAAGAGAGAAGTATTCCTCCAACTTATTTTTAAAATTTCTTCAAAACATTCCGTTTGGAAAAACCAGCAGGCCTTCTTTTTTTGACCAAGATGTTATTTCTGTAGATGTGTAGCTCTTTTTAATACGGCTTTTCTTAGTGTATTAACAATAAATGGGAATTACACCTCCCCACAACATCTGTCTTACAAAATGGATAGCAAATAAATTAAACATTTGAGCTAGTGGGAAAACAAAGAGAACAGTTGAAAGAGAGTGCACCTCACTCTTAGCATTTTTCTGTTTTTATCACTGATTTTTCTGTTGAGTCAAATTATTAAATAAGTATTTGTCAGAAAATTGAGTCATCTGTGAACACATGCTAAAAAAATTGTGAAGCACGTTTTGATCTAAAATGCATTGTAATTGTGAACCATCAAAAGCTTTTCCATGTGTCTCTTGAAAGAGTACACCTGCTGTACTGTAAGAAAGATAATGCCTGCTGTTTGTTAGTACTACAGATCAGTAGATTTCTTAGAGTGTTAAAGGATCTAGCCAATTTGGTTTTTTTCAAATGTAACATGCCTCAGCTTCTAAAGGGTTTGTTTTGATTCTGTTTGTATTGTGCTTTCTGGTCATACATGCACAAGAAGCATCAACAGCGTAAGAAAAGGGTATGCAAGATGTCCATACTCACAATTATTGAAATACACATTTATTGCACACAAAAGCATGGGTCACAAATCCATTATATAGTTATGCCCCACACACATGACACAATTAAATGAGCTCAGATAATGCAGCTGACCTCGTAAAGCAGCAGACCCTGCTCTTATTTTCTATAGCATTTTTGTCTGTATGAGTGAGTAAAGGGATGTGTCCGTATGCCAGTACAGGCAATCTGTCAGAAATGGCCTTAGGCAAGGGTAGTAGTGCTGGGCTGCTACGTCTGGTGCCATGCAGCTGAATAGAAATTGTCTGGAATTATGTGAAATGTTAAAGCTCCTTCTGTGAGATGCTGTAACAAAACCGACTTAAGAGACCTAACCTTCAACCTCTTATTTTGAACTCTGTACTCCCATTTACCTTTTGTTGTCCTGTAAAACAGCTCAGATAAAGCTCAAGGTAAAGAACTGCCCTTATGTGAAGGCATCTCAAAACAGAAGTACATGCACATCTCAGTTGGTGGGGAGAGTGGAATTGGTAAAAAAAAACGCCCTTGTGGCAGGGCAGATATAAGGCAGGGATTTGATTTAATTTAATACTCCTGCTTTATCATCAACTAAGACATGGATTAAAAAAAAAACAAACAAAAAACAAAACACATATGGAGTTACAGCTTTGACACATCATCACCCAGGAGGGCAAACCAGCTTCCTAGGCCTGCTTGATTCCGTATTGTGCAATACTGAAGTGCCCATAGCATATCTACAGATGTGCCTTGCTTATTCTGGGACTTCCAGAGTTATCTGAGCCTATATCCCAAGCACAAATACAGGCTGGGAGGTGAGTGGATGGAGAGCAGCTCTGAGGAAAAGGACCTGGGTGTCTGGGTGGATGAGAAGCTCAACATGAGCCTGCAGTGTGCACACATGGCTCAGAGAGCAACTGTGTCCTGGGCTGCATTAAGAGAGGCATTGCCAGCAGGGCAAGGGAGGTGATTCTCCCCTTTTACTCTGCTCTCGTCAGACCCCACCTGGAGTACTGTGTGCAGTTCTGGAGCCCCCAACACAGGAAGGACATGGAACTGTTGGAGAGAGTCCAGAGGAGGGCCATGAAGATCATCAGAGGGCTGGAGCACCTCTGCTATGAGGACAGGCTGAGAGAGTTGGGGCTTTTCAGCCTGGAGAAGAGAAGGCTTCAAGGAGACCTTTCAGCAATCTTCCAGTATCTGAAGGGGTCCTACAGGAAGGCTGGGGAGGGGCTGTTCACAAGGTCTTGTAATGACAGGACAAGGGGGAATGGGTTCAAATTGGCGGAGGGGAGATTTGAACGGGATGTTAGGACGAAGTTCTTCACAGTGAGGGTGGTGAGGCACTGGAACAGGTTGCCCAGGGAGGTTGTGTCTGCTCCCTCCCTGGATGTGTTCAGGGCCAGACTGGATGAGGTCTTGAGCGTCCTGATCTAGTGGGAGGTGTCCCTGTCTGTGGTGAGGGGTTGGAACTGGATGATCTTTAAGGTCTCTTCCAACCTAAACCGTTCTATGATTCTATATGAGATTCCTCCTCTAGCAAAAAAGTAGCTGCTTCCCATACCGCAGATAAACAAAGCACTAAGGGATGCTTCCTGCTCTGAGGTGTAAATTAAAAAAAAAATAGAATTACTTCAGCTTTCTAGGAGAATAGACATTGAGTGTAGATTTGGTAAATACTGTATTTTGAAATCTGACCTTACATGTGCAGGCCAGGAATGATGGTCATGAGCCTCTGATTCCTGCCTATTCCCTGGATGATGCAGATATGAATTGTTCCTTACGTGGGATGTGGTGGGGTGGTTTTGGATGTGGTTTTTTTAAGGTTAGATGTTGTTTCAACATCTGTGATGAACACAGAGGTGCAGGTGTATCAAGTGGCCAGGTACATGGTAGAACAGAGCTGTTTCTGTGTCACTACAATATTTTCTTCTGTTTTCTTCAGCTTAAGAGAACAGACTTTGCAAGCACTGTTTACTCTTCTGTAGTATTTGGAGCTTCGAGAAGTGATTCTTTGTCTTACAGAAATTAGAAGTTTTAAAAGGCACAAATAATTTCAGTGTCACAGTAACAAAAAATTAGTAGTCGTGCAGATGATGTTTTGATGACATGGGCATGAAAGCTTTCTCTTTGCAATAGCTCTATGACGATATGAGAAAGCTCTGAATATGAAACAGCAAGAAATTTGTAGATGCATAACAAACAGGTGTGTGATTTGATTGAGGCCATTGTTACTATTTTGAAAATGAGCTTAAAAAATGTTGCTGGTCTGGGAAGCAATCTACTAATGTAATTGTCTTTTGATTCTGACCCAGGCCTTCCTTACTCATCCAGACTGCCTTAGGGCCCAATTCAAAAAAAGCACCTGCCTGTGTAGCTACAAATGTGCAAATTTAAGTGCTTTGTTCAAATGCTGATTCAACTCAAAATACTGTACAGTTGTGAAAAAGTCAGTCAAATATAACTCTTTATTTTGCTGTAGGTTGACACACTGAGTATAATAGGTTTGTCTTCTGGGGCATGATGGTACATTTCAGAGACTCTTAGAGAATATTAAAATTGCTTTAATTTTTATAAGGATCAGATATAGTTCAGTTTCTTGTCTTTTATTGACCAAATTGTGTAAAATCTTGGCTATTCCATCGCAGTGGTCAAAGATTTTTAAAAAATCTATTCAGTTTCATGACTCAAACTTCCCTTGGTATCCAGTGTGCTGAAGCCACTGGAACTAAAGATTTAAAGCTGATACAGAACTCTTTATGTTCTCCACATGTCTAGGGGTTACAATTATATAGAGTGCCTTCAGCATTAAATGATGCTGTCTGCAGTTATTTCTGTCATGCCTACTAAAATAACTTGGAATTCATTGTCCATGAAATTTAGTCTGGTTTATACTGAATCAAAGCTCCATTTGGCTACAGCCAGGCAGGATTTGGTGTGGATTTTTATTTCATGTCTTTAAGTTAGGACAAAGATGGTGGTACTGCTGAGGCTTAAAGATGAGCTCACTTTGTCCCTAAAGGACTATTATGGATTTATTTATTACTAGTTTTGCCACTATTCACCACGCTTTGGCTCTCGCTTACTTGATCGTGTATAGTAATTGAGGTACATAAGCATTTTGCGTGAGAGAACAGCTTGATTTTTATTGTTAGTAGAATGCCAGTACTCTAATAGTGATAAGGAGTAATGCTGGTCTATTTGATACATGTTCTCTTTGCAGTTATAGGAGTATTTTTAATCCCCAGAATAACCTAGACTTCAGTGCTGTAGGCATTGCTCAATTCTTATTAAAAAGCCTATTTGTTGTTTAAATCCATTAGTACCTTTTTAAAGCATTTTAGTGGCTGCCCAGGTTTACATATTTTTCTCTCTAGGTATTTCTCTGTATGGTCTCTTCACTGTAGTGCCTAGCTCTCACTGAACACTGAGGAATTAAAGCCAATTCCTACACATCCAGCTGAAGAGGCTGGAAAAAGTATCAGTGCAGGAGGAGTGAAGAGCAGGATTGATACCTCTTTTAAATGCACTTATTTAGAGGACCTTCTCACAACATGTAGATGACATGGATTTTTTTTTTTAGATTTTGAAGTACTATTAATTGTTTGTGTTTTTTCCCCAAAAGTAATTTGTCAATTTCTGTCATCGTTTGGGACCCCTCAGGTGTCTGTTGTTGGTGTTTGTTCACTAACTCTGACATTTTTGTGGCAGTGACTCTCCATTATCTTTTTTTTTCAGTTGTTCTCTGTCACCAAATCCAACCTGCATCTAAGATGTCTTTCCTCCAAAAACATTAGAAGCTCCTTTTGTTAGCTCAGATTGACAGCTTTTGTGAGATCTCAAGAGAGACACACAAGCCTAACAATTTCCCTTGCAAAACAGTAAAGTTCATGTATATAGGACCTAGGTAACTGTTAATTTTTGTCTAAATAAGTGATGAATTAATTTAATGGATCTTGCAACTGCTTTGTACAGTGATGTCTGAGTCCTAGAAGATATCGTGGTAAGATTTTGCAGTAATAAAACACTGTTTATGTTTTTAATGTGTGGATACCAAGAACCCCTACCATGAATAGAACCTGCTTTGGCAAATAGTGAAGGATGTAGACTTGATGGGAGTCTCTCTAGGACACAGGGACCCTGACCAAAATAGCCTATCATCTTTTTTCTCTTGTTACAGAACTGAATGCCCCAATGCTCATATATTTATCAGTAATTTGACATAATTTATTAGATAAGTTTTTTAAAATCTTGGAGTTTTAATATGTCTCATTATGTCTTAAGCAGTAATGATACAGAACTGTACACTGGGATATGGGACTGATATAAATGAATATAACTGCCCTGAAGTCTTTGGAAAACTGGCAATTTCATCCAGCAGGAAATGGATTTCACAAAGCCAAGTTTGTGATAATTTGACAGTAAAAAGCAAATGAACGTTTTAACAGCAATTGTAATCCAGCTTAGCAATGTAATACATTGTCTTTAAATCCAGAGTGGATTAAAAACCAAATGATTATGTGGGGTTTTTTGGCATAACCTATCCTGCAGCAGGCTCAATAGAATATTAAGATACCTTATCAGAAAGGTCTCTTCTAGCTTCAAAACATGCAAACGTATGAAAACTGGTTAGCAAAAAGGAAAAAGCATTTGCTATGACAGAAAGTTATCCTAGGATATTACCATAGTGATTTTTGCATGTGCTCGAGAACGTTATATGAAATATCCAGAAGACAAAAAATACTGCATTTCTGATTTGTACTTTCGGGGAACACTGGAAAAATTATCTCCTATCAACAGGACCATTTAAAAGAAAACATAAGATTTGATCTTTGGAAGAATAGTAGTTAGCATTTGGAAACAGGATGTTGAAGAAAATAATCTTGCCCAACATATGAAAGTTGATCACTGCTTGGTATTTTGTCTCTTTAGTGTTAGGCCTTATTCTTAGGAAATGGGAAATGGCAGTCAATTGAATTGAAGAGTAATTGAGAAAATTACCTTTCTTAATTTTTTTTTTTTTTATAGTGTTGTTGTTGAGATTCTTGGACATAAAACCAGTCTCAGTTGAGAGACTGAAGGCTGAAATCTTGTTGTTAATCAATTTCAGCTTTCCTGAAGCAGGACCACCCGCAATGAAGAATATAATTCTAATGGTGAACTAAATGGTTTGCTTTCTCCCTTCCAACTGGAAGGCATTTTTTCATAATTTCTGTGTGCTGAGTCACCAGTTCCATATAGACCAGCTTAGATAAGAAGGGAAAAACATACTGCAGCAAGAAGGACACCTTCTAGGTTCATCAGTTCCCAAGGACTGTAAGACTTATATAAATACGTTTTTGCACATACCCGGTGTTGTAAGGTATATCCTTTGATTTTGGTGATACCTAGTTAGTATGGAGGTAATAATTTATACCACTTTTCTGGCAGTTTGTACTGTTCTTGGTAAAAAAAGCATCTGTGACTTATTTTTATGGTGATTTTGAAGTTGTTTGATAACCATTGGGCATAAAGGTTGAGACATAGAAAATATATACTGTGGTTGGAATAATGATATGCTTTATTCATTAGTACAAGTCCAAGAGCACTTGATCTTTTCTTTTCTCTTTCTTTTATTTGCTTTGTATTTGGATGAATCACACGTGTCACACCAAAAGAGAGATTTTCAAGGCAAATTGGATTTTACAGAGGAGGTGAAAGGTTCTTGTCATATTACTTTATCAAAACCATAGACCCAATCAGTTTTTCAGAATGCTAACAAAAGAGGTTACAGATATTATGCTCATTTAATTTTCTTGCAGAGATAGTAGTTTCTTGGAAAATTATTTTCATAATTGCTTGATATTGTTTTACTAAATGTAATTGCTGGCAGTTGATGGTGTTTTGGCAGTGCATACTTTCAATCTCAAAGAGAAGAAGCTGAAAAAAATAAGTGTAGATTGGTCCTAAGGGAAACTTCAGTGAGTTATGTACACATAACATGAGAAATTAAGAGGATAAACAAACAGCAATACAAATTTTCAATTACTGCTTGAGCGTTGTGTCTATTTGTCACTAATATTCATGTGGTGGTTTTTTTTTTTGTTTTGTTTTTGTTTTGGTGGTGGTTTGGTGTTTTTCTGTTTGTTTGGTTTTTTTCCCTCCCCCATTGAAACATACTTGTCACGGGATGAGCTAATCAAACGCAATATCCCGTGGGA
>VWZI01016532.1:1449-19032 GCA_013396835.1 Psilopogon haemacephalus
TTTTTTTCTCTGTCTCAGTGAAACTCGGTGAAGTGACACTGTATGTTTAACTCTCTCTCAGCTAATAGTCTAATTTCTCACTCAAATTCTCCAATTAACTCAAACCAACACACAATTTGTTTAAAATGACATATTATTTAGGATTATGACACTTAAGAGGAATACACAATGAATCATAAATCTCCTATTACATATGAAATATGTAGACATTCATTTAATGAAAATGATGTGACTTGATATTAACTTTTTTTTACTGTGTCAAAGACAATATCACTATTGAAGAGCAATTGTTGAATATGTTCTTCAAAATACACTTAAAAAAAAAGAAGAAAATTTTAAATTGGTAAAACACAGATAAATGTCTTCTTGGACATCAGTGTTCTACTGATTGGACACTAATTTCACAGTACATAAAAATAAATATAATATATCAGAGTTATATAATTATACTAATAACTATTTCTTATTCAATATTATCCTTCCATAGGCACTAAAAGCAAAACGAATTTATGGATCTCCTAATTTGTGCAGAGGTCAGTATAAGAAGTTTTAAGAAAAGCAGTATTGAACTTGGTCAACATAACATCTTATAATATATAGGCAACAAAGTACTTTTGATGTCTTTTGGTCATTCTATTCTCTCTTTTTAAAATAATTTAGTATTTAAAAATATTATATTAGATGCTTTAGTTAGACTGTCAGCATCTAATAAGCTGCTGCTTATTAAGTGCTCAAAACACTGCTCTTTCATGTGCTTTTAATCTTTCCCTGAGTGCGACGTACATATGAATAATTCATTACAGACAAAAGAAGTAAATAACTTCCTGAGATGTTGGATATTTAGTCAGGACTCAAGTCACTTACTTTACTAATTGTATAAGTATGGTTTGTTGAATTTGAGTTAGGGAAGCCAATACACAAAAACAGACATTTTCCACAGCAGCCCATGGATGGTGTTTAGCTGAAGGCACAGCTGTTTGAACAGCTCCTTGTGCATCTTACCAGAGATTGCCCACAGAAAGCCTGCTTGTGTGCTTTACTGGGGAAGTGAAGGGGGATTTACATGCACTGTATACTCCATTTGTATAATCTCATTCCAAATTTTGAATCTTCTGGCACATTTTTGTGCTCCTTATTGACATCATCATCATCACATAAACAGGACTTGAAGAAAGAGAAAACAGGTGCAAGGTCAATTTCAGTGCTTCCTGTTCTGCCCTCACTGCTTTGTCTCACCCAGCTGCCCTCCTCCTCATCCCTCTCCCACTACAATTACCCAACCAAAAAAACAAGAAGAAAAAACTAAACAAGGAAATATTTCAGACAAAAAAATCCCATGTCATCTTCTTTCCAACACATGCACACAAAAGGCAGCTTTAGCAATAAACACAACCATTCAGCAAATCCAAAAAAGCCCAGATAATGGAGATACAAAAGTGGAACTGCTAAACTGTGATATACACTTCTTGGCAGAAGACATTTAACATGAACAAGTTTGATGTGATTAGAAATAGACTCTTCTTTCTATTTTTCATTCTCTTTACCTTATTTCCTTTTCTTTTTTAATTTTTTTTTCTTTATCTCTGAGAAATGAATTATATTCAGAACTTGCTGGAGCACAGACAAATGCAAGCTAACATTTTTAACTTGATTATATTCTGCAGTGATATATAGTGGTGCATAGCTACAGTGAGTGATTCCACGGAGAGACAGGGAGGGAGGGAAGGAAAAACCCTCCTCAGATATGATAAGAAAAGATGGGATGAATTGTGGGTTCTGTTTTCTGTTATCCAAGCCTGGCTAGCTACTGCTGTACTAAAGATCTTTATTCCCTGCCTGTGGGAAAGTGGTGGGCGAAGGCTGCATTCTGTTACAGCACACATGCAGATTTTAATTAGCTGCATTAAAAACAAGACTGTATCGTGTCCTTTAGCAGTATTCTATCTAGAAACAATAGGTTTTCTTTCCTGGACTCTGCACACAGGACAGTACAGCATTAATAATTTTTTAATAATTTTTAAAAGGTCATGGCAGTTCAAGACGAAAGGTCACACATGACTGAAACTCTGTCTGAGGGAGGCATCATGTATATTTCTCTGATAAAGGAACTTTGTTCATGCACAATATACCTCTGCAACAGGAATATATAAACATATGGGGTAGTTAGATGGTGGAGTGGTGAGTCTGGCAAACTGAGTGCAGCTGTGTAAGTACAGAGGAGATAAAAAGATAGAATTGCTAGAGAATGTAAGATGAAAGGATCCACTTTTAAGAAAGATATAGAGGGTAAAAAACAGCCTGAGATGAAGCCTGGGGTGTTAGCTGCATGGCACAGCTTGGAGCCCATGCAACAAAAATGGGCATCTAGCCTGCAGTGATACTCTGCCAGCAGGCAGGGAAGACCAGCTTGGGTCATTGAGTTCTGTCCTTACACGACACAGTCCACTCACACATGGGTGAGGCCCACACCCTTCTGCCCAAAGACTGTGATGATATTTGTTCCTGGGTCAAGTTTCATGACTTTGTAATTCCAGAGGACACCTAAACTGAGTGCTTAGGCTGAGATTGGGAGTTTTTATGCTGTATTTGGGCCAGTACAGCAATTGTGTTGGGGGTTTTGTTGTTTTCTTTTGTTTTGTTGGGGCTTATTAATGGAGAGAAAGTCTCTTTGTCAGCAAAGACCTAAGGAATCTGCATCTACTTCCAAAGGACCACCCTCCTGGAAAGTACAGAGCACTTTTAACACTGCTGTTATCAGTAGGAGGGTGATACAAGCCCTCCTCAGCTTCTCATAAAATCAGACCACATAAATGAACATTACGGCCTTGCAAACCTTAGCTCATGCAGTACCTCACTAGGTCTGAGTAGAGTCACTGGGAGAATGATTCAGGTTTGAGAGGCAACATGGGAAAGAGGAAAGAGGAAGTCAAATGTTCCTCCTCTGCTTTGAAATATTTCCTGCTTTTCTAAATTCACCTTTAAAAATACTTAGTTTCTAAATAAACAATTCTGGGCAACAATTATATTGTTTTCTTCATAAGATTTTCATTAAATAATATTCCCACAGGCCAGGCATGACTAGGTACATGTCAGGCTCCATAGCCTCTTTTATGAGACTGATCCATAAATAGGTCAATTAAGAAACAAAGAGTCTTTTTATCCTAAAAGAAACATTGGACAAAACACACAATCAAGTCCTCATAGTTCAGCAAGGTGGTGCACATCAAATGACCACATTAATTAACAGCACACTATTATTAGCCTGTAGCAAACCTGAGGCAAAATATGTATCAGCTTAAATGTCATTGAAAACAGTAATTGTCAGCTTCAGTGATGCAATCATATGTCTGAGCTCTAAGAAACTTAAGAGCTAGTGCCAGAAAACAGAAACCTTCTGAATGAAACATAGCTTTTTCATTTTGAGGAGCAATTCAGTGTAGTTGTTACCTGATAATCAGTTGTTAACTGATAATGCAGCGATTTAAAAGTCTCAATTCTGTTTCTGCTGTTAGGATAATTGGAAAATCATGGTTTAATTTAATACAAGTAGGTAATTTTCTGTGATTTCAGTAATATAACATGGCCTAATGTAATAATTTTGTATGATGAGCTTTTTAAAACTACTTGGCCTTCACTACAGTTTTCCTTAAAATAAAAAAAAAAACAAACAAAAAAACAACAACACCAAAAAGCCCATGAATTGCCTAATTCTTATTTACAGGGCTTCAGGCAGAAGTATAACACGATACCATGAAGGACAGTCTTACAAGGGATAATTAGGATACCAGCTACACAACCAATTCCAGGCACACAGGGTACCAACTCCCCAAAGTATCTCATGCCATTGGACACTTCGAGCTCATCCAAACCCATCCACAGTCTTCTTAGCCTGAAAACCTCATTATATAGAAGTGAATACACTCACATCCATTTCACAAGGTTTAAAGTAAATTCCTTTCCCAGACGTGAAAAAAGTTGCCACAGAAATCACATTAGCTTGCTTACATGGACTCAAGCACCTGGTGTGTTTGTATCTCAACACTTCTCAGGTTTTTTGTCCTTTTATCCAAATGGGGTGTTGAGTCACTAAAGATCTTAGTTACTTCTTCAAAGCTGTAGGAGATACTCCATCAGAGAAGAGAGCTGAATCTGTCTTTTTCCAGAATCTCAGATTGTGTGAAATCTCTTGCTACCTCAAAACTAGCAACAAGTTCTGAGGAGAAAACAACACACTTTTATTGCACTGAGAACTTTAAAACATATTCATTTCAGTACCCATTTGGCAAGAAAACAGAATTAGAGAATAAGCCAAATGTGAAGGAGGTGAACAAACTAATGATTATAGTGGTTTCTAGACAGTAAGGCAAATAGAGTTTCTGTTGACTCCTTGCAGAATCACTGAGGTTTCACCTGACACTAAATAAACCGAACCAGACCAGCAAGAAATTAACCTGAAACTGTCCATAATACTAAACTGATCCCTGGTGTTATTTAATCCAAGCATGTTTCTATTCTTTCAGACAGCACCAAAGCAAAACTTAGGTTTAACATGGGTCAGCGACCATTTGTTCAAATGTGGCCATTCTGACTTGGAAGGGTAATGGAGTTTATATGTCTGGATGCAAACTCTTTCATGCTCAGTTGGCCTCTAGGAAAAGCCTCTGACTAGTTTTATTTGATAATTCAGATGTAGTCAGCCTTTCTTTCCTTTTCATTCTTGCTGAAGACAGTAGTCAGTGCTCAGTCCAAATGCTGGCAGCATGACATGGCATTCAACAGGATGACAGGAGTAACATGATTTGATCATGGAGCTCTCATAAATGTACTGCACTTCATTATGTTTTAAAGAAAAGCACTCTTATTGTAGGTGGGGGGTTGGGGTTGGAGAGGAAGTTGTGGAATGAAGGAGGCATAGAAATAACAAACAAACCACAACATAAAATGAGACAAACAATTGAAGAATGAATAGGCCAGTTTGTTTCAATTAATTGAGGGCATGCCTTGTTACTATAAAGCTGTCTGCCCAATAAATATATATGTATAGCTAGTCCTTTTTATTAATATAAACTGTGGTGTTATGGAAATTCCAGGTACACTGTTAGCAATATTAAAAACAGAAACCCTTCAAGTATTGCACAAAAGTTAGTAGGTTCTAAATGGAAGAAAACATTTTAAAAACTCTTCCTGTTTTAAGCAATAATGATCAACATGTGGCATACATACAGTATGTAGCAGCTGCAACAACATTCATGTCTCGATGGGTCTGGACTTATGCAGAGGAAGAGAAGTGCTGAAAACAGTGTCGTTTCTCTTGGATCTGCTCCATATCCCACAGAATCTACACTCCATGCTTGCTTTCACACTTGGGCAGCACAGCTAATGTTGAGCAAACAAACCACAGCTATGCAGCTCTTTCTCAGCAAGCTGGGCACGCATTAAAAAGTTTGTGTCACTTCACTACAGCCAGGAATTTTGGGGGGAGAAAGGAAGAGAACTAGAGATGTGGTACCACAGCCATCTGATTCCTTCAGCAGTCTGTCTTGCACTAACCTTGACATCTGTAAAGGTCTTGAAACTTCCAAGATCCATCAGATAAGTAAGCATGGTGGAGGTTGTTTCTGGGGGGAGACAAGGGACTAAGGTATTATTTATTATTACCGTCCTTAATATACTGTTGCAAAACATCATCCCTGATAGGAATACTCATAATACAGTATCAGATCTTTGCATTAACAATATGAATAATGGGCTTATCAGGCTTACACATTGTGGAAAGATGACTAGTTTAGAGTTTCTGTTGCTGGAAAATGAGAAATAATGACATCTCTCAGGAAACAAATCCTTCTTTTCACTGCTGCACTGCACTCCTGTTGGTTCTGCCCCACTTCAGATTATTTTATAGAGAAAGACAAGGGAGAAGTCTGTCTGACTTATTCTCCAATGAACATAGAAATTGCACTGGATAAGAAGATAAGGGCTAGTTCACAAAGAAGAGAAGATCCTTCTACAGCTTTGCAGTGACAGACCAGCTACTAAAAGCTATGAAAGGCAAGGTCTGGCAAGTTGAGAAATAAACCAGAGCAACATCAAAAGCATGTGTTGTTCTCCATATCCAGAGTGCAGATGAGCTAAAGTTCCTAAAAGAGATCTCCAACAGGCATAATTGTATCTTCCCAGTAGTGAAATGGACTGCAAGCTTATCACATTCAGTTTGCTTAGATTTCCCACAGTACAATTATTTTGTGTCAACATGAGTCAAGCTAATAATACAAATCCTGAATCAACCCTGAAGTTTTCTCCTATCTGCTCTACACTAGGAAGTCACTGAGATAAGCAGCAGCACAAGAGATCTCCTATGGTGGTGCATGTCAGCCTCTGAATAAAAGGTAGTCTGTTGTGTTCAAACTTTTAAGTTATATTTGGGAGAGGTATATCAAATTTCCTAAATGAAAATAACTGTTGATAGCATTTTGAGTTTTCAAGCTGACATTGTTTGTTCCAAATGAAAATACAAACAAATATGGACACTCTAAATCTTTAATTGTTCCAGGTTAAGCTCAGCTGGTGTGGGGGAGTGGCCTTGAAACCTGAACCCAGGTGAGCAGGGAGACCTGGCCACTCCTGGGGGAAGGATCCCCCAGGCCAAAGTTTATCCCACTCCTGCTTCCCGTCCACAACCCTATTTAAGAGGCAATTCGATCTCCTCTCTTTCTTGCTCCTGCCTTCACCTTTGCAACATCTCCTTGCTGCTGCTGTTCCTGATAACCACATGGCCAGCTAACCACGTGAACATCTGAGGACAATCTGTCTCAATCCAGAGAACCCACTGCCATGTATCTGTATCTATTCCCTTCCCTTATATCTCTGTAACCTTCCTTTACATTAAATACCTTTCATTTATTATTAAAGTTGTGTTTTAACTTCCAGATTGGTGCAAGGCATTTGGGTGTTTTACCGCGTTTACTCTTCAGCCTAAATTTAGTTTCATTTGGCTTGTGAGCATTGGGAAAGCCTAAAACGTAACACTAATCTATATATTTGGTTTGAAATCCCAGGATTACCTTGGCAAATGACAAATCACACACACACACACAAAATCGCCCCATCATTGATATTTAATCATAAACGTAAGGCAGCAAGTTATCAACATAAATAATTCCTTGAAAGTCTGCTGTTTATGATTCTAAAATTAATAAATATTTTCCTTAGTGCCTTAGAACTGACGGTACTGTGACATCCACAATGCAAACAGGCTTTGTTCCCAAAGACCTTGCACCAGCACTGCTATTGTACAACAGGGCTTTAAATCTGCTCTTAAGCAATGTTGTAAAATCAGGAGGAGAGAGAAACCAAATTGTTAACTTCTAAGTAGAGCTTGCATTTTTCTCACAATCTCTGTTTGATCAGGCTCTATTTTATTAATTCGGGGTATGAAATAAGACCCTTAAGCTAGGAAATAAGTATTCTATTGCAGTTGAGCTAAGCTTGATGTAACTTAATGATACTGAACTTCTAGCATAAACTCCTCGGCCCATATATGCTAACGTTATATGAACTGGAATGGAGGTGTCTGATTCTAAACTCATACAGCAACTTGAGCTGTTTTCTGCCCACACAGTCTAAAAACATGATAATCAATAAGTGACTACAGGCCTTCCTCTTTGACCCATAGCATTTTCCCAGGGAAACGAGAGGCAACTTATTTACCAGACAGCAGTAGATACATTCTGGAGCTTTATGCTAGGAATAATTTGATAGGTTTTGTTACACTGCTATTGAAAACAGGAAAGTAAGGCCAAGAACCAGAACCTTAGAACATCCACTACCTCCTCTACTTTTTAAAAATGGGCATTACGTGATGTCTTATTCCTTGGAATGCAGTCTTAACCTAAATTCTCGGTGGGCTGAGGCACTTAATATTGACTGTCAGCTCTCTGGAAGAGACTTCTTCCTCAGAATCACTGACACATTTTCATTGCACTGTAGGATCAAAACACAGATATGAGATTTAGGTTGTCTAAACCACTCCGCAGAGGACATAAACCCCTTTGAATTTGGGCAATGTGGCCCTTTTGTGTCCATGAAGCAGAATAACTTGTTTTTGTCTTTAAATCATCATCCTAATGACCAGCAGTAGTCAGAGAGCACAGAGGTTGTCAGGAGTCCTTTGGGAGGGAAAGGGAGAAGAATGCAGAGGATTTCATTCTGCCATTTCACAAGTTCACAGTGAATACTATGTCTCTCATCCCTTCACCTCTACAAAACCATAGCAGGAGGAGGAGAGCTACAACAGGGAAGCAACAAGGATTATTAAAACACGTAGAAAAGCTTCTCTACATGGGGAGTTTAAGTCACAGGGGACTACTCAGTCTGGAGAAAAGATAAGTAGTGAGTATCTGACATTAAATTATAGAAAAGATTAAGAAAATATACAGGAAATAATTATTTTTTTAAAAAATCATACCATACTAGAAAAACTAAGATGCTACATTTGGAAAAGGATACACTGATTTATTTTATACATGCACACAATGTTGTAACTACTAAAACCCCAGATGAAGTACAATTATCTTAAACAAATAAACAAAAAAATAACCAGAGAGATACTGAACAGGAGATACAGAATCCTTCACTTCTTCCTTTGCATGGATTTGGAAGGTCAGATTGTTTCTCTCCACTTAGAAGAGATTCTAAAACTCATGTAATTTCATTAAGTCCAGTTATTGCCCAAGGTTATATATAAACATACAAGTTTTACATACATATGGAAAGGAAAAAAACATTAACTACATGTCAAGAAATTGTCACATCCAGATCCAGTTCTTCACTGTGCAGTGGCATCTGAAACACATTTAATGATTACTGTTATATGTTGTGTGATACTTTAACACAAAATGATGAGTGTACAAACATTGTTCAGAATACAGCTTTTGATTTCTGATTTCCAGCTACATTGCAATTTAAAGAATTTATTCATGATTTTGGCCCTTGTTTGTGTGATGGAAAACCATAGGAAAGCCGTAAAAAATACAAGGAAAATTTTGAGGAAAATACACTGGGTTTGGTCAGGTTTTTTGGTTTGTTTCGTTTAGATTTTTTCAATCAAAGGTCTCAAAGAGCAAAGGCAAGGCCAAAACTTTTGGAGCTCCAACCCATAAGCTTCATGGAGGGAAGAAATATATTGGAGAAGAAAGAGAAGAAGTCCTGGCCTGGGTCGAAGCGGTACATTTAAAGGGTTTCATTGAGCTTACACTCTGTCTGCAAGGCCACCCTAACACCAAGAATACTTTCCAGTGCTGTTTCTGTTTCTGTTTTATCTAGGTGATAAGGAGCTTTCTGTTTTATCGTGGGAAAATCTGGGTTTGACAGACACAGAAAAAGCACATTTCATTTTCTCTTGGAAATGTAAACATCACCACATCCAGCCAGCACTACCAGTCAGTGTAGCACAAGAGAACACTTCACTTTATATCTGGATATCTGGATTTCCCCTCCTGAGTGGCATATGCAGATGAAAAGTAAAATAATTAGTTTGAAAAAGTTCATCCATTCATCCTGCTGGATCAAAGGCTTCTTTGTTTTATTTTATGGGATGCTAAGGACCTTGTTAGATTATGTTAAAAAAAAACAAAAAAACCCAAAAAGCTGTGTAAAAAAAAGGGCAAACTCTCAAAGCATTCAGAGAGGGAGAGTAGTTTTAGCTTTCTGTTTGTGTGATTCCAATATGTGTATTTAAATGTAAATGCTACCCTTTCACCCATGAGCCACCTATTCTTGCAGCCAGCAGAAAGAGAGCATTCATGGTATAATGTTTTTATGAGGACAGATCTTATACTTAATTTCTCATGTGAATCAAACTCTTTTATAGCACATTTTTGTGAGATTAAAAGAACAATATTAGTCTAGTGCCTGAGTAGCTAGATCACTGCTCTGTCACATGGCAGATGTGGGTTCAAATGGATGGCAGGCAACTTAGCAGGAAGTGCATGACTGAAGACTGAAATTGCAGCCATGGAAAGATTCAGGCTTCCACACAGAATTGTTTAGCTGGCCCTCCCTTGGGCCAGCCAGAGCCACCCTCCCTCCAGTTCCTTGATGGAAACTGTGTCCAGCTGCTGCCCCCTTGCAGGAAGCTGTTAGGAGATGGGCCTGAGACCTCAGCTCTTTAAACCATCTGCGTTAGCTTGCATTTGTACAGCAGGGCTGGTTTTCAAGATTCAGAAGGAAGACTTTTTAAGCAGGTACTTTCAGACAAAGTCTCTTTAACTGTCAATTTTCATTCAGTGCCCATACACTGAAATGTAGTGTGTTCAGGTTATCTGTGCTTACACCATGTAGATGCACAAGTTGTGCACAGGTGAAATCTGAGACTCAGCAGAGATACAACATGACTATAATAATGACAGATTGACTTTGGCTTTGTACCACTTGCAGACAAGCAACAAATATAGTTTGGAGCATGGCTTTAAGATGGCTATATCATGGTCGTATCATGGACTTATGTGTGTGTGCGTGTGTGTGTTCAACACAGGTGATTACCAGAATTATTATTATTTTTGTGATGCTGCTCAGAGGGCACAGTGACGGGATCTTTCTGCAGAGTGATGCTCAAATGCTTCATGATATGATATTTTTCTCCTTCAATCTTTAAGTCTAAGCCACATTATTTTCACATTCTTTACAATCAGTCTGATGCAAGACAGAAAGTCTGTGTGTGCTTCAAGTGGAAGCACCAATGTCAGGCAGTCCCACTAATATCCCTCAGTTCCCCTTCCCGTGATACAGAGCATGTGTTTCTTTGTGGCACCAAGCATGTTCAAACTGAGGGTAAATAGCCCTCTATTATTTTAGAAGGTGAAGGACTAAGCACCTGGACCAGTGAAATACTTGGAAAACACTTCTGTAAATGCTTAAGGCAGTAACATATTAAACAATTACAACGTGATGGTATTTCTGTGCTCAAGGGCTTTTAAAACAGGAAAGTCTGGAAGTCACCTTTAAAGGCACCAGAGTGGAATGATCTTTAAAACTACCTAGCTACCTCTTTTTGGTTTTTTTTTTTTTTCCTTTCTTTCAGCAAAACCTTTACTTTACCTTGAAAGCTCTACTCAGGTAATTTAGAAAATAGTTTGCAATAAGTTTGATGCATTGCTTGTATACCCAGAGCTGTCAGTACCACAGATTAATCAGTAAATTGCTGATACCAGCTACAACCAGCCTTTAAGAAATCCAGCATCTCTTATGTAATTTCTATAATTTTCCTAGCAGCAATAAATCTGTTGCTGTCCACATCAAATTAACATGAAAGAACTTAATAGTAACAATTCTTAGCTAAATACACACTCAAAACTAAATGTAGATAAACTGCTTTTCTTAAAGGCAGTTTTAAGTATATGAAAGAGTTTTTTTCAGACAGGATGACATTCTCACCCACACACATATATGAGTATAGGTACATTCCAAACAGGCAAGCCTTAGGGAACTTTATAAAAGAAACAAGGAAAAAATTACCTTCTGGTCTCTGTAACACCAACAAGTGCACAAATTCCTGGAAAAACTTTAGAATTTTTTATTCTAATATTTTGAAAAGAAAAAAAAAAAAGGCAATGATTTTCAAAATGTCTTTTTCTGACCAAAAAAAAAATAAAAAAAGGCATGATATAACCTAAAAATAATTAACAGTGGAAAATGCCTGCTTAAAGCTGCTTGAAAGAAAACAAATACAAGAATTAGCAACTTCTCTGCAGTTTTAGCTCCAAAGTAATTATGGTAGGCTTTTGCTTTAATCACTTGTCTCAGGGCAGCCCATCAGACTAACAAGGATAAGCAAAAAGTACTAAAAGTTAGTGAGTTACTGGGATCTTCTGGAACTGAAAACTATACAGATGGTCTGAAACACATTTGTATAGAAGCTGTCCAGTTGTCGATGGTTTTCTGACTATTATAGTAGCATAGTAAGAAGGCAGATACTGGGCAGTGAGCACTGAGCAACTGTTGTCACTAAGCCTTCCCCTCTTGGCTGCATCCCCACTTGCCCAATGAGCAATTTTGGTCTGCCAGAGCAGAAACAAAGGTTGCTTTGGAGAAGCTGGGAAGCCTAAGAACACCATGTAGATTTAGAACTGGATAGGAGGTATTGTGTGGAGGCCATGCCCATTACTCATCTGCTGGCAAGGGGTTCTCTTCCTTTTGTCTGGAAAGACGGTAAACTTTCAATGCCATCTGTAAACAGAAGGCTTTTCACAGAGTGCAAGAACTCTGCTACCTCGATCATGTGCAAGTATTGTAAACACTTTCCCAGCCCCCATTCAGCTGTCCAAAAAGCAGAGCTTAAAAACACCAAACAAAAAAGGAAGGAAAGAAAAGGTTGTGCATTGTGCACTTCATTTTAATTTATTTTTTTTTATTCTGAACAGGAATTTTGCTTGGAACTTTCTCATTTTCCTCCTTAGTGAACAGGGTTAACTAGCTGTTATAGAGAAAATGCAGCTAAATGACTATTCTATGTTTTAGTTAGAGGGAAGAAAACAGTCCAGTGCCTATCAGCTTTGCCACAGAAGAGCTTCTTTCATATTTTCTTTGCAAAAATAGATTTTAAGTGTTTTACAGGCTTTGGATTTCTGTTTCATTTCTTAGCTTGGGCCACACCTGCGAAGTGTCTCTAGAAGTGTCTTGTCTCTCCAAACAGCATGGGTGTTTTGTTACCTACACAATAATGTGTACAGAATCGCAAGGAGTTCTCAAAGATGACATTCAGAAAATATCCCTGTATAAACCATTGACACCTGCATATGTTCACAGGTTTACCAAGAGTAGAACATATGCAAAATTATCATGGCATTTGCACAATACTCTGAAACTTCTCATTCTGCCTGTACAGGTTGTGCTGGTGCAATATACCTCAGGCAACTCCAGACAGCTGTTTTTACATATGTTTTTACATTTGTTGTTCATCATAGGGTTATGTAAAAGTGATGGTGTTCCCTCCTGAAAAGATGCTTATTCTTCTGAAGACACTACACATACAACACAAAATTGCATAATAATTTTGAACCACAGTAACACATTAGTAGTCTGACTCTTCAATATTTGAAGTATAAGGTTTGCCTTTAGTTTGGCCAACTTTAACACTGTGAAGGGCAAAGGAAAATGACTATACTGATAGGAAAGACACACTGTATAGAAATGCATAGAACTCCTCGTGTCCAATTCAGACCCAAATTCAGTTCTCGACAGAGCAGGTAAGCCTGAAAGTATTCTTTCTGTCAGAGGAATACACACTACTTCTAATGTACAAAAGGGTCAACTTTATCAGTGACTTCCAGAAGGATGTACCACTACTATTTTTAAGGGTACTTCTTCTAAGTATTTAGTAAAAGGTGTACACTGATTGAAGTCAATCCCTGACAGGCTGTGTTGGTTTACACCCAGCTACCCCGAGCTAAATGCCCAAAAGAGAACTCAAAGTGGTTTGGAAATTATAATGGGGTATAATGCCTTTAAACAATGAAATACAAGGAGAAAGAGGTTTTCTGCTTCTTACAGGAAGCGGGGGAAAGGCATACAGAAAGCCCGGGAGGAGGGGTGTAAGGGAAAAGAGGTACCACCGCGGCAGGGTTTTAGTTCGAAAAGCAAAGTTGCGGTCCCGGAGCTGGTGGTGATGAAGAACAGAAAGCAGGTTGCAAAATGCAGCTAAGCAGTTCTCAGACTCCACGCGGCTTGTTGCAGAGCACGTGGAGGAGCGGGGGGAGCGGCAGGGAGTGGCAGCGGCAGCATGAAGGGGCCGAGGGTGAGAGAGAGAGAGCGAGTGGGGCTGAGTTCCACCCTTTATAGCCCAAATCCGGGCAGGAAGTGGGAGTGTTCAACCATGCTACCTGGGAGAAACGGGCCAGACCACCCTTGGGGAAAAGGAGGGGGTCCCAGGTGGGCTTAACCCTTTACAATCCACCCCTGGTTGGATCACTACCATCTTTCCTGCAAACAGATTCTCTCTTTCCTTCTTTGAATGTGTCCATGGTGTGTGGTGAATAGAAAGTTTTTGGCATGAGTCCTCTTACAGTCCTGGCAATATTCTAGAGGAATGATTTTTCTCCAGGGCAGGTTGGTGTAAGAAGAGCAGGAACCATGGAGGAAGGAAAAAGACAGGAACAGGAACAGTTCTTCCTCCAGATTGCTGCAGTGGTTGTGGGTTGTGTTGGACGCCTACTGGTACTGAGGTAGCTGGAAAAACACTGAGAACAACTAAAAGAAACTATTATACATCAACTATACTACAAGGGAGCTGCCTTTCTGAATGGGGTTTTACTTAGCCTTTGTCTGCCAGAGTAAGGTTTCCCTGGGGAACACACTGAATGTCACCACCCTCAAGCATGACCCAGTATGTGCGGCCAGGGCCTTCTGCAGAGACCACACCTCTTATGGGTGTCCCCCCACCAGGAGCAGGAGTAACTCACACAGTCTTCCTCAAGATGTTCCTTTCACTAATTACAGGGACCCCATCCCCCTCAATTGTAGGCAATAGGGCAGACTGGGCAGGACCAGCCTGGTTGACTGACCCCCTGGTGTTCACCAGCCAGGTGGCCTCGGCTAGGCGCTTTTTCTTGAAGGTGCCACCTCCCATAGCTTTCAGGGTGGTCTTGAGCAAGCCATTATGGCGTTCGACCTTCCCTGCAGCTTGGGCATGGTATGGGATATGGAATACCCACTCAATGCCATGCTCTTTCGCCCAGTTGCCTACAAGGTTGTTCTTGAAATGGGTCCCGTTATCTGACTCTATCCTCTCTGGGGTACCATGTCTCCACAGAACGTGCCTCTCCAGGCCCAGAATGGTGTTCCTGGCTGTGGCATGGGGCACTGGATAGGTCTCCAGCCACCCCGTGCTGGCTTCCACCATGGTCAGCACATACTGTTTGCCAGTATGAGAGCGAGGCAGAGTGATGTAATCTATCTGCCAGGCCTCCCCAAATCTGTACTTGGACCACCTCCCTCCATACCACAAAGGTTTCATGCGCTTGGCCTGTTTAATGGTAGCGCAGGTGTCACACTCATGGATTACCTGTGTTATGGCATCCATGGGAATGTCCACTGACCTGTCCCTAGCCCATTGGTACGTACCATCTCTTCCCTGGTGACCAGAAGAGTCATGGGCCCACCTTGCTAGGAACAGTTCACCTTTGTGCTTCCAGTCCAAGTCGATCTGGGATATCTTGGCAGCTAGGTCAGCTTGGTGGTTGTGGTGCTCCTCTTCAGTGGCTCTGCTTCTTGGGACGTGAGCGCTGATGTGTCTGATCTTCACAGGCAGCTTCTCCAGGCGGGCAGAAATGTCTTGCCAGAGATCAGCAGCCCAAATGGGTTTGCCTTTCCTCTGCCAGTCATTTCGTTTCCACTCCTTTAGCCACCCCCATAGGGCATTGGCCACCATCCACGAGTCAGTGTAGATGTACAGCACTGGCCACTGTTCTCGCTCTGCTAGATCTAGGGCTAGCTGGATCGCCTTTACCTCGGCATACTGGCTGGATTCGCCCTCCCCATCTCGTGCCTCTGCAACCCTGCGTGTAGGATTCCAGATAGCAGCCTTCCACCTTCGCTTGCTGCCCACAAGACGGCAGGACCCATCTGTGAACAGGGCGTACTTCTTCTGGTCTTCAGGAAGGTCGTTGTATGGGGGAGCTTCTTCAGCCCGGGCCACTGACTTCTCTTCTGGGGGCATCCCAAAGTCAGTGCCCTCTGGCCAGTTGGTGATGACCTCAACTATGCCAGGGCGATCAAAGCTTCCCATCCTAGCCCTCTGGGTTATCAGAGCAGTCCATTTGCTCCAGGTGGCGTCAGTGGCATGGTGTGGAGTGGAGCCTTTTCCTCTAAACATCCAGGTCAAGACAGGGAGCCTGGGAGCTAGAAGAAGTGGCAGCTCAGTCCCAATTACCTCAGAAGCAGCTCGAACTCCCTCATAGGCAGCGAGGATTTCTTTCTCAGTGGGGGTGTAGTTGGCTTCGGAGCCTTTGTATGCTTTGCTCCAAAACCCCAGCGGGCGGCCTCTTGTCTCTCCTGGAGCTCTCTGCCACAAGCTCCAGCTGGGTCCATTCTCACCGGCAGCTGTGTAGAGAATGTTCTTTATCTCTGGGCCGGTGCGAACTGGTCCCAAGGCCATAGCATGGACCACTTCTCTTTTTATCTGGTCGAATGCTGCCTGCTGTTCGGGTCCCCACTCAAAGTTATTCCTCTTTCGGGTTACGTTGTACAGGGGTTTCACGATCTGGCTGTATCCGGGAATGTGCATCTTCCAGAAGCCCACAAACCCCAAGAAGGACTGTGTTTCCTTCTTGTTGGTGGGCTCCACCATAGTGGCTACCTTGTTGACCACCTCCATGGGAACATGGCGGCGACCGTCTTGCCATCGGACCCCCAGGAACTGGATCTCTCTGGCGGGTCCCTTGACTTTGCTTCTCTTGATGGCAAAGCCAGCCTCCAACAGGATGTTTATGATCTTCTCCCCTTTCTGGAAGACCTCCTCTGCGGCGTTGCCCCATACAATGATGTCGTCTATCATGCCGGTGCTCCGCCGTTTTCCAGTGCCGTGTGAATTATGCTGTGGCAGATGCTCGAGCTGTGCTTCCAGCCCATTGTGAGTCGCTTCCATTCGTACTGCACTCCTCTCCAAGTGAAAGCGAATTGCTTTCTGCATTCTTCTGCGATGGGAATGGAGAAGAATGCANCATGCCGGTGCTCCGCCGTTTTCCAGTGCCGTGTGAATTATGCTGTGGCAGATGCTCGAGCTGTGCTTCCAGCCCATTGTGAGTCGCTTCCATTCGTACTGCACTCCTCTCCAAGTGAAAGCGAATTGCTTTCTGCATTCTTCTGCGATGGGAATGGAGAAGAATGCATTAGCAATGTCAATTGTGGCATACCATTTTGCCTCCTTGGACTCGAGTCCATACTGCAGCTCCAGCATGTCTGGCACAGCAGCGCTAAGAATTGGTGTGATTTCATTCAGGCCTCTGAAGTCCACGGTGAACCTCCACTCACCGACTCCCTTCTGCATTTGCCAGATGGGACTGTTGAAGGGGGAGTGAGTCTTTGCGATGACATCCTGCTTCTCCAGCTCACGGATCAGTTGGAGAATGGGCAGCAGGGAGTCTCTATTGGTCCTGTACTGCTTCCTGTTTACCACTTGAGAAGCAATTGGTACCTGCACATCTTTCACTTTGTGTCGTCCAACTGCGGAGGGTTCATCTGACAGTCCAGGCAGGATAGACAGCTGTNCTGAAAGGCCAGGAAGGATAGACAGCTGTTCCTCAGTGGCAGTCTCTATAGCTGCTACCCCAAATGCCCACTTGTATCCTTTTTGATCTCTGAAGAACCCCTCATGCAGGAAGTCCATGCCCAGGATGCAAGGTGAGTCAGGTCCAGTTACAATAGAATGCTTTTCCCACACATTCCCGGTGAGGCTAATCTCAGCCTTCACTACCGTCAGGTGTTGTGATCCCCTGGTAACCCCTGATATGATTATGGGCTCTGACCCCCTGTGGCTGGAGGGTATCAAGGTGCATTGTGCACCTGTATCCACCAGCGCCCTATGCTTTACCA
>VWZI01016533.1:0-70966 GCA_013396835.1 Psilopogon haemacephalus
GAGAGAAAAAACAAAGGGATGTGCTAATGACACCACACTAATGACTGACCTGCTACTGCACCACAGGTAAGTCTAGTGGTTTCTCTGTATGGAGTCACTTTCATGCCCACTTTTGTTATCTGCTGGACTGAACATATAGAAGATTAAAAAGAGCTCTATAAAAGAATGGACATAACTCTAGAATTCCCAAACCAGTAATCTGTGTGCTATATTTAGGTATGTTACTTCTACTTTTTATTCCTAGTGGATTTTACATTAAAAAAAAAAATTTACCCCAGATTTACAATAACAATTTACAGAACAGTAATCTCTTTTAGTTTCCTCTTTAAAAAATCAGTACATGCATAATACAGGCTTTGTAGTAGAAGGACTTACTTAGCCTTATTAGGCATTCACCAGTGCCAAAACAGGGGACCTGACCATTACTTTTTAGGAAAATTACTTTACCATGAGTGAAAGAGTCAAGACTTCCCTTGTATATTGACATTCCAACAAGCCTGAACAAATATTGCTTGTAATTTGTAAAAGCAACCATAAATTTCAGCCTTTCTTCCCCTCAGAATAACCATTTCTGTCCTGTCATGTAAGTGTCAGCTCATGTAATTAGGTGTAAAGAGGCATGTGGTGCAAATATGTAATACTGGCACAGAACAAAGAATTCCTGAAAAGAAAAAAAAAAAGCCATTTTCAGGATAATGCCAACTGTCCACATAAACCTACCATTGCTTGACTTCTGTACTGACTTGTGGATAGGCAAAACGCCATCCAGACAGACGTTCAAGACTTCAGAGAGGCGAAATATCATGTATGTATACTAATATATTCACAGGGAGTGCAGTTCCTACCAAGAATGTCAACTCATCCATCTGTTCTGAAAATCCAGACCCACAGTTATGGGAATGAGCCACAAATGACCCATCAATAATTTGGATTAGTTTCTAACAAGATTCTTCTTCAGCAGAGAGAAAAATTTGGCTTACTACCCCCTGTCTAGGATTACAGATAATCATTTTAACAAAGTCTTTAGTGCCTCTAGTCTCTGTAAAGTTATACATGATGGAGCACAGTGCCTATGCACCTGCTGCAAAGCCTTGCCAGCATTTTGTGTGCTTCGGCATTCGCACTGGTTTCTAAAATGAGTAATGGAATTCTACAGGTAGATACCAAGTTTAAAAGAAAAAGCAGTAGTAGAAGTCATGTATTTTAACTAGGTTAAAAAAATAAAAAGCAGCCAAATTTTGCAAGATAGTTGCTATAACTCTGATTTCTGCTGATAGATGGAGGTTTTAACCTTGTTAAGTGCAGGACTATGCAGATCACTTGTTGGCCAAAATATGGGCTGCCTTCAGAGGTGAAACCCATTGTTATTTTTAGATGTTGGGGATTTTTTCTCCAACATCTGATTTTCAGAATGTTGAACATGCAGCTTTCTCAAGTGATATAAAAGTTTACTTACTTAAAAAAAAAAAAATATATATATATATTAATATATGCAATGTGAACAGAGTACACACAAATGTGCACAGAGACACATGCAATGAACATAGCTACCAATGCCAGCAGTTATGAACAAGACTAATTTACTTCAAAAATACATGTTAATCTGTCTGTCTATATATCTGTTTTGTAACCCATTTGTCAGTCACGTTTTACCCTGCAGAAAAGAGCAGAGCTGCAGCTGAGATTAAATTCAGAGAAGAACCAACAAGAATATGACCCCAAACCTCTTCAGCTTCTGTGTTTTTCAGTGCTGTAAGCAATAAACATGTCAAGTGAGAGAATCCTCTCATATGCACACACACAGTGAAAAATAAGAATTGTGGAAGACTTTATAATTAGTGACTACACAACACCGAGTTAAAACTAATCTATTAAAGTACACTTCTAAAATACCATAAGATAACCCAAAATAATCCATATGAAAAACCTGTGAAAGAGGTTAGTTCTCTACTCTTGGACATAACACACTTGAAAAATCAGCAGATAAAAGGAAGCAAATTGCTAGGGTACCACAGTAAAGCTTTCTGAGAGAAAAGCAATTGGGGAATGAAAGTGAAACCTTTAATAGTACTTCTTAACTTGAGCATGAGAATATGAGAAAGAGAGAGTGAGGCAATTTCTCAGGTATTTCAGACCCAATTATGTTACTGCAACTTGAACTGCATGTGTAAGTGGAGAGGGAAGCACTTCTGGTTTTAAAGAGTTGGCATAATATTTTCTCTGTTGCCATCTTTGTTAAACAAGGGAGAGCTATGGCATTGCGATGTGAAAGTACATTTGTACATTCTAAATGTGGTACAACATGAAGGAAGAAGAGTTTTGGCAAGATTTCATTTTAATTTGGAGTTAATACAATGTCAGGCTGTTCTCACTTTACAGTCATGCATAATTTCTGTGGTGAATTACAGTTAACAGTAGACAAAAATAAAGTTCTTGACCTATCTGAAAACATATCATTTTAGCATTCTTTTTGAAAACATAAGACAGAAAATATGGGAAAATTTTAAATATTTCTTAGTCTTTTGGATTGGTTATTTTTTAATTAAATAGCTTATTTTAAAACAAAACAAAAAACAAACAAACCCCAAAAATAAAAAAAAAAACCAAACCAAATCAAGCCAACCAAACAAATCACAAACAAAAAAATTAAGCTAACAAACAAACAAACCAAACCTGAAGTATTGCTGGAAGCAATTTTTGAACACAAATTTTATAAAATAATACAGTCTTTACACATTGTACTGGGTTAGAGTGGATTCCTCCCCCGTTAGAGTAAACTCACTACAATACAGATATTTTTGGAAAGTCAGAAAAAATCAAAATTGTATTTCTTCTGATTTAAACTAAATATAGCAGTATAAGGAGCATATGCTACTACAGAAAAAAAATAATAACCTTAAGGAGGGTGAGGAAGGGATAAGTAGTGGCGAATCAGCAGAAAGCAACAACAGCCAAAACAGCGGTGGAGAAAGATAGCAGCAGGCACAGTAGAAGCAGCAGAAGCAGCAAGGGGAAGGCACAAGCTGTGCTTCCAGACATATGGCTCTTGATGCCCCCATGAAATTATATTAACTTATCCATTGTTGCTATTATATGGTCTATCCCTACAAGGTTCACCTCTCCACTCAGAGATTCCACTTTTAAGGGGTTTTTTTCTATATCTGAGCAAGAAATCTAGCTCAAACATCCACACACGTGATGGTTATGTGGGTGTATAAATGCATACTCAGAAATAAATAATTTTTTTTAAAAATAACAACAACCAGAAACAAAACCCAGACCTAAATCTCTAAATGTACTTTTTTTTCCCCCTGTTTTTTTGAGAAGTGGGTTTTGATTGTAAAGGAATTGGAAAAATACATGCACTATTAGGCTATTGTGGCACCACAAAACTCAACTGGCTGCTGTCTCATTTCTGTAAGGTTTTGTGAAATATTTAGTAGAGATAAACCATTGTAGAGTTTCTGAATTACATGATGTATCTTACTTGATAGGTAGAACAATAATAAAAGTTTTTAAAGTATCACCAGAGGCATCAAGTGAAGATGCTAAAGAGGTAAAAGAAAGGAATGTAAAAGAGATGTCTTCAATTTCATGTTATTAAGCAAAAAGGAATTAACAGAGCCAGTGATATATTGAATTCTATTACCTGTGGCAATTCTATTTTTTTTTTAGCTAGTGAAATTTAGCCATGCATAATTTCAATAGGGAATTTTACAGTAGATTTTCTCTGTGTATGTGTGTGTGTGTGTATGCACATATGGATATTTATGCATATAATACAAAGGAGATTTATAAGAATAGTATTTTACAAAGCAAGAAACACATTAGTTATTCATTATTAATGTAATACTGACAAGACAAGAATGATGGCTGGGGCCAGGTGTGGCCCTGACATTGCTTTTTACTTGCTTGATAAGCAGGTAACTATTCCCAGCCCTTGTCAACTTTTATGGACAGAAGTTGATTTTCCTGCTCCTCTCCCCCTACCCCACCCTCAGCCCGGGCAGAAAACATCAAGTCTGAGAGGCCCATCAAGAAATGTTTGTGCAACTGAAAAGCCCACTTAGTGGGAGTCCCACTCCCACACTTCACACAGTAGAAAACTGACGTATAAATACAAGCAAGTTTCTGGAACCCAATGTGTGGATAAGGATTTGACAACAAAGCCTTGGAGATACACTGACGGGTTTTATCCTACTCTCCCTCCCAGAAGGGGTGCCGTGTGGTAAACTGTGACCTCTGCTCTACAGAATGTATTTTGTCTTGGGTAAGTGTGTGCAACTGCAATTCTATTTTCTTAAAGCTGTACAGGGATTTCTGCAGTTAAATTCACCAGCAATCGTAAAGACACTCTATGTATATTGCAAGTGTAAAAAAAATCTGTTATTTTGTGCATCTGACTGTTGAAATACAACTGGACCTACAACAAACTGGGCTGTTCATGCATCTGGTGTCAGACCTATAATCACGGGAAAACAGCGTTGTTCTTTGTGCACCTGACTACCCCCTTTGAAAGGAACCAAAACTGGGTTGTGCACCTGACTACCCCCTTTGAAGGGAACCAAAGCTGGGCTGTCAGTGTGTCTGGTGTCAGACCTATGGAAACCCACCTTAATTGGCATGCCTATTAAGAGGTAAGTCCAGCCGCACCTACCCCTCTGATTTCTGAGGTCTCGGTTAGAATGAAAGGGGATTCCTCTCGTACTAGATTTATGTCCCCACTTCATGTGACACTGGCAACATAAAAATAACTTGCACCATTTAGTAATCAAAGACGTATCTGCTCTGCAGGTTGGGCTTATTGAGTGGACAGCAAACTTGTATCTAAAATTTGTATTCTGAGACACATGGGCATACACACATATTTCACACAGACACTACTCAAGGTCCCAGCTCCTCTGGGCTTGTTCATCATGAACCTCTTCTGACTGGCAGCCAAGGAAATCCCTACTGATGATTACTGAGCAGACACAGTATATATTCTGCTGAGAAGTATATACTGTTTCTGTATGCTGTCTTGCCAGTTTTGATGTACACCATCAATCATTAACACAAGGTATATACAACTCAGGAAGATTTTATTGATTTTTATCAAATCCTGGTGGGAATGGTCCACATTACTCCCAAGATGCTCCTGTCCATTTCTAATTATTGAAGGTGAGGAAGGAACTAATTATCATATTCCATAGCTAATACTCCCCATAAATTTTCTTCATAAATGGATTTCCTAAAACTTTTGCTTATAGAAAATTTATTAAACATTTTATATTTCAACATGGAAATTATACTAATTAGTATCACATGGTACAATTTTATTTATTAGTTGACTCTTTCTGTAACACGTTTTTGTACTCTGCACTTTGGATCAAGTATCAGTTACAGTTTAAAATTTGGTGCCAACAAATATTTATGCATTTTAATGTCAAATTTTGTAAATATTTTCACTATTGTCTTCAATCAGATAGACATGATGTTTATTAAAAAATCACATATATTTATCCCTAGCAGTCACACAGATCAATTTTAAAAGAAAAAAAAAATTATTTTGGCACCATCTTTAGAATCACAAGAAGTAAGCTCTCACTTGAGAAATTATGTTAAATGATAAGCCTCTTAAAGACATCCTAGAATCAATCATTCAGGTAGGAAAACACCTTCGAGATCATCAAGTCCAAACAAATAGGGTTTAACTCAAAATGCTATATTGAAGACATAAATTCACATGTAATTCACAGTGATTCTGTGAACATATACAGACATAGACATGTACTAATGAAATGTACCTCGGTGATAATACAGAATTTCTATGAAATTTTATTGCTGTCAGATATGTAAAATCATAGAATCATAGAAAGAATGGTTTGGGTTGGAAAGGACTTTTAAATACCATCCCATCCATCTCTCCTGCCATGGACAGGGATATCTTCTACTAGACCAGGTTGCTGAGAACCCCATCTAACTTTGCTTTGAATGTTTCCACTGAAGTGACTGTATTAGTTTAAGCCAGACCCCTGAGCTCAAAAGCTCAATAAATACTTAATTTGATTAGGAATTAAAAAATAACTTTAACAATAAATAGAAGGCAAGGGGAATTACAGAGGGTGGGGGAAAAGGGGACAAAATACAGGGTACAGGTATAAGGTAAGTGGAATTGTCCCGGTATGGATGTGACAAACATCCTAGAATTGGTCCAATCGCTGGGCTCTCTCCTCCCCCTACCATCCAAGGTCCAGTAGGGGTTGAGGGGCGGGGGAACCCCACGTGGCCCCGGGAGCCAGGGAGACCTCAGGCAGCACGTATGCATGGAGTTTTTTGAATCAATTGGTCAGCTAGAGAATGCTGAATACCTATTGGTCAGTTTCACATGTCCCCTAGGGTATTTAAGAGGGGCACAGCAACTGTTAGTCACTCTTCTGCTCTTCCTTGCTCTCCTCCTCGTCCACCGTCGTCTCCCGCCGTGGCTGTGAAGAGCCCAGCCACGTGCACAGCAGCAGGCAGCAGGCAGCGAAGCATAGCAGCTCTCCAGAGAAGCGGCAAGGCTGATCCCCTTCTCTCTCTCTCTCTCTCTCTACTTCCCTATCTGGGCTAAGTCGGTCTTTCCCTTCTTCCCCCCCCCACTTCGGTTTCGGGAAGGAGCGTGTTTTCCCTCTCACGCCTTGCGGGCACCTTATAGGCACAGTCGGGATCTATTTTATATGTAGCCTCTCTGTTTCCTAAGTTCTGATTGTTAAATTGTTGCACCTGGCATTGTGAGCGACTCGTGCATTTGTTTCTGCCGACTGGAACCCAAAAGAACCTCGGGGGGGCACTAGGACCCCCTCATCCACAGGATATCAAACCTAATTAAGCGCTATCCCATCACAGGAATTACAGAGGATAGGGGGGGAAGGGAACAAAATACAAAATATGAAATACAACCCATACACAGGAGTGGATGGAAGTTGAATCCAAGCAGTGAAGTTGGTAATTGGTGGTGGATGCAGATGGATGCTGGTGGGATGCAGCGAGTTACAGTTCCAAAAATGGTTGCTCTCCCCACGTGTTTACTGGAAAGCAAGTGGTGAAATAGCAGCAGCAGGGAAGCAAGATGCTGGGAAGGTGAGGAGAGGAGAGGCCAAAAGAGAAACAGGAAGTTCATCCCCCACTTTGTAGGAAGGCTTATCAGGAAGTGGGAGAGGGCTAAACACAACAACTTGGGGCAGGTCAGACCATGCCCAGGAAGGAGTCAGGAGCCCTCCAGGAGGGCTTAACCCTTTATAGTGACAGACACTTCTTCTCCAGGAAACCTGTGCCAGTGTGTTTCTACCCTCAGAGTAAAGAATTTCTTCTTTACATCCAATTTAAATGCAATCTTTTTCAGTTTAAAAGCATTATCTCTTGTCCTGTCAATGCAGGCCCTGGTGAAAAAAAAAAATTAGATTAGAATTTCTAATAAATAGTGTTTCTTTGTTTTTGGTTTTTTTTAACTGAACAAGTACAATTTCTACTCCGAATAACTAGAATGTTTTACCACATTTATTTTGTTTTTCCTTTTCCCTTGGTAAATATTTTAATCTCAAATGGTTGATATTTTAGTTTCCCAATAATTGGTAATAGATGAGGGTTTTTTAATTGCTGTATGGAAAAGGTATTTAACATTTTAATCTTAATTTTGTCTCTTCAGTGCTAGTATGAGCTGTCTGATTAGAGATACGATATGCCAGTAACACTATGTTTTTCCACAGTTAGTATTTAATTTACTGGGGGAAGGGGGCATTGGTGTGTTATGTTGTCCTTTTTATTCTGTTCTGCAAGATGTGTTGGACTATGTAGAGACAAAGAAGTTAAATTCTAGGGCTTCCTGCACTTATCCATTATTTTATTCTCATTTTGTAAGTAATAATTTTACTCTGTAACTGTTTCAATCACTAGAGGGATGTGGACTTGCTGGAGCACGTCCAGAGAAGGGCCATGAGGATGATCAGAGGGCTGGAGCACCTCTCCTATGAGGACAGACTGAAAGAGTTGGGGCTGCTCAGTTTGGAGAAGAGGAGGCTCCCAGGTGACCTTATTGTGGCCCTCCAGTATCTGAAGGGGGCCTACAGAAAAGCTGGGAAGGGATTTTTTAGGCTATCAGGTACTGACAGGACTAGGGGGAATGGAGCTGGAGGTGGGTAGATTCAGATTGGATGTGAGGAGGAAGTTCTTCACCATGAGAGTGGCGAGGTCCTGGAACGGGTTGCCCGGGGCGGGTGGTTGGGGCCACATCCCTGGAGGTGTTTAAGGCAAGGCTGGATGAGGCTTTGTCCAGCCTAATCTAGGGTAGGGTGCCCCTGAGCATGGCAGAAGGATTGAAACTAGATGATCCTTGTGGTCCCTTCCAACCTTGACTGATTCTATGATTCTAAATTCTCTGAGACTGAGCCCTGTGTTTATTATACTGAGCTATAATGGGAAGCTTTGCCAAATCATCAGGCAGGTTGCTTAGTAGTTTAAAACTTACTTTCTGTTGTGGACAATGACACAATAGAATTTCTGGGAATTAAGACAGAAAGCATGAAATACATTACATTTCTAAATATAATTGTCTAAATAAAAGTAAATGCCTGAAAAAAATGAGGCTATATTTTGGTAGAAAATAAAAGTGAATACATAAAACATTTATTAAACTAACTGAAAATTCTTGATTGCACTTTATTGTTCCTCAAATTATTCTCTGGGTAAAAAAATACGCTTCGCACTCAAACCATTTATTTTTCATGTCTTGCAATAAGCAAGCTCTAAGCACAGTTCACTGTGTGATAGATTTCCTTCCACAAAGTTTGGCCTCCCTCAGTCCCAACTCGTTGAAAGAGCTGCATCGAGAAATTTATCAACACGGGCCAATGACAGAGAGGTCACAACTACAGATATATCTCATGCATTTTTATATATAATAATTGCCCTCTGAAAAAGTAGACACCTGCAAACATACAGGAAACCCTGAGAAAATATTAATTTACCTAGAATAAAGACTAAATATTGACAGTCACCAACAGCTTTATCTTTTGAAAAGAAATCTTATTCTTAGATCTGTTTTGTTTTTTAATAAAAGAGAGTTCAAAAGCATTATTTCACTGAGGTGATTTTATAAGATATTGTAGAAGCATACTAATTTATCTGGTACAGAGGAAAAAAAAAAACAAACAAATAATTCCCATTGTAAATGTGCATTAATTCATTGTTCTTTTAATTAAAATTTCTTTCATTAAATACAAGACAGAAGAATAATGTAAAAAAACATTAATGACAAATTGTGAGACTGACTCTTGGGCAGTGTGAGTAACAGTGCAGTATTTTATTGTGTTTTTTGGAAAATGATCAGACAGAAATAATACCTGAAACAAAACTTTCGCAATATTGTTCCCCACTTGACTACTTCGAGGGGCTGATTGGGTACTAGCTGTGTCTCTGATACTTGGTTATGAATGTCCAAGTTATTATTTACACAGCATTAACAAAGTCTCTTTGAAATTCCAGCAAATGGTCTTTCACATAACAAAATAGACTCCTATTTATTGATATACCACTGGGCACATCTTGCTGACCTTCTGCTGCTTCCTCTCATCTCTGGTGTGTGGCTTTTCTCAACATCTGAGGAGTAATGTACATTACAGCACTTTTTTTTTACACCCATCTGTGAAGGGCCATGTTATGGTTCACACCCAGCCAGCACCAAAGCCCCATGCAGCTGCTCAGACAACTGCTCCACCAACTCCCCTGAGGGACAGGAAGGACAACAGGGAGAAAAAGGCAAAACTCTGTGGATTGAGATAAGAGTTAAACAGAACAGCACGAAGAGACAGAACAATGATACTAATGAGATGCTATATCCTGCCAGTGATAGAAAACACAGCTCTGAACATGGTCCTCTGATCCTGCCCTGCCACGTTTGCCTGCACCATGTCACAGTCACCTACTCAAGGCACCATTGAGCCCTCATTTACATAGTGAGCGTGACGTCAGAACATTAAATACTCATCATCTGGTTCAGTTCCCTATCTTTCCTGTCATGTCTCCCAGATTCTTGTTAAACAGACAAAAAACAACCACAAAACAAAACCATAACCCCATTCTAGCTGAAACCAGGAGGGTTTGCTAGCATGGCAGTTAGCTAATGCTTGTCTGTTTTGATAAATAATTGAAGTTCAAAAATTGCCAACTGAAATCAAGGTCATATGATGTAGCTCTTTGCTGAATGAATATCTACCCCTGAGTTGTGACAGAATGACAAACTCAGATGCAACTTGGACATCTAGACTTAAATTAGAGTGAAATTCAGTCCTTGGTGCTCAAAGAGTTATATTATGAATAAACAGAAAAAGAAAAAAAAAGAAAAAAAAAAGAAAAAAAAAACCAAAACCCAAACAAACAAAAAAACCCTCACCCTTCCACAACATCCCCCCCAAAATCCCAACAATAACAATAAAAAAATCCAACACCATGAGTGAGTGAAATATTTTAAACAACTTTATATTCAAATACAAAATATTACAGAATAAATTTAGTATTCTGCTTAAGTGCCCTGATCACTTAGTTTACCACAATGTCTATGCTTTACTGTAAAGAAAAGGCAGAAGTACATGTTTATACATAAGTGCATGTATATGGTAATATGATAGACATGTACACACATACACCCACATACACAATATATACATAAATTTATTTTAAAGCAGATACCTCTCTGGAGTATCTATTGTTAGAGCATGTAACCAAAACCTGAAAACTGACCAAACACTTACTGATACCACTTAAACTTAAGCCATAAGCTTACATTGCAGAACTGAAGGGGAAGAGCTAGAACTTATCGAAAGGCTTCTAGGTAGCTCCTGCTTCAGCCCGTCTTCTTCTGATGCAGCCTTTGTCAGCCTTCAGTGAGAACTTGAGAAGACTGCAAGAGTATTGGGAAGGAAAGCTGTTTTTAAAAAAAATTACCTATATTGAGTCATGCAATAGGCAAATATTGACAGTGACTAGGTTGTCCCACTAAAAAGTAATAGTAACAGTATACCACTCTCAGATTAATTTTATTACAAAGGAGAATTCATTCTACACCATTACTATTTTTACTGGATTTTTCTTTTTCACAGTGACTTAACTGACCTAACAATTAAGTGTCTTAAACTTAGACAGCTTCTAGGCATATAAGCTAGGGCAGCTGAATACCACCTGTGACCTGGAATCTCAGCTTTATAGGCAATATATATGAACATAGTTACTTCCAGAATTAAGATCTTCTTTACTATCTTATATGAAACAGCTGGGATATGCTATCTACTTCATACTCTTATCTATAGAAAAAGCTGAGCAACTAGTTTAGGCAAGATATTAATCTACTAGATGTTGCAATAATGTTATTCTTAGTTTATTTTTTGTCCCTGGCTTGTATTGTATTAGCTGTTCTTTAATTTAGACTCCCTGAATGTAGTTCACACATCAGCTGTAACTGGGTTTGTGATGGATGACAGCCATTAATATCCTCTAGCACAGAACTATATGCACAAACACATGCATGTGTTATACTTATGTTCATTAATCTAAGTGGTTCAAGAGAGTGCTTGGTTATCTAGTTTTCATAACACAACTGATGTAAATCTACCTTCTATTCTGCATCATATGGTTTTGAATGTTCATAAGATTCGATACTGGAAATCAGTAATGAAAGTTAGTTTCACAATTTCATCATCTATAACTAAGTATTATATACCCATGAACATAAATTTATGATTTTCCTGACTTTTTTTTGGTTGGTTGGTTGAGGGGTTTTCTTGTATTTGTGGTTGTTATTTGGTTTTTTGTTTCTAATGCTAATGTGGAGTAAATCTTAACCTTTCCAAGAGTATAATCAAAATAGATTAGAAAGCAAGAATGCTTGTGTCCCATCTGTTTTTTATTCTCGTTTTCATGTTTTGCATATAGTTCCTGATACCTTGTCACCCAGCTTATATATAGCATAGGTATATAAAGATCTGCAGATGCTGCGCATCTCACATCCCTCCTTCAAGCCTCTTGAAGACTTGACTAGTCATAGTGATTAATCCTTTTTTTTAACCTTCACAGAACATTTCTTCACCTTTGCATGCTCCATCAATACACCTCTCTTAAAAGAGATGTAAAACAGAGAAGACAAATATTTTAGGAAAGGCATGTCTAGAATATGATACAGTGATTCAGTGTCTCAGAAAAGACAGAAAATAATCACAGAATCACAAAACTTAAGAGGTTGGAAGGGATCTCCAGAGATCATTGAGTCCAGCCTCTCTGCCAAGGTAGGATCACCTAGGGTGGTTCACACAGGAATGCATCCAAGCGGGTTTTGAAAGTCTCCAGAGAAGGACACTCCACAACCTCTCTGGACAGCCTGTTCCAGTGCTCTGTCACTCCCACTGTAAAGAAGTTTCTCCTCATATTGAGGTGAAATCTTCTATGATCCAATTTATAACCATTGCTCCTTGTCTTAGGGCTGCTGACTAGTGAAAAGAGATTGGCCCCATCCACTTGACACCCTTCAGATATTTCTACACATTGATCAGATCTCCTCTCAGTATTCTCTTCTGTAGACAAAACAGCCCCACATCTCTCAGTCTCTCTTCATAGGGTAGGTGCTCAAGTCCCCCAGTCATCCTCATTGCTCTCCACTGGGTTCTCTTTAGCAGGTCCCTGTCTATCTTGAACCAAAAGTGGACACAGTATTCTAGGTGTGGTCACACCACAGCAGAATAGAGGAGGAGAACCACCTCCCTTTATCTGCTGAATACACTTTTCCTCATGCACCCTTGGCTTTCTTGGCCACAAGGGCACATTGCTAGCCCATGAAGAACTTGCCGTCCACCAGGATTACAATTTCTTTCTCCACGGAACTGCTTTCCAGCAGGGCAGCCCCAGATTGTACTGATGCCTCTTGTTATTCCTTCTCAGATGCAGGACCTTGCACTTGTCCTTGTTGAACTTCATAATATTACCCTTCAGCCAGCTCTCTAGCCTGTCAAGATCTCATTGTATTGCAGTACAACCTGATAGGCTACCAGCACAGCGCCCCCCCACCTCCGCCCCCCCACGATTTTGTATCATCAGCAAATTTGCTGAGGGTACACTCAATGCCCTCATCCAGGTCATTGATAAAGATCGAACAAAACTGGACCCAGTGCTGATCCCTGGGGAACAGCATTGGCTACAGGCCTCCAGCTTTACTCTGTGCCATTGATGACAAGAACTGGATGGTTGTAGCTTTCAGCTCATCTACCCTTTAGTTTGCCTAGAATTGAAAACTTCACGTAGAATTGCTTCCCACTCATATTTCTATTGAATTAGTAGAAGGTGGCAATCCTCTTTGCAGCCACCTTCTATCCTGGCATCACTCCAGAAGACGTACTTCACCAATTCTTCCTCAATGACCTCACTGCACAGAAGTCATCAAGAAAGTGATTATCTTTTATCCTGTTTCCCCAGGCCCACTGTAGCTTGCCAGGGTTTACAGATTTTTGATCTTCATTCATGGCAAGTTTCTTTACTCTGTCTTGAATCAGATTAATTTCTGCCTCTCTGGAAGACATCTGAGTTGTTCCATATACACTTCCTTTGTTGTAAATACCTTGAAGGGCCCTACCATCTACTCAGTGATGTTAACCTACACTAATGCAACTGTGGAATCACTTCTTATAGTAGTGGTATTGTGTGTTCCCTAACGCATCTTCAAGATTTTCTATTAATGACCACAGCAATAATTTTTAAAGCTTGATAACAAATTTGACATTTGTAAGTATATGCAGAACAAAAGGATGTGTGGAGTCCTGGAATGTAAAGATTTATGAGGATTCACAGATTCATAAATTCACAGAATGTTAGATCATCTAATATTGCTTGAGATATATGAATACCAGTTATGTAACATAAAAAAAAAAAAAAAGATGACAACAACCAGAAGACAGAAAAAAAATATTAAATTAACCACCCAGATATAGGAGGAGGACATAATGGAGAAATAATGAGAATTAGGACTCTCAAGTGAGTGACAAGCTACAGAGAGTCTCAGGTAGAGCTTTGTCAGTGATATAAAGGAGGATAATGGAATTATCATGGGTTTCAGTGAAAGAGCAAACTTTATGATGGACTATTTTATGGGATTTATCAGATTGTGTAAAACTTATAGAACATTTCAAAGGCATTCTGGGAATACATAGAAGTTATTCCTGGATATTTAGGTGCAAGGCCATGGCTGAGGGAAAAGAAGGATCAAAGTTATACCTGCAAGCATAAACAGAGAGAAAGAAGTGATTGGGACTCCTGTGGATAAAACCCTGCATCTGATCACCCATTTCCAGATCCTATTTCTTACTAATGTTTGTGTGATATTGCCATCTGTTCTCCATGTGATGTGTGTTGGGGGGTGATTTGCTAGTGTACATCAATATAGACTAGCTAATGTGTAGGACGTCACTCCATCTAGACAGGACCTGAGGTCTGAGCCAATGTCTAGGTAATGGCCCCAGAATCTGGACACAGATATCAGAGTTCAAACCCATACTGGTGTTTGAGGGTTATGCAAATCAAGAGAGTGTGGGTATATGCATGCTTCACCAGTTAACTTCAAACCTGATGAGACACATGGGAGGGGGTATGCAAGCACTGCTGGCATTTGTGTGAGGGATGTAAAAGACCATGCTGTCCATTTTGGCATGTTCAACCAGTCATGTGCCAGTTGTACTTGTATCTTTGGGACACATACTGTCTTGCTAAAAGAGAACAGAAGCAATGAAACTGAGAAATCTCCTGGATCTACAAGTCCTATATTCATCCTGCCCTTAGCAAAGCGTTCTCTGTTTCACTTCTATGAAGGTTATCTGCAAAATATGCCACAATGATACCTACTCAAGGAAGGGCAATAACTTCTTTCTAAAGGTAATTGAATTTCTGCTCCCTCAAGTGCTGGGGAACAGGCTAGACAAAATAATCACCTGATCTAAGTCCCTCCTGTGTAGATGTTTCATTTATTTCTCCCATCTGATCTATCCCACATCAGAGTAACACAAGCTCCTATTGTCTTGATGTCTCCTTAACACAAGTTAATATTTGGTGGTGGTTGAAAGTTATAGAGGAGGGCTACAAAAATACTCTTTAAATACATATTATCATAAATGTAGTTTTCTTTAACATTCTAGCTTGATAGTTTTACCTCTAGTTCACAAAGGATCAAATAATCCAATTCATGTAGTGACAAAAGCTTTTTCACAGGATTTATTAAACTTCATCTTGGTATTTGACTTTTAATGAATACTAACATTTGCCAATATAGAGAAAACAAAAGTCTTTCAGTTCTTCTGTCCCTAGGCTTTGCTGTCACTGTTCACTCTCTAAAATCTTTTGGCTTCTGCATAATGTGTAATCACATTACATATTCAAGACTGCCAAATGTTAATGTGCACATACCTATGTATCCACTAATACAAACCCAGAAAACTTCTTCAATATTCAATCAGGTTAACAATATATTTAAAGTTAATGAACCAATAATTTTTACACTAATCAAGAAGCGCACACACTCATTTTACTGTGCAAATAACTACTCGCTGTCACTGGCCACTGTATTGCTGTTTGCACCTCTAAATTAGTGCTGGACAATTATTAATAAGGCCCCAAGAAGCATTGCCATTGATGGTTTCTAAAACTGGCTCGTACTCTCAGGACATGAAAAGTCTTGCTGAAGAGTATTTTTATTCATTCAATATATATCTGTCCATAGCCTGATATTATAGAAGTCTCATCAACCTAATAGCATTATATGAAAATTTCTGCAATAACCACAGCTATGTGTTCATGTTTGCCTAACAGAGTATTCCTTAATCTGGATAAATACAGACAGGCTTATCATTATGGCAATAGAAGTGTGAGATTGAGAGCTAAATTCTTGATTTGGTGAACATGAGACAAGCCACAAGTAAGAGGATACAAACTGCATTACAAAGTCACATTCTAGTATTAGAGTTTGAGGCTGGGTTCCATTAAGAACCACAAAGCTGAGGGTCTCAAGAGGCTAGAGAGGTCTAGGAAGTGGACAGCAAGGTGCACTTCATTCCCATAAGTTCTGCATCCCTATAAAACTGGCTTCAGAGTCAGTTTCTTCCCTTTTTCTCTCCCTCTCTGCTCCCAGGAGGACACACAGGCTGTTGTCTCCTTGCAGGGGAGTCAGTTGTGCTATTCTTGTTATTCCTGACAGGAAGAAGACTGAACACCCTCAGTACTGGCAAGTGAATTCTGCAGCCAGAAGTTTTTCAAGCAGCAATTATGAAATTGTGAATAGCCAGGACCACATGTGGTATAAACACAATGCAGTGTAACATAGATATTTGTTCCTGTGAGGAAATCAGATGATCTGATAATACTCATGTAGAATTAGATCTCTATTTGTGGCATCCGTATCCAAACCTATCTGGAAACACTGTTGTATCCTGTGTGCCAGCACATTCCAGGCTTCACACATCACAGACTCAATATGTGTCAAATGCTAATGAGAAATTAATTGCGAGGTAAGCAATGTGGTTTTGTTCAGATGCAACATTGTTCTCCTATAGACAACAAGCCATTGTCAGGATTTTCATTAGATACGACCCAAAAATGTGTATCAGTGGAGAGGTATTTGTGAGGATTATGCAAAGAAGGATGCTGTAGGATGTGAAATCACACATAGGCCTTGTTTTAAAGCTAACTATAGACAAGCAGCCTGCATAAAATTTGTGTCTAAGCTACCTCCCACACAGTTCACTTGCAGCTGACCACCATTATTAGATTGTTAGAGGCTGCCTCCTCTTATTCCTTGTTCTGAGACACTTTAATCAAAACAAATTAGGTCTCTTTAAAATGTGCAAATAGCAAGTCTTCTTTATGCCAGGTCATTTTGACTGATGTAAATTACAGAGTACTTGTAACAGCACTTCTGTAAGGAGATCTAATAGGGAGATAAAACTCAAGCAGAAGGAAAAGGTAGAGTAGAATTAAAAAGGCGAGGATAACCTTTTCTGTTAATACAGCTATTTATCCACAGGATAGAGGTACAAATAGCAGGTTTACAACATCAAAAATGGGCAAGTGATGCTAGTTGTGACAGGTTAGGAAATAAATGTCAATAGCAATACAAGGCAGAGATCAGCATTGATATAAAGCTGAATAATGAGAGTTGAGAAAAAGCTGAATCACAGAGAGTTCCAATATTTTCACCAGAATCTGTACTCCCTTGCTATGAGAAGATATTGTGTCATTAGATAGAGCCAGCTCAGCAAGATGTCAAGGGTGGAGAAAGTCATTGCTGTGTTTTATTGTGGGAGTGACAGACACAGGTTTAACTGTACCAGATGGGCAAACCTGTAGCATCTGAACCGTTCAAGAGTGGATTTGTTGCAAAACCTGTGATGTGAATGGCTGCGGGCAGGCTCTCCTGGTGGAAAGCCTTCTGGATCTGCACCAGAATCGAGGAAATGAGCCAGCACTGGCTGTTTAAGCCAACATCAGCAGGTCTCTCAGGACTCAGCTGTCTGCTCAACCCACTCTCATCCAACAATAAAATGTTTCATAAATAACTGTCTAAGGAGTACAGATATCTTCTGTCTGTGGACTGCTGTTGATTCGTCTGCACTAGGATACATGTGACTTTGGTTTATTGGAAGATTTTTTCAGTACTAAGATCTTTGCAAGGAAAAGTTAGCCATGCTGGAGGTACACAACTTACACTGTTAACCATTTGAAAAATATAGCATCTCTCATTTTGCTGTAATACTCCATGTCCAAGCAAAAGAAGAAAGTTTTTGGTTTTGTTTTTTTAATTGTCAGTGGTACAAACTTATTTCAACAAATAAAGGCAGTAAGAGACATTTCAATCAATTCCACAAGAATTTCAGTCCAGAGAATTTCTTAAGAATTACCTAGTTTCATCATTTCTTCTTTATGGTCTCCTCTCAGAAGTGTAGATAACCTGATCATTGAGCGGCTCCAGAGCTTTACACTGCAACAATGCCTCCACCTCAGTGGTAATCAGTGAAAATCCCACACTCCATCAGACNACAGCTCGTTTTTGTTTTTTTTTTGTTTTTTTGTTTTTTTTTAATTTCTGGTGCTGAATTTCCATGAGTTTTCATGGAAAGAAAACTCACATGAGTCTTATTTAAAAATATACAACCCCCCCAAACCCACTAGTAAGTCAATTAGGTAAAACACACACTTGATGCTCTAAACTATATATTTTTTTTTTTGGTCAATATTAAGCACCAAGAAAAAAATTCAGTGTCTTTATAACTTGGAGCACTTAGATTCCCCAGTGAAACAGGAAGCTGTGTTCACTGCAGTAAACTTTGATTCAAAGGATTATTTAGTGTTCTTCAATCAGTGACCCTTAAACTTCCTTGCTTTTTCTGTTAGTACTAGGGTTCATGCCACCTTAAATGTATGAAGACTAAGGTTTATGTCCACAATGTACAATGCCTTCTCTCTGTCTTTCTAATGATAAAGAATTACCATGATTTTGTAGCCAAATAAGATAGATTTATTGCAGTCCTTTTGCCAGTGAGGTTGAAGGCAGTTGGATTACACAAATAAAAGTTGCTTTCAGTCTTGCCCCAGGAAACTAGGCAGAAAATGCAACAGAAAAATCAGCTGCACAAAATGGCTAGGAATTACAATTTACAGAAATTTTACTGTTTGGTCACTTTATTGCTAGTAGTGTTTGCTTTGGCTTTTTCACTCATTGGATACCGTGTGTTAGTATCTGAATGGTTGTAAGAAAAGTCTGTGGAACACAATATAATTTTTAAGTACATGGGTAGAACTGGATTTTTGTTTTTATTGCTTGGTTTAGATTTACTTGTATTTGTAGTGGCCAAGAACTAAACAAATTCTCAGAATAAACTGCATGGACCTCACTACACCAACTGCCTGTGGCTTAAGCGAAGTGTTACAGTCTTTCACTGGCATTGATATCTGCCAAAAAAAAATGATGATACACTGCCAATATAATGTGCAGATGTTAGTAATCATGAATTCATTGCTGGTCATAAAGGGATACGAGAAATAAATGCCAGAGATTGGCTAGCAACATTGCGTGTGGCCAGAATTTTTCACTGAGTTCACTTGTGTACTTGAGTATTGTTTGTGCACCTTCTGTCCAGAAATATTTGAACACACTAGGGAGTAACTTTTTAATCAGCTGTTACCTGTTGTCCATCTGCTATCCCAAATATAATTTGTCCTCTGCAAAGTTTACTAATATTTGCTTGTGAATCATTACTTTTGTTGCATGAAGGATACACTGTTTTGTGAAATAATAAACATCCATTAAAGGTGGTGTTCATATCATAGAATCATGGAATCATAGAATCAGCCAGGCTGGAAGAGACTTCCAAGATTATCCAGTCCAATCTATCATGCAGCCTAACCTTAGTCTTCTGAAAGACTTAGCCTAGGCTGCAATGTCAGTTCTCGTTAGAGTCAAAGCAAAGCAAGCTGTTTTATCACTTTCTGAGGCAGATCTAGAACAGTGACAATAAATACCTCTTTGAAGGCCATTTTCCTCTGTATACAGGGAGGACCAAATATCACTGGTTTAGGTGCTAGATTGTGGTTTAGATGATACTAACATACAAGAAAGATTAATATTCATCTGACTAAAGATTGTTGTCTATAACATCAGGCTTTTAAAAAAAAAATATTTCAACAGAAATGTGCAATGCATATGATTTTAGGATTAGATATCTAAAACAAGTGAGCTAAATCACATACTAGAGCTGTGCCTTGATGTTGTTGAGATGTATCCCATTACAAGTGATACCTTTTAAGAAGATTTAATAATGGTGTCTTTACATAAAAACAGCTTATCAGTTAGACCTGTTTGCTGTGAATATGATTGCTTTTCCCTGTTCTGGACAGATAGTACCTGAAGAAATAGTCTTCGCATGCAAATACTTGGTTTCTAATTTCTTGTTATTGCATTAAGGAATGAATGTTAAGATCCTAATCAGCCTAAAATTCACTGACAACTCCCACTGATTTAAATCAAGTGAGGAAAGCAATGCCAGTTAGTAGAGAACATTGTGCGTGTTTGGTTTTGTCTGGCAGGCAGTTGTGTGGATTTTTGTTTGTTTGGTGTTAGTTTTATTTGTTTGCTTGCTTTTTGTTTAATTTTGGTTTGTGTTTTGCTTGTATGTTTGTGATTATTTTTTCATTTATTTTTGCTTTTCCAAAAGAAGAAATACATGTTTCTATCAGGGTTCTTCAGATCTCAAATATATGAAGACCTGGGTTCAAATCTGGCAGATCACAGCTAGATGAGGCTTCCATATAACTATACCATTACTCTGAGCTTGTGGATAGAAGCAGGAGTAGGAATTACATCAGGAAAAGAAATCATACAAGAACTGGGAAAGGGTGCATCTAACTTCAAGGTAGGAAACTCATATTTTGTCACTTAGTCAAGATGACTAATTTCTAAGTTGGCCGTCATTCAGAAATTGCTACAAAAAGGCAATGTTTTGTAAGCAATCCTATTAAAAAAAAAAATCAACCATTATTTGTTTCTGTGTAAAGAGCGTTTATTCTTCAGTTAGTGAAGTGTGAATTCCTTACACCTCCTCTCTACATGCATCCTCAGAGGATATAGACTTTTAGACCTCACCAGCTATACCACATGACGATGCAGCTCAACTTACTCTCAAAACCCTCAGAAAGAAAGTCAAGGCATACGATCAGAGTCATAACAAATCAGTGAAAGATTCTCATTTGGTCTAAAGGACTAACGCCAAATTATAAAACCTAGAAAGGCTGGTGCATTTCTTTTTAAACTCAGTGGGGTACCATATTTGTTATTTAGATTAACTGGAAATAATATATCTCTCTCTCCCATATCTAAGCTTACCTCCTCCCAAAAATCAAAATGGAATAAAATGAAGGAAAAGTTTCTCCTGTACAATCATTAAGGGAGATAAAAGCTTATATGTCTGTCAGCCTGGCAAGTAATAGTGGCTGCACTAGAGACAGTTGACCACCAAATGGTATCCTAGCAACATACATTAGCATCGTCATATGTAGTGCTATCAAGCCAAATTTATCCTTTTCAATATCTTAGCTTCAAGAGAACAGGGATGAATACAGAGCAAAGGATGAAAATGGTGCCTATGAGAAAGACAACATGGGGTTGTAATTTGAGCAGAGGTTACATGGAATGTCTGTGTAAAATGAATAAAGAGCCTTGCATTTTCATGACAAGGAAAGATACCTACCAGTGGTAAGGCACTTTTAGATATTTATGATTCAGTTTACTTTCTGAATACTAATCCTATGTATATTTTATCTTGGAATAAAATGTGCAGTATGACTTCTCTTTAATTCCATTTAAATGTCCCCATTAAATTGAGGAAGGACAAGGGGAAATATATTTTAATTGCTCAACATTTCTTAATCTTTAAAAAATCTCCAGGAAAATCCACCTATATATTTTGACTTTCAGAAATAATTATAGCTTTCATTATTTCTAATATTAATTTCTATAATTACATCCCTGCTTATAAACTCTCAAAAAGTGAGCAATTTCCTCTCTTCATATCATAAATTTTCTTCTATTTTGTTATATTCAAAGCCATTGATCCTAAACTGTCTATATAATTTACCAATGTGCATAATGATCATGACTGCAAATAGCCTTGTCAAAGAGGGAACAAATGACCTTATGTACAGATTAATTACAGGATATAACCATTCTTCAGTCTGGAACAAATATTAGAAGAACTCAGTAAGCATCTAGACATTAGGAACCTGAAGAGACTGATTTTTCTGTCTAGAATAAACCTAATCATACCTGAAACTAGGACATCTGACTTCAACCTGGAGCTTGACTAAGTACAAGACTACTAGTAATACAGACAGAATCAAAAGCATGTAGGACAGGAATTTTTGTAAATGTTACTCCTGCAAACAAGACCTCTCATTGAAGGTAAAACTCTCTCTTCAGTAGCAGATGTACTGCCAAGTAAGAAATGCTTGCAAATACCAGGACAGTGAGCCAAGATAGTGATCACTGATCATCATTCTCTTACAGTCCAAACCCTATACTTGCAGAGCATACACACCCCAGGAGATGGATTTAGAAATCTATGTTTCATGATATACTAAGCATTTTCATGAGAAAATCTTTGTGCAAAGGTTTATACATGACATTCTGAAGCAGAAGGCTTTTGGAGACTTAAGGTGGGGGAGGTTGGAAGAGAGAAAATTATGTATTTTGAAGAACAGCATAATTGAAACAACTTTTTAATCCAATATTCAGTATCTCCCTTAATTTGTACTTGCAAATTCCTTTCAGTGATGTGGTTTAGAACAGGCTATTTAGCTTCTTTGTTATTTAAGCAGATGACAGAAATCCCCTTTCCTCTCCAACTATTCTGGCAGTCTCCAGTGCCCAGTCATAGCACTTCTTCATCACATTAGTTGCTATTTTCTCTAGCTTCCAAAGAAAAAGTCTGCCCATAGGCATATTTTAACCTTGTAGAATAATTTATCCCACTCATCCAGTTCCAAGGTTACCTTCTACTCTGTCCCCAAATGTCTTTGCATTCATGCAGCCAATTACAGGGGAAAGAAGTGTAATCACCCAAACAACAGACATATTCACTTTTTGTCATCTGGCTCCCCTATGCTGACTGTATATTTCTGATTAGCATTCCCTGAGCAATATATCAAAAGAATACTAGACAAAAAAAGCTACTTGAGAGGTGACAGGGAAGCTGCCCTCTGTTAGCCAGCAGCCATATTGGCTGAGACCAGTAACATATGTGATGAATATTTGTCTGTGAAACAAATACGTCTTCAGTAGGTTAGGCTATATCAACAGAACGATAGTTCACACCTTAGATATAGTCCATAAGGAAAACTATAACCTTTTGTATATACATGAACATATACGCAGAGATATTAAACATTTCTCCAGTCTACCAAAACAAATATGCATCTCTAAGGGTTGTGTGGATTTTCAGTGTATTTTCTGCTCTAATTTATTTCACTGGTTTGATCTCTGAAAACCTAAGGGCACATTAATCTTCTTCACAAGAAGGAGGATACCATCATCAGTAAAAAGCTACAACAACTCTGACTTTTACCTTTTATTGTCAAAATGTTATATGAAACAGGTAAGTCTATGGAACTATCAGACAATGCAAATAGAGAAATGTTAAACAGAACTCATAGAAAAGAATCAGAGTAAGGCTGTGAGATTTCACTTGACACTAAATTAATGTTCTGGGGATATTAACAACTTGGCAGCTAAGTGAGTAGAGCTACTTCAGAGAAATCATATTTTAAAAAGTGCTGGAGCAATCTAGCTTTGTTGATTAGTTTAGGAATGTATGAAGGGAATGTATGATCTGTTTTCTTGTCTTAGTAAAAGCTGAATTTAGCAATTTGGAAGGTTATTTCCATTTCTAAAATTCCATTTTTACCTAAATTTCTTTTACATTCTGAGCACATAATTGACACAAGTGAAATTCCCACAGAATTTGGTGATATTTCTTAGGCATTTTAACTGATAATTTTTGAAGATGGAAGAGAAGCACATTTCCTTTAAGACTGTCTTTTTTTTTCTAGATCATGCATCAGGAAATCAAAACCAATACAATTTTAGCTACAATTCTAGTTTGCTTGGCAAAGGACGTTCCACACATTGACAGCAGGTTTTATGCCATCTGTGTTAAGTGGGTGCATTGCAAGCACCTGGAGCTGCAAGGAACATTTTCCTTTTTGATTCTTTCTTGTAAAATGGATGGGGAAAAGCACATCTAGTAGTGTTATGCTGTGTTTAAGTATGAGAAGACCATAATCTATTCTCACTTCAGCCTTTCAGACAGATACCTATATATTTGTACTCAGATGTACAGATTCACTGATTGCATCAGGCTGAAAATGACTGTCAAAGATTATCTTGTCCAACCCCTCTGCAATGGGTAAGGATACCTTCAACTATATCAGGCTCCCCAGGACCGCATTGAGTCTGACCTTGAATGTTTCTAGGGGCCTCAGTCACATCCCTGGGAAACATATTCCAGTATTTTACCGCTCTCATTGCAAAGAACTTCCTCCTTATGTCCAACCTAAGTCTATCCTGCTCTTGTTTGAAAGCATTGTCCCTCATCCTATCTCTACGTGCCCTTCTAAAAATCCTTCCCCAGTTCCTAGAATTTAACCAGCAGAAGCATGTAAGTGCTCATGCTACATGGTGTAAGCTACCAGCAAACATCTGGAAAGAGACTACAGTGACCTATTACTTATGCAATGGCAGTACCCTGATTAGAAGAGATTAGTTTTCTGAATGCTAAGCTCTAGTTTAACAAGCATTATAAGGGGAATACAAGAAATCATTCTTTATGAATATATGGGACAAATAGGATTCACAGGTGCACAAATTCAAATGTTAAAAAGTGCAATTAGCCTTTCAAAGCCTTTTAGGCACATAGCTGTAGGATTTCCCCTAAAAAAACAAACAAAGCTAAAAACAAAAACAAACTAGATAGAATTTTATAAAGCCCTGTTTTCACAAAGGATTGAAGACAAATGAAATAAGTGCCTATAATTAGAAGTCTTACACTGAAAAGAGCAATCCAGGAAAATCTTGCCCACCACTCTTAAATACTTGTGATTCTGTAGAGGTCTAGTGATTTCTGATTAAGTGTCCCTAACTCAGCTAAGTATGTACATGCAGTAAGCTAAGTTCTTCTGAAATAACAATAATCAGTTCAGGACATGAAAAAAAAAAAATGCAGCTTTATGCTTGGTAGCTGTGCATAGACAAAATCATTAGATGTGCTCAAATCTATCCTAACATAATTGGAATTATTTCAGGTCTCATTATTTCACAAAGAGGAGAGGGGATATAGATGTGATCTTGAAGTGTTTCCAGGAAGAAGTAACTTGATCTGCAAGTGATGGCTAGAGTTGCATCTGAGAGAAGAGCAGGCAGTTTGTTTTTTCTTGGTAATTTCTATCTTTGCTATATAGTCATTGTCTCAAATAAAATGCAGGAGTGCTCCTTGTGCTACAGATATGATGACTAAGGTATAACGCTGAGTTGTGAAACCTGTAAATTTTAAGCCTTTACAGTCTGACCATGGCATAAAGCACAGTTCTGGATAATTCATCTACAAGAAAGCAATCATGCAAAACATGTCATGGCACAGAAAATGGCTTCAGGCTTTGAATTGTAGATTCATGGCAGGGGGTGTGAGGAGGTTGCTGTATCATTGAGACAATTTATATTAATGTAACAAAGAATATCGGATATAGTGCTCTACTTGACATTTCCTAGTGGCTCAACTAAGCACCCTATAAGCTGGCTATTTTTAACTCCATTGCAAGAGTAAAGGTATTCCTTCCTTTTTAACCACATTGTGCTTTTCACTGATGAAGCTGAGCCTGCACACTTTTCTGGTCACTGCAGTGAACACTTCAATATTTAAGTCATTAGTACTTTTAATGATACTGATATGGAGACAAGACTTCCCACTCCAAAGCATGTTGACTTATTTTCCTCTTTTTCTTTCTATTCGCTGTTCACTAATTCCTTCAGTAAGATTAATAACTTGAGTTCTATAAATCTATTTGATTTCCAACCTTCTGAGTAGTTCAAGTGTGGACATGACTAGTGGAAATTGTATTCAAAGAGTTACATTATTGATTTAGAATACAGAGCCAAATTATTCCTTATTGTATGAGAATGAGTATTGTTGTCACAGGACTGTATTATTAGCTTTGACTGAAGGAAACACTCAGAAGTGTTGATCACCCGGTGTTCTTGCATCTGGCTGCAATAACCACAGAATCACAGAATGCCAGGTTTGAAGGGACCCAAAGAATCATTTGTTCCAAACTTTCTAGTCAATAGCATAGTTTAGATGAGATGTCCCACCACCCTGTAAAGCTGAGTCTTAAAACTGTTCTGTGAAGGGGAATTCACCTCATGGGTTTATTCCAATGATTATTTTCATGGTGAATTTTTTTCTTCTGGAGTTCAAGCACTATCTACCCAGGAGTACCTTGTACCATTATCCTTTGTCTTTTCCATGTGACTCCTTGTATAAAAGAGTCTTCACTCTCCTGGTATCCACCGTTTAGGTACTGGTATGCGGTAATAAGATCTTGCCTAAGCCTTCTCAAGGCTGAACAACCCCAGTTCTCTCAGCCTTTCTTCCTTCATATGGCAAGTCTTCCAATCATTCTTGTGGCCCTTCTCTGGACAATTTCTAGCCTGTCTATTTCTGGTTTTTTTGCATCAGGAACCAAAGCTCCATGCAATACTTCAGGTGTAGTCTAAAAAACACTCAGTAGAGTGGACCAATGACTTTTTAATCTCATTTGGTAATGCCCTTGTTGGCACAACCCAGCATCCTATTGGCCACTTTTGATGCTGGTGCATGCTGTTCACTCATGCTGAGCTTGTTATTCGCCAAGATCCCTGGCCACAGGGATCCTTTCCAGCAGCCTTTCCACAGGGCTGCTCTCCAGCCAGGCCAATCCCAGTCTCATGATTTATCAGATTTTTTTTTTGTTGTTGTTGATTTACAGTCATTAAAACAGTTTTGATCACATTATAGTGGTACTCTCTACTTTTTGTTATTCAGTCTTTAAGCAATTTTTGCTTAATTCTTATTACCAGATCCCAATCTGTGATCTGAAGACTACTCATGAACCACAGTGATCTGCAGAACTATACTTTATAAAAAAATATTTGCTATGTAAAGATTGTAAGTTGATTGTGAAAAGTTTAGTAAAGCTCATTGTTGCTCATAGGAAAGAAGAGAGAATGACCGCTTTAGATCATTGCTACAAGAAATTAACCACTCCAAAACCAAAAACCCAACCGACCAACTAACCAAATAAAACCAAAATGCCTGTGAAGATTATTAAGAGCTGACCTGCAATAAATGATAGATTAATATATCTGACAACAACACCATTACAGGCAGCTCATTAGGACAGGGTTCATTTTCTTCACAAGGAGCTGGGAGGGATAGACAGATGAAACAGCCCATGGGATATACAATGCTACCAACATCATCTCCACTATATAAAAAGGGGGCTGTCTAGGCAGTTGCCCAACAGCTAAATTGTGTGGGCATGGAACATTTTACATTATTCACCTTATGCATAACTTCTTTCCTATTATTTTTATTTCAGTTATTAATTCAGATACAGCTGGGCCTGAAACCATCACACAGGGGTAGTTTTGATTCATTCCAGGTAAACTGGATGATAGTTGACATTATTTTAAGAGAATCCCTGAACAAGTCATAAATTCATAAAACTCTTCCCTTCTAGCTATCTCAACTATATATACATATATATTTATACTTTAAAATGTCAAAATTAAACCCCTTTTTATTACTTAAAGCTGATAGTAATTAAAAGCTGCTAGAGGAAATACCCCAATACATCTCCAAACTCATTTCTCATTTCTAAAAGATGTCAAGATATTTCACTGGACAGATGAAACAAACATGGCTTCATCTGGATTATTTGCCAAGTTTTTTTTTTTTTAATTAGAGATAAACACAACAGCAATCAACATATAGCAATATTTTTTTTATTGTACAAAACACTTCCTATATTTTAGTATTCAGTTTTCCAAAATTGAAAGAAGTGAAGGGAAATAAAGGAAAAAAAAACCAAAACAAAACCAAAACAGAAGCAAACCAAATAATAATGTTTCAACTTTCCTTCAGAGTTGCTAATTAGGACCCAGGGATTATTATATTTTTGAAAGTTAAGATTTCTTTGGAATAAGTAGGTGCAAATTGCACAGTAACAACTGGGATTTTAAAAGCTGTTACCTGTTGAGCTACTCACTTAAGAAATGAGAAATTCAGTTACATTTGAGAAAGGTCTGTTTCTTTACTGTTGTGTTTAGGTTTCCAAAATTATATTGTTGAATGTATTACAGCCTGTGTTTGTAAAGATGCAAAGTACATTGTGGATGATGCATAGATTAAATATGTTATTATTTCCAAATGAATTGAGTTTATTTTTAGACATAGACTAATTGATAACTCTAACATTATTTTAAAGAGAATTATACAGTATACATGTAGAGACATCACTGAACCATTGAAGAGTAGAACTGGAGTTTATTCATTATTAAAAATAATGTGGTATAGTAATTCACTAAGGGGAATTTGACTTTTTTCGAAGTACTGAATTCAGCTTTTGAGAGGTTATTTCATAATCACTGCAGTCATGAAAGAAGACTTTCATAAAAATAATCAGAAATCAGCTGATGTGAAGAGGAATCATCACTTTTTAAATCAACAGTTTCATAAGTTTTATATTCTGTCTGTTTGTATGTAGTTAAGAAAAGCTGAGATTCAGTATTCTTCCTGTGCAAAGAAAAGAGATTAATATTTATGAATTATGACTCAGATTAAGATTTATGTATTCCTTCCACAAAAGAAGTCTTACTGAATAACCGCCTCTCCCCATATGAATTGCAGGTACCTTTTACTTGGAAGAAAGCAGAATTTATAAATATATATTTTGCAGTGGGCATACTAACTTTTAAGATGTACCCACTGATGACTGAGTGGCAGTGAATGACAATTACCATGTTTCTAAATAAAGCTGCTCTCAGGAATAATTTATTCGTTAAAAATTGAAATAGAAATAATAATGACAAGAAAAATTTAAAAATATTAATGTCATTTTATAATTTCTTCTTGAGGACAGTATGTACTCATTATCATTGTTATTACTATTATTATTGAATATTTCTGAAATTAAAAAAAAAATCTAAAACCAGGTCAGAGTCTTCTTATAACCTGTTTCTTCCTATTTCTGCTGCTGATTTGTATCACTGTCTGTGGTTTCTTCAGTGTTCATTCAAAAATAATGTTTAGTTTGTAATTTTTAATAAGTTTAAACAAATGTTTAATAAACCACATTTTGGTTCAGAGTTGTTGAGTGTATAAAATTTATTACCCGTTGCATTTTTAAAGTATTTTTTTTATTTATCATACATATGTACCCCTCAGAAAATCAGGAACTTGGTCGAGCTCAGAAGCTTTGAGTATACACCATCTGTGAAAATTAAGCCAGGTTAAAGCAAGATAAAGATAGCACTTTGGAGGATGACAGAAGTTCTTTAAAAAGTATTATTTTCATCACTTAACTTTTCAATTATTTGTTAAGATAGAATATGCAAGATACATATGTGTTCTAAAATAAGTATTGAGTTTAATTCTAGTCAAAACACTGTGTGTGGTTTATGGTTTGGAGGATTTTTACTTTTTTTTCCTTTCCTTTGCTTTTTAGAAAATTGAAAATGTAGCTTTGAGAATCCTGATATTTTCTCACACTGTATTACCTGTTACTGTGGCCAACTGGTAGAATTCAAGAGTAAGGAGGGAAATTGAAGCTGTCATCCTAAACTGCATGTCAGTACTTCAATTAGTTGTGAAATATTGTGAGTCAGGATGCATCTGTCTGTAATTGGTAGTGCATTTAGAAGATTTCAGGATCTGGCTTTTTCAAACTGACATTTTATGCAATATAGTTCTTCAATACAACTTTTTGTCTATGTAAGAGGGTACTCGGTTCTGGAGAGTTACTGTACTTGAAATTGGCATTGAGTGTCCCCTGATTTTTTAAAGACATCCTAGTTTAAAATATGCATTAGATCACCAGATAACGATAAGGTTTTTATTTTTTTCATTTTTTTTCCCAAATCGTGGGAAAAAATCAGGAGTCTGAAAGTTTACTTTCTCCCGCAGCAAAAAAACCATCAGTTACAAATGAAGAATATTCAACCACTCTCATTGGCTGAAAGTTTACTTGATTTTTAAGGCAGTAGTCGAATTGAAACACGATAAAAAATACTCTCTGAAATAAGCACTTTATTAGAAAAGAAAAATCCACAAAATCAACCTCTCAAATGGAAAAAAACCCAAACAACAAACCCAGAACAAAACAAACAAAAAATCCTCACAAAAAAACCCTAAACAAGAAGAAAACAAACAAAACACCCAAACACACAAACAACCCTGAAAATATCTACATATCTTTTATTTAGATTTTTCCTCATATGGAGTGACACCAAACTGGGTGGAGTGGCTGCCACACCAGAGGGCCGTGCTGCAGTGAGACTCAGACAGGCTGGAGGGCTGGGCTGGAAGAAATTTAATTAAATTCAGCAAGGGCAAGTGTAGAGTCTTGCACCTGGGAAAGAACATCCCCAGGACCTATTGGAAGGCAGTAAAGGGGAAAAGGATTTGGGGGTCTTAACTGATGGGAGATTGACCACGAGTCAGCAATGTGCTCTTGTGGCCAGGAGGACTAATGCTATTCTAGAGTGTATTAGAAGGTCTGCGGCTAGTAGGTCAAGAGAGGTTCTCCTGTCCCTCTACTCTGACCTGGTGAGGCCACATCTGAAGTACTGTTTCTAGTTCTGGGCACCCCAGTTCAAGAGGGACATAGAACTGCTTAAGAGAGTCCAGCTCAGAGCCACATGAATGACTATGAAAAAAGATTGACTTTTGTTATATTTTGCTATATTTACCCCTCTCCCCTGTCTTTTTCAAAAAGAGGAGTGATATAGTGGGTTTGGTGGGCATCTGGGCCCCAGCCAAGGCCAAAACACCACAGGAAGTTTCATGTAAACATGAGGAGATTTTTTTTCACTGTGAGTGTGACAGAACACTGGAACAGGCTGCTAAGGGGGACTGTGGAACCTCCCTCTCTGGCGATATTCAAAACCCACCTGGACGCATTCCTGTGTGATCTGGTATAGGTGATCCTGCTGTGGCAGGGGTATTGGACAGGATGAACTTTCGACATCCCTTCCAGCCCCTGACATTCTGTGATTCTGTGTGAACAATGAATTTTAGATTCTTTTCCTTCCTTATTCCTGATAAGGTTAATGTATTGACTGGGGGCGATTGAAGAGGCTGAAATTATAAATTATGTAGCTTTTATAATTTCCAAAGCCCCACCCACAATCTGTGTGTAGATTAGTTTAAGTTTGGGTTCTAATTCGGTCGGGAAAAGTCTTCACAAGGATGCCTTTTCTTGTAATTCAGGAAAAAATCAGGAAAAATTGAAAGGTTTGGGCATGAAACAGCTTTGCCCTACTTACAAATGGGAGACTGTCTCAAAGTCCGTGCGAGGTTCGTGTCTCCAGGTCCATGTTCAGGTCCGTGCAGGTCCCAGTGAAGGTCTGAGCAAGTCCCAGTGAAGGTCCGAGCAAGCCCTGCTCCAATCTGTCCAGCTGCCATATATATACTGAGGTGATTTGTTGCTTCCCTGTTCAAGCCGACGGAGGGCGGGAGAAGGCACTTCACACCTATTGTACGAAGCCTCCTGTGACAGAAGTGGGGAGGGAGGAAGACCGTTTCCTGCCCCATTCACACTTCTGGTGGGGCAGTGGACTGGGGTGTGCCCTGCCAAAGTTCACACCCCATTCAAACCTCCGGCGCGGCAGTGACCTGCCTTGCCTCAGTTCGAACCTCATTCAAACCTCCGGTGGGGCAGTGGCCCGCTCTGCCACAGATAACTAAAAAACAAACTTCTCATTTGTATAATAACTTCAAGATTTCAGAATTTAGTTTAATTCCACATGTAAATAAAAATAAGACTTCCCAAATGTTACATGATTAAACATAAGGAAGTGTTGAAAGTCAATAGTTTATTCACATAATGTTCTGTAACTAATTCACTATGGAAATTAATATTCCTTTAAAGATACTAATAGCCACTTTCATTTGAGATGTGGAAACTGAACTCTTGTTATTAATTTAAAAGTGAGTTTCATATATCTTGAGATTTTGGTTACTCAGCTAGCCACTTTTTAGTTTCTTTCTGAATCCAAGACATATTTGGACTTACACTAAATTTGTAGCATTAGTTGTGGTTTGGAAGAAAACCACAATTTCTGATTTTAAAAAATGTTTCAAAATGTTGATCACTTACAAGTCTGAATTCTTGAGAAAGGGTATGAACCTGACATGACAAAGTTAAGAGAACAGTACAAGGACACTGTTTTGGGACTAAGTGCTTGCCAAAGTCTGGTGATTGTGGAAAAAGACACTGGGCTTGGTGTCACTGTTTAAAAATATGCAGTGTGATTGAGTGCACCACTGCAAGTTTGCAGATGATACCAAGCTAAGTAGTGCTGTCAATATGCCAGAGAGATGGGATGTCATCCAGAGGGACTTGGAACAGTTGGAGAGGTGGGTGCAGGTGAACCTCATGAGGTTCAACAAGCTATCCAGAGATGTGATTCTACTGCTTTACTCTGCTGTGGTGAGACTTCACCTGGAGAAGTGCATCCAGGTGTAGAGCTCTCAATATAGGACCTGATGGAACTGATCCAGAGGAGGGCCACCAAAATAATCAGGGAGATGGAGCATCTCTGCTACAAAGACAAGCTGATGGAACTGGGGTTGTTCAACCTGGAAAAGAGGAGGCTCCAGGGACAGAGCCTTCCAGTACCTGAAATAGAAGCCTTCTAGTAACTGAAAGGCCTATAAGAAGGATGGAAAGAGACTGTTTACAAAGGCCTGTAGTGATAAGATAATGGGCAAAGGCTTTGAACTTGAGAAGAGTAGATTTAGATTGGAAGTTAAGAACAAATCCTCTACCATGAGGGTTGTGGAACACTGGAACAGTTTGCCTGGGGAGGTATTTGGGACTCCATACATGGAGATTCAAAGTGAGGCTCAACAGCTCTCTGGGCAACCTGATCTAGTTGAGGATGCCTCCACTTACTGCAGAGGTGGATGGCCTAGATGACTTTCAGAGGTTCTTTCCAATCCAGACTATTCTACAATTCTATGATTCTTAGACCACAAAGCTACAGAACCTGTCCAGTTTAGATAAATGATGAACACATCCTTATACTTCTTGACAGAGAAGAGGACAAAAGTTGTATATGTCTTCAAAGATGCAGAGAAAAAGCACTTGATAGAAATTTAGACACATATTCTTAATAATAATTTTTTCTTTTTGTAATAATTCATAGAATCATAGAATGGTCTAGGTTGGAAGAGACCTCAAAGATCATCCAGTTCCAACCCTCCGCCACAGACAGGGACACCTCCCACTAGATCAGGTCGCTCAAGACCTCATCCAGCCTGGCCTTGAACACATTCAGGGAGGGAGCAGACACAACCTCCCTGGGAAACCTGTTCCAGTGCCTCACCACCCTCACTGTGAAGAATTTCTTCCTAACATCCCGTTCAAATCTCCCCTCCACCAATTTGAACCCATTCCCCCTCATCCTGTCATTACAAGACCTTGTGAACAGTACCTCCCCAGCCCTCCTGTAGGCACCCCTCAGATACTGTTAGGCTGCTATAAGGTCTCCTCAAAGCCTTCTCTTCTCCAGGCTGAAAAGCCCCAACTCTTTCAGCCTGTCCTCATAGCAGAGGTGCTCCAGCCCTCTGATCATCTTTGTGGCCCTCCTCTGGACTCTCTCCAAAAGTTCCATGTCCTTCTTGTGCTGGGGGCTCCAGAACTGCACACAGTACTCCAGGTGGGGTCTGACAAGAGCAGAGTAAAGGGGGAGAATCACCTCCCTTGCCCTGCTGGTAATGCCTCTCTTAATGCAGCCCAGCACACAGTTGCTGTCTGAGCCGCGTGTGCACACTGCAGGCTCATGTTGAGCTTCTCATCCACCCAGACCCCCAGGTCCTTTTCCTCAGAGCTGCTCTCCAGCCACTCACCACCCAGCCTGTATTTGTGCTTGGGATTGCAGCGACCCAGGTGCAGGACCTTACACTTGGCCTTGTTAAATTTCATGAGGTTAGCCTGGGCCCACCTCTCCAGCCTGTCCAGGTCCCTCTGGATGGCATCCCTGCCCTCCAGCAAGTCAACTGTGCCACACAGCTTGGTGTCATCTGCAAACTTGCTGAGGGTGCACTCGATTCCTCTGTCCATGTCGCTGACAAAGATGTTAAACAGCACTGGTCCCAGCACTGACCCCTGAGGGATGCCATTTGTCACTGGTCTCCAGGTGGACATTGTGCCCTTGATCACCACTCTCTGTGTGTGACCATCCAGCCAATTCCTTATCCAGCGACTTGTCCACCCATCAAGTCCATGTTTTTCCAGCTTGGTGACCAGGATGTCATGTGGGACAGAGTCAAAGGCCTTACTCAGGTCCAGGTAGATGACATCAGTTGCCCTTCCCTTATCCACTGCTGCTGTGACTTTATCATAGAAAGCCACCATATTTGTTAGGCATGATTTGCCCTTGGTGAAGCCATGCTGGTTGGCATCAGGCACCTCTGCTTTGTTCTCCATCTGCATTAGCAGAGCCTTGAGGAGGATCTGCTCCATGATCTTGCCAGGCACAGAGGTGAGACTGACTGGTCTCTAGTTCCCAGGGTCGTCCTTTTTTCCTTTCTTGAAGGTAGGTATTTATTTGCCTTTTTCCAGTCAGCAGGAACTTCTTAAATGAATATAGTCTTCTTTTAGGTATACACATTTATTATCATGAAAGTAATAGAACTTGCACATATTCATATGAAAGCAGTTTTTTGTTTCGTTCTTCCTTTAAGAACATCCAGGAAAGAGCCAAGTTATTCATACTTCTCAGTAGTAATTAGGTATGTGTTGAATTCCTCTTTTATATAGTTGGGAAGGCTAAAGAAAATCCACACTCTTACTAAGTAATCCATCATCTAAAACATTGTGCAAACATCATTTATCCCCTTTTTTTTTTGGTTTTTTTTTGGTTTTTCTTTCCTTCAGTCTCATTAACAGGGCCATCACTATTTGTCTATGAGGCTGGCATGTCTTCAAACACAGCAGCATTTACTTTCCAAGCATTTCAATTCTTAATCCCTTTTTTGAAAGAGTAAGTTCTTCATAAAATAGTTAGGAGCCAAATATTTTGATTAGTTAATGAAATTACCTATTTTACCATGTTTTTGCAGTAGCTGATAGACCTAATTATTTAAGTAATAAATAAAGTGGATCCATATTTTACCTTGCTCAAGACTTCTGGCCCTGCAAGTATGGACGGAGCTTGAATCTTTTGTATGCTATTTTCCAACAATAATGTGAAAAGCATAGGGGACCCACTGTTGTTTCCCATGCCATGTAAGACACAGATCTACAGCAACATGGAGAAACCACAAATCAGCAGACACCATTCATCTCAAAGATGTCCATTTGCTCCACACAGCCTTTCATTATATAATAAGCAAAAAGCTCTGTACTACTTTCACTTTCTTAATAAAGTTTACTTTAGTAAAAATAAGATCCTGTATTCTGGTTTTATCTCTAGCAGATCTGTTGTAAGGAGTTGTAAGCTGTCATACCTCACAAACACATCTCATCTCTGACAGTACACACAAGTTCTATATTTGCTGAAACTCCTATCGTACATTATTTTGGGTAGATGTAGTGTAACTGAACACAGTCTTTGGATATTCCCAGTTGCCTGTCTCATCCCTAACTGGCTCCAGAATATGAGGACTATTCATGTAGCATATGCACATTATTTCTCACCATGTCAGTGGCCTGTCTAAAGTATAAATTGAATAAAGATTTTAATGATCGTAATACAGCTGAGTCGCATTTCAGCAACTCAGAAACTGTATTTAGTGTTCCAGACATGCACTTTGACCATTACATTCCTAAATCAAGCACTGACTGTCAGTACTGACTCTTGCCAATCATTGTGACTCAACAGTAACTGGGGAACTGGTCTTTAATTCAAGAAGATAAATTCAACATCTTCCGTTTCCCTTACATTAAACTCTAATAATTACTACAAGTTATTCAGTAGCTGCCTGCCATATTGATCATACAGCTTTGTAAAAGGATTTTGCAATGACTATAGCACAGCTACAATAAATAGTTTTCTTATTTGTGTTTTAGGGGTTTTAACTAATTCTAAACAATAACCACACAAAAAAAGGTGGAAAGAAAATATTCTGACTAGTGACATAAATGAAGGATTAAATGCATGGTTGTTCGGGGTTTCTTTGTGTGTTTTTTTGTTTGTTTTGTGTGTTGGGTTTTGTTTTTTTTTTTTTTGCGTTTTTTTTGAAGGCACAGATACAGCACACAGAAAGAAAAGTACTTATACTAGCGAAAATCTCAATTCCTGATGAACCAAGGAATCTTTTCTCTGGCATCTCTTACATTTAAATACTGTTCCTTAACTAAACTGAGTATTATATTAGTGAAATATTGAAACCTCCAAGGATTATCCTGGCAGGTTCTTCCCAGAACAATCCCCAAAACTCAATAGCCTAGTTTAGTTTTAGGCAGCTAATTAAAGCAATGAATTTAGCAGTGTACATTCCCTTTACAGATAGTGAAAACAACAAGGAAAACATGGTGGGCTGAATAATCTCTGCAACAAGGAAATCACGGTGGTCTGAATAATCTCTGCAAAGGACTTATTTTATTTCTCCATAAGTGTATTAAACACAGGATGGAAATGTTCCTTTCATAAACACAAGAAATGGAGATTCTCTCATCAGAAGTTCTTAGACTACTATTTTTAAAAATATTTTTTAAAAATACCTCTCCTACTGAGGTGTTCTGATTACATGTTGAAATTATAGGGACCATTAAAATCTAAAGGAAAAATTATAAGAATCACAGATTATTGTTGCCTTGGTAACATCAAGAACAAAGAAATACATGAAAAGCCCTTAGAGGTTCTACTCAACCCACCTTAAATCCTGTCCCTAAGAATGCTTCCAGGTGTTTTTATCACTACAGAGCTTTCTATTGGCTGAAGAGGCTGGTTAAATAAATCTCTTATTGTAAAAAATTAGTAGGTGTCTTTGTTGCTACATACAAAAAACACCTTACAAGTTCTCATTAGAATTGCTTTTATTAATGGCAAATCCACAGATTATTTCTTACAAAAAATATTAAGAAATTAACAATATAAGACAGCATTCTATCAAACAGTGATAACTTAATATGTATTGAGTTAAATACAATCTATGTTGTATTAATCAGAAGCTCTTTCTACTTAATTAAATGCAGGTATTCTGATCAGAAGAGTTCAGGAAAAAAAAAACCTGTCTAGATTTTATGGTTCAGGTAAAAATCCTTAACTGTTAGTAAATTAAGGGACTACAATGGGGTTTTTTTTCACTGTGTAATGTGTGGTCAGGGTCCTTTCTCAGGAGGCCAAAATCCAAGCCATTAGGTCCAGTTGTGACACAGCAGATCTGAAATTGTGGGTTTTTGGCATAGCTAAATGACAGCTTATGAAACACTCACAGTACAAAACTTTTGTATACTTCTGAAATCTCATTTGCTTCCTGAAATTGAAGCACTATTTATTTAATAAAATTAAGTTTAGCCGGCAAAAGGAATCCTAGCTCTGCAACTCAATGTTGACACATTTAGCTGGGAGTGAAGACCTGAGCTTTCTCTTCTATTTGGCTGTGCCTTCATTTTGGAGAAACATGGGCCAACGGGATTGGGCCTTCAGAGCTAAAGAGCTGCCCAAACTATAAACATCTCATTGATATTACATGAGTCAGGATCTAGTCTAGTGGTGTTCTCAAGCTGTTCCCCAGCAGTCTATCTTCCAGTCCAGCTTAAGTGCAAAATTAATCTAGTTTATGAACTTTATAACACTGCACAATAAATACATCCCAATGTGTGGCAACTGGGAAAATAAAAATCCATCCCTGAACTGGATTAAAACACCTATACAGAATTTTATTTATATTTTCATAATAGGTAGTTAATGAATTAAAAAATAATAAAACAATCTAAGGAACAAATGTCATGATGCTTTTCTAAGGCTTAAAAGAGAAAAATGCTTCGGACTGTAAAACTGTTTTACAGAGATACTCCCATGCTGTTCTGAGAGAGACGCATGCATCTATGCAGATCAGTATGCTCTACAAATTAACAGGTTATTAATGGTATAAACACTGTAAAAGCTATGCTTTATAGGGCTTGTGAAACTTAAGTATGAAACTAAGCCTTCTAGAAGATGTCTGACTTTGGATTACTGAAGAGCTGGACATCATTATGCTTTAGTTAAATACTTGCTCTAACACATCACCTTACTTGCATTAATGACACAAGGTCAGACCTCCTTAGACATTTCTCCACTGCAATTTCAGAGAGGTTTAGATCTCTGATGGCTAACAGTAAGGCACAATCATTGAAAAAGCATAGGCTTTCCTGTGTATAAAGACCTTGACAAAGTTATAGAGCTCTTATCTAAAAGCAGTAATCTACCACACAAGTTGCTGCAAAGGTAGTGTCACATGAAACACATCACTGCAATGTAGCCTATAGGTCACAGTGGCATTTAATATGAATAGAGACAATTAGTAGACATTTCTTGTTTTGTAAATTATTCATATTTCAATTTTAATAGATTTTTTAAATGTTACTGAAATCTTCCTGCCCTGAAGCAAATTTCCTAATACCATAAGTTAATATACTTGCCTTGCATCTTCATATGGCCTGAGTTTAATCTGGCTTTGGTCACAAGTGAAATTAGCTTAATGGTCTCAAATTAGCCTTATAGTAGACATTTGTTCATATCGCAAAACTACTATTGTACATAATTTGTTGCTCGTATTTGATCATAGAATACTATTCTCCAAGGAACGAGAAAATGGAACAGAAGGGACATTGCAGAGTAGATTTGCATATGGCAATATGATATTTAGATGAAGCCAATGCAAATGATTTCTTACTTTTTTTGAGAATCATTATTCAGCAAATTAGTTAACACATTGAAGTTTACTTAATACACAATATGCCACTTATCAATAGTTCAAATAACAGGAAAACAGTGGTTTACACTACCATGCCATTTTGCACACTGACAGTCCAAGATGGAGTTTATCTTATTTATGGCAATACACAGAAATGGTAAGTATGAGTAATTTTAAGTAGTGATCATATGGGAAATAAACATTTTTGTTTGCTTATTTTGAAGTGTGGTGATAATTTGAACATAAAACCCCCCAAGCAAGCCATAATTAGAAGTACAAATAAAAACAGCATCCACATCATTCAACTATAGATGAATAAATCAAATTATTTGCTGACTTTCATGTCATGAGCTTTATCTAATATAATAATGAAAAAGGAAAAAGGAACCAGTCCACCCAGCATGAAGACAGATAAAGTACAGAGGGTTTCCTGAGGGTTTCCTTTGGTAGGGAAATGCCAGGGGAATGGAAACACCCACCAGAGGGTAGAAGCTCTCTTGGGACAGCCTGACCAGACATGGGCATTAGTAAGGCAACAGTATACACGGCCACACAGTTAAAAGAAGCCCTCAGGGAGTGCAGCGATCTGGCCACTGTGCACTGAGCAAGCAAATAAGGCATGTGAGGCCACTAGCCAGTGTGGCGCAGCAGTCTACATAGAATAGTGGACAAGGAAAGTGCTGAAGACTGATCAGCTGAACCAAGGGGTGATGGCATCTACATAACAGATGGCTGTGATGTCACTTGAACCATGCTCCCACCAGACCTAATGCAGCTCCCCAGACACAGCTCTGGAGAAACATGGAGATGTCCCAGGTGCCAGGTTGCAGAGTGTGCCCTACTTTCATGCCATTGTTAGATGGCAGTAGTGGGCCCATCCTTTGGAGGTGTGACTAGGCAGAGGATCTTCCCCACTAAGTGACAAAGTCCTGGTAGGAGGGAATGAGGTTAAGAACCATCAGGGAATGTGTGGGAGAGATACCCCTACGTGGCAACAAAGACACAAGAGTTAATGAAGTGTTAGTGACCACCTGAGAACAGACAGGTAGGAATTAGGACTTCTTCCTGCAAAAGGTTGGCAGGAACATTAGCCTAACTGAAACACATTTTCAGTAGTGCACACAGCATGAGAAACAAACAAGAGGAGCTGGAAGTCATTATGCCTCAGGAAAACTATAATATAGTGCTGTGGTGCTGGGCCAAAACAGGTCCTGGTATGTCCAGGCATGGTTGTCCACTATCCCTTACACTTTTGGAGTGGGGAGAGACGCAGGAAAGAGGACAAAGCCACCTGGAGCCACTGAGTCTAAGGACTTTGGCTTGTTCAGATTTGTTTTGCTCCTGTTTACATCTTGTGGTAAATAAGGTACAGTGCACACATTAGGCTTATGCCTGCCTCATGCAATACCCACGCCTTGCCAAATTTGGGTAAAGCAAGCCTGTGGCTTCACTTGATATAGTAAGTTCTGGCTAAATACCATCCTTATTGTTAATGGATGTGTTTATTTCAATTGTCCATTAGACCAATTAATACCAGTTGATAAATATGAGCAAAGTTGTAAGAAACCTGCCTTGCTACTTAACAACAAGGCTTGATGCATGAAGACCGGATTTTTTTGCTTCAAGCCTTGTTTCCTGGAAAAGTTGCCATGACTCAGTTTACCACGGAAAAGCAAGAGAGCCTACGCCATAGACAATAAGTATTTGCCAAAACCATGGCCACCCTTAGCATGAACAACCCCACCATCAGGTAACAACAGCCTAGACCATGCAGAAAGGGTAAGACTGGGGGAGCCAAGTGCACCTGAGCAAGCTGCATTACTGACACTTGCAGTTACAGCTATTGAAGCAAGTAAACTCTTACTCACTGGACTGCTTGCTTACCTAGACCTCACTGCAGTCTGCACTGAGGAAGAAAGCAGGTTACTGCCAAGCAGTAAGACATCATGTCTGCCTGCAGACCTGGGAACCTCCACGCCAAGCCTGGAACTCTGAGGAAGGATAATTGTCTGCTTGAGAATGGGCCAAGACCAGGTCAGAAAATTGTGCAGGCCCTGGACAGCTTGCAAAAGTCCTGGGAAAACTCTAAAGCTTTTACTGGTTGCCATGCCCATGACAGCAGACCTCCCAGTGTATTGGATGTTATCTGGACTATAATGCAACCCCAGAAAAATTCCAGAGATACTAATTTGTGAGTAAATATTCTAGAAAGCCTCTTTGTAATTAAAGCTCTCTGCTTTGGTTCTGTTCTTACTCTACTTTTTGCATTAATAGAAAATATTCTAAAATTTCCCTTCACAATAAATTCTCTGTTTACTCTGTAATTTCATCTAGGTGTTCATTTAGCAGTGAGAGAGCCTGCACCACAGGATTCTCTTTCCAAAGTTCATTGTTTTGCATTTTGCACTGTACACATTCTGTTCTCTTTTTTTTCTTGACAACTGAGCACAAAAGACCCTGTAAATAGATTGAGAAAATAATGTTGGGTATTAATAAAAATATTAATAATTTTTATATTGGCATGATCATAATTCATATTTAATAACCATTAAAAGTGGCCATTATAGAAATACAGTGGGATGTGTCACATCACTTGAGTGGTTCAGTCAATGGCTAAAAACTCTTCAGAAGTGATAGGTAAGGAAGGAGAGGTGGTGGGTTGTTAGGGAGTATTTTTGTGTTGAGCTTACCTATAGTGACAATAAGATTGAATATTTATGGGTAAGAATCAGTGGGAAGGACAACAAGGTAGATATCCTAGTGGCAATCTGTTACAGATGACCTAGCCTGGATGAAAAGACAGGGAAAATATTTAGGCATCTGGGAGAAGTCTCAGTCACTAGTTCTTGTTCTCATTAACTTCCCTGACATCTACTGGAAATACAGAGAAGAAGCAAATTTAGCTGTTCCTAGAGTGTGTAGAGGATAACTTCCTGATGGAGCTGGTGAGGGAGCCAGCTAGAGAAGGTGTCCTGATGGATCTGCTGTTTGCAAACAGAGAAGAATTTGTGGATGATGGTTGTGGGCCATATTGGACACAGTAGTCAAGAAATTATCAATAGAGTTCTCAATTGTTGGAGAAGAGGGAAGCCAGCAGAACTTCCATTTTGAACTTCCAGCAGGATGACTTTGGCCTACTCTGGAAACTGGTCAAGAGCCTCCTTCAGGAGGCAGTCCTGAAGGGCCAAAAATACCAGGAAGACAGGAAAGAGGACTGGACTGGCTGAACACAGAGGTTTGGTTGTAACTCAAAGGAAAAAGAGTTTCTGGTTGTTGGAAGGAGGGGCAAGCCACTCAGGAGGGCCCTGAATTTGTTGAGGCTGTGCAGAGAGAAAATTAGAAGGGCCAAAGCCCAGCTAGGAATTAATCTGGCTCCAGCTGTTAACGAGGACGAGAAATATTTCTGCAAATACATTAGTGACAAAAGGAGAACTAAAGGGAATCTGTCCTTTGTTGGGTGCACCACAGGAACATAGTGGTGAAGAATGAGGAAAAGCCTGAGGAACTCAATTCTTTCTTTGCCTCAGTCTTTAGTAGTAAGATCAGTTGTTTCTTGGATACAAGGAGACCAGAAAAGGAAGCTGAAGGGAAACTTTATTACTCTTTACAACTACCTAAAATGAGGTTATACTGAGGTGGGTGTTGGCTTCTTCTCCCTAGTGGCAAGTGATAGGAAGAGAGGAAATGGCCTCAGATGGGACCAGTGGAGGTTTAAATTGAGTATTAGGAGAAACATTTTTACTAAAAGGGCTATCAAACACTGAAATAGGCTGCCTGTGGTGGTGGTTGCATCACCATCCCTGGAGGAGTTTAACAGATGTGTAGATGTGGTGCTAAGGGACACAGTTTAGCACCAGACTTGGTATAGTTAGATAACAGTTGTACTCAATGATCATGAAGGTCTTTTCTAACTGAAATGATTCTATGATTCTATCATAAATTAATTGTTGTAAAATATTACCTTAGTTGTGTTAACAATTCAAAGAATATAATAAATTTAAATTATTTCTTTTTTTTACATATTTGAGGCTATGACTCACTGAAATTTCTCAGACTTAAATTCAATCAAGAAGGAAAAAACTAATATATCTGCATACATAAACAAATGGGCACTCTTAACTGAACTGAGCATTTTTAGGATAATAGTCTACTTATTCAGCTATCCTACAAAAGATCCTTCAGTAAAGCTAGTCATTAATAGTGTAAAAAATATAAGATGACATAGGAATATAAAATCTACTTAAGCTGGAAACCACTTTGGAAATGGCATCCTGTCTTCTTTATTATCCAACAGTACTTAACACACACTGCTCCATAAATGTACTGAACAAGATCACACCTATCAGATTCACATGTAAGTGAAACTGTAAGATTTGCCCCAAAACTGATTTTGTTCTGGAATTGCAACACAAAAATCATACAAATATGTAAAATTAAGGCTAGTGAGTTGAATGAGGAAGTACTCCTTCACCGAAGATTTAACAGATAAAATATTTTTAAAGCATCATTTGAAAATGTTGCTTCTCCTTTATGTGGCTAGATTGTTTCGGTTTTATTAGTTCGGTTTATTAAACTTTCAAGTGGAAAAAATCACACAATAACATAGTGGAACATAAAGAAGTAAACACAATCACTGAATAATTAAGAAATCAATAAACAATTCAGTATTTCTTTGATGTTCAAATGACCTTCCTGAATTAGAAGCTAAGACAGTGTATGCAATATGAAATCTTTAGCTAGCTAATGTACCAAGTAAATTTGAGTAGGCTGGTAAATCTTGATTTAACTATCTTAGCTGCTTTGATAGGTTAACTCTAAATATCACTGAATCAGTCAGACCTTAGTAAAAAAAAGCCAGCACTTAGTAGTAAGCACACAGAGAAAATATTAATGAGTTGTGGGAGATAGGTAGTAAAAAGGTATCCTGTAGTAACACTCCTGCTGTTCAAAATCCATGATTTAACCTCTACTGCAGAAGACGGAATTCAGGCAAAGCATAAGGAAAGTCAGCAATGACTTTTGGTTGAGATTTTTCTTTTTTTGAGGTTTTTTGTTTGTTTGGTTTTTTGTTTTATTATTTATGAACAGAAGTATTGTCTAGTTCAGAGTTCATGTGAACCACTAGAAAGATCTCACTTCTGGCCCTGAGAAAGGCAGGAAGGAATATGCCAGGACCTACCTTTGTCCTGCAGCAAGGATGGACCAGGCTCATTGGAGTCAGTCATGCCAGGGTCTAAAAAAGGCTTAAATTTAAAGATACAACTGAGGAGGATGGAAGGGGAGGTTACAGGTTTGGTGTATTGTTGTTTTTTTGTTGGGTTGTTTTTTTTTTTTTTTTAGAAACCCACCAGTCTTTTTATCAGAGGTGCTCTGCATGCAAAGGTATAGATATGCAACAGTATAGTGTAAATGGGTAAATGTACAATAGCTGGAAACAGATTTTTGTGAATAGGCTCAGAAATGCCTGGCTTTATTGAATTAATCTTCTTCTCTCACAAAATCTACCTGCAGCAATCTTTTTAGGGTCATTCTGTGGAGCAAATTTACTGCCTACTTGCTTATATATTCCCTTGCAAATATAGTCCAGATCTTCTGTAGCTGGGCATAATATTACAGATTCAGCTCAAGGACTCTCAGACTTTATAAATTGCTGAGTGCCGTTGGCATGCAGACACTCTCGGTTTTTCATAGGACAAACCTAGCTCCCCCAGGAGTATAAATGAATTCACACCAAATGCCTTGCCATGTGTACAATGTCTGTCATTCACTCTACATATCAGCTGTTTAAATGAGCTGGTGCTCCTCATACACAAAAATAATCTTTCTGAGTTGGTGGCAATAGATTTCTCCAAGATAAAAGGGTAGCACTGAGAGCCTGTGTTCACCTTTTATCTGCCCTCTTCGTGCTGGTTGTGTTGATGAGGTCTGCAAAGCATCCTGAATTGAAAGCTGGCTTGATAATTTATATCTTACTCTCTTACCTATCATTATAGTTCATCATTATCTTCTGAAAGACTTTCTATTGCTTCTGAAACAAATGAAGTCAGCACTCTCTCTCTCAACTTGGGAAGCAGTGCAGCTGTCAGTATGCCAATCTGCCCACAACATGTTGCATCCATTTAACAGTTCAGAGGAAGAACTAAATGGATTTAACTGTACTTGATCAAATTTAAGTTTATTTTTTATGTTATTTCAAATCATTAACAACTTCAGTAACAAATGAATAAATGGAAAACATTACTACAAAGTGATACTTCATAAAATCATTAATGAGAATTATTGGGATTCCTAAGAGTATTATATGTATTATCAGCTCTAGTAAGAACAAATATTATCCTGTATTTTTCTGCCTTTTGAAGTCAGCCAAATATTCTAACACAGATGCTTCAAACAATAAACCAAACAGAGGAAAAATGAATTATCTACAACATACCTGTTTGGCCTAGGAAACCTGAGTACAAAACATGTCTCTGAGCTACTCATTACTGAGAACTCCCTAATGGTTCACTGATTATATTATCAATCTCAGTAGAGATTGTTTATATAAGTAATAGGCCCCCAAATCTACATGCTATTTATACCTGTTTTTCAGTATCTTTAAAAATTAACCCAAATATTAGTATAAGTCATAAATCAAGAACCCAGAAGTCAATAAGATTTCTCTTGTCATTGAAGAGAAATAGCTAGAAGCCATTAGAAACCTGACATTGATTTAGTTAAGCCTAAAACACGAATATAATCTTGAAGCTTGCTTAAGAATTATTGTGAATTGATTTAAACTCAGTGCTGAGACCATTGGTGTTTTGGGGAAAGAAATACTTTAGTTCTTACATTTGTCACCAAAAAGATAAGAATTTTGACAACACATCAAAATAAACTTGCTTGTAAATGACAAAATCTGGGCCATCAGATACAATAACTGGTGAAACACATCTGTGAAAACTGGCCAGCAGTTGTTTCCAGCTACACACAGAAAGAAAATCCCAACAGTAGTGTAAGTGTATGAGCTGTGTAGTCAGTCAGGCAATCAGTTCATACTCAATCTCCTTTGTTGGTAATATGAATAAGAGCACAACAGTAAAATTAAAAACCTACCGAGCAAACAAAAAGTATAACAAAGCCAAACTGCAGTGGAAGATGAGAATCTAAGTTGAGCTTCTGACTTACCAGCATCTAGATAAAACATGAAGAGTCCAGCCTCTGTTCAGTGTCAGAAATTTCTATCCTTGCCCTGCTTTATATTTCCACCTTTTGACCACATAATGAGGTTGACTGTAGCAAATTGTATTTGACAGAGATTTTTCTTTGACTTTGGAAAACATAGAAAAGGTTATATTATTCACAGTGACCCTTTAAAAATCTTTGATTCTGACTTTTGACCTAAACTTTTTGATACCAAAGAGTAATGCATTCAGGACACTGCTGAATAGGAAAATAATGGTATAGGTTAGTATCTCTATTAAGTAAGACACTGGCTGGTGTTAATTGGATTTGTGATAACATTTGCTACACTGATGAGTTCTAACTCACATGAAAGAAATGTCCATGGATTTTGCTCGTGAATTCACAGTTGATGTTCAGCACTCTCCCCTTGATTGCCAAGGCACTGTTTATCTCTTTCCCAATAGGCAACTGAACCTGGAAGTTTCAAATAAATAATTTCTTCGATTTTTGAGTATGACAGCTATTCAATCTCCATCTTATTATCATGTCTTTGAGGGTTTTCTTCTCACTGTTATTTCATTGTCATAAATTTCCAAGACAAACACCCAGATTGTAGCTCTGCATTGACCCTTTAGACTCAACTACTATAGGTTTTAAACCAGTCATGATACTCTAATGTTTGTTTTCACTGAAGAAGGAAAAAGTATTAAAGGTTCAGTTTTCCATTAAAGCATTCTTTCTCCTTAGAGTTACTGTTCCCCCTGTTTAAGTGTAAAAAGGTTACAAAAAGAAGGACTGGAAGTCTAGCAATAACGTTATAAAATGAGAGAATTACTTTGCATTTTAAGAAATAAATCATTTCGTAGATTGGTATTAGCAATTTTGCCACAGGTGTTGAAGAGCTGATAATTTCTAGCAATCATTTTTCACACATTTTCAATAAATATCCATAATTAACATTTAGGTTGTAAGTCTCAACGTGAAGGATGCCAAAGGGAAAAAATATTCCCAGAAGATCCTGAATAGGCAGGCAATTGACAAGATATTATTCCCTCCTGAAGAAATAAATTGTTGAGAGATAGAGAACAGTAGACATCCCAATGGCTATGAAAAGTGTTGTAACTTTTTCAGATGTGCCTACTTACAGCAGACAATATTTTTGTTATCAGATCTTCGGACTAGGAATTCTGCCTTACACCAATATTGTAACAGCTTGTTTGCCATAAGAGGATTAAAGTCCAAGATTTCTATTCTTGTGGTATTTGGCACTTACAATACATGTGGCTTTTAGTTATTCTAAATCTGAATTCCAGCACAGCAAAATGATGGACATCTCTTCTTAGGTGGCTCAAAATTTCTAAGAGACAATAGTTTATTTTCACTGAACTCATTGTTCATCCTTAAGAATTTTATTGTTGATCACAACCACTTTTTTACATAAATCAGGGTTTAAATAATGAAAAGTCAAAGAAAAAAACATGATTTATTAATAGCAACAGATTTTTTTGCCATCACTCTTCATGTAAATGAAGAAAATACTACAAATTGCTTTCTAGTCTACCCAACAAATTCATTATAATCAACCATAGTACTGACTTCTGGCAGGCAGTAAGTCATACAAAATATCATGCCCCACACAGACAGAACTTTCACAGAAACACAGTGGAGAGAAGGGAGAGTGGAAGGACATCTCTGATAGTTGTCAGAACTACTGGTTCTTCTGTAAGAACATAGAACAAAAAAAAGAGGTGAGAAGCATTTTTGCTATCACATACTCATTTAACAATTCTGGCAAAGAGCAATTCTCATTCACGTCATCTGTTTCTGCTGAGAGGGTAGCTCTGAGAATGCAGCCATGGGGAGGCATATTTTGATCAAGTCCTCTACTTTCCCTTTCAAAGTGAATGAGATAATGTGTCTGTGGAACAGCACCTTTTAATCAGGTCAGCAGGATTCCTCTGAAATGCAGTACAATGCAACTGTAAGTTAGTATTTCCCTAGAACAGGTGTACATTTTTCCCTTTGAAATTATGAACACAACCCTCTTCTGTATATCTCAAACCAGGCTTCAGCAGGACTATGCTCAGTATTGTCTTTTACTTTTTGCCCTTTTTTCACATTTTCTTTCAGTGCAAAGGAGATTCGTATATGTGCCAAAAATACATTTGGCTAGCACAAGTCAAATGAGTTTTGGGTAAATTTTTTTTTTTTGCAAAAGGGGAAAGCAGATTAAATCAACTTCCTGTCTCATTTGCCCTTACTATTTTTTTTTTACTTTTTTTTTTCTCTTCCATACTTTAACTTAAAACATAGTAGAGGTGTTATCAAGTAGAAGATAATAAGAAGTAGATACATGGGAGACAAATGGACTGATGAATTGATGTTAAGTCTTACACAGACTGATACTCTCTGTGGCTATTTAGTAAATACTGTATTATTAGCTGTGTTTCTTCTCTCTCTTTCATGTATTCATAAGAGAATAACTAATTGTAGCTGATGCATTGTGAATAGTATAATGATTGTGGAATGTAGCATACAGTTTCTGCAAGTCTGCTTAGGAATAAGACAGTAGTAGTTACTGAAAGAAAATAGAGACAATCCAGAAATGTCTACAAGGTCTGATAAAACCAGGGGGAAAGGGCATATAGTCACACTCTTCGTCTTGTATTTTTTAGATCTTATTTTTAAGATACTCTTTTAGGAAATGAAAATGGGGTGGACCTTTCAGATGTTACAGAGCTAAACCCAAGGGTCACGATTTGTGTCTTACGAGGAAGTTTCACACAAAGTGTTTCTCTGCATTCACAGAGTGACTTAATTGCACAGTTGATGATTTCTACAGTTCTTCAGGTATGAAGCACAAGACTAGTACCAGCAACACAGGCTGAGGCTTGAGACTGCATAATCAAAGGACTAGAAAAAAGTGCCTTCCATTTTCATTGTCATATGAAGGGCAGATGAGTAATTTCAAACACTTTCCTGAGTTTCAAAAACCCAGCAGCAGAAAATGGTTCTTTACCTAAGAAATGTAACAGCATGAGAGTTTTATCTTGAGAGCTATAAAATCCAGTTGTGCTTCCACTTAAATTTATGGCTGAAAGTTTAGAGGCTAATAGAATGGAAAACATGAACATCTCAAACTTAAATTAGAGAGTTGGCCTTCACAGATGGAAGTTCAGAAAAATCTCTATTTCACAACTACAACAATGACATATAAGATACTCTTGTACTGGGTACTCATCATGTCATTCAACAGAAACTTAACGTAAGCAAGTTATTGCAAAAGAAGTAAGGAAATAAGTCAGTGATGTGCAGTCATTGTAATATATGTTTTTCAATTCTTCACTGAGATTATTGAAAAATGAGGCAGTAGAGCTCGTTCATAGAAAGTATAAAATAGCTGAATGGTTGATTCCTCCTTTCTTTATCATTCCCAGGTGAAGGAACACCAGGGGTGGATATCTGTGAGAAATAGGAGCATTTTATACATGTATCTTTGGAGCCTGAAAAATTCATACATTCACTTCTACCCATGAAACTATCTTTTCAGTTAAATGTAAGGATCTGTTGAATGTATTTTATTAAAAGGAGTGAGGAGGGGTGGGATTGAGAGTGCATTAAATAAATGGTCTCTAGTGAAAATGCAGACCTGAGGAATGTCTTACAGGAGTATAAGACCTTAGAAACCTATATCAGACAGCGGTCACTTCTGCCCATATGTATGTTCTTAGCTTCATTCAGATATTCCACAAATGGAGAGATGTAACTTGAAATACCAGCTGTACATACCCACAACCCACCCACAGGTAATAGCTGTCAGTTTTAAAACTCTGTTTGCCTTGAAGCAGGGTTTAGAAAAGTGTAGTTATTTCTTATGAATCTTATATTGAAGTTTTGTACATTAAATTAACATTATTTCTTGGGGATTTTTAATCCAAGATCTTACAGCCTCTATATATTTTTAATTTGTATTAGACTCTTCATTTACTTTGCCTTCACTGAACCTCTGAGGCTCAAATGCTATGATTATTCTTTGAAGTGTCTCTCCCAATATAAATTATTTTATCACACAAGAGTAAGAAATAAGTAGAAACTCAAAATGAAAAATATTTAGCAAAAGATATCTAAAAGATAACAGTTGGGAAAAAAAAATAATATTAAACATAGAAGATATGAGGCGCCATATCAGCCTTATTCCCAAGCAGCAAGAATAAGTTTGGCCAAATAAAAATAAACAAACAAACCCCCCAACCAACCAACAACAGCAACAAATGAAAAAACAACCCTACTAATAATAAAACGAAAGGGGAAAGGTTTACCTATTTGATCTTCATACAAAACTTTCATCTAGCAGCTCTACTCTCTTATGGTTAATGGGAAGAAATAGGCAATTCTAGAGAGCAATGCATATTTTAAATGCATATCTCAAGATTAAATGAATTGTTATCTCTGTGTGCAGATTTTTCTTAATCAATTATAGAGTAAGTCTGGGGGGCTAGCTCAGATTTAGATGTCTAATGACAAAATGAAGTGGAAAATTTAGTATAAGACACTTTCAGAATACACTTAAGAGAATGGTAAAGTATACTCAGCAGATATCTATACTAAAACACATTGCTTCCAAGGATTTGATTCAAAATCCATGGTAATCAATGGAAAGATCTGAAATATCACTGTGTGTTGAATGTGTGTCTCCTGTAAGAAGCTCAGAGAAGGTATCTATTTCCAAGTCAGATGGACCTCTGGCCAAGGCTGAGCTAATCAGCCTCTTCAATAATGTATTTGAGAGGGAAAAGCTACTGGGCAAGTTCTTTTATTCTGGGAGTTTCTTTTGGTGTGAAAATTATTTGTTTTGGAGAAAAGTGGTACCTGAGAGAGACAATCATGTGGACACTCAAATCAGTAAGAAAGGAGCCAAGAAGGTATGCAAAAATGGCCATTCCCCTTTGGCTTGAGGTAAGATGGCAGGCTGAGCCCTTATAGCCCTCAGAGATCAGCAGTTGAGGAGAGTCTCATTTGCTGCCCATGGAGGACTCCATGCTGTAATAGCCTGAATGACACTGTGACTCTGAGAGAAGCTTGGTCTGAAGCAGTCTGTGGCTGAGAGGATTAATGACCACAGAAGAGACCCACACTGGTGGAGAAGTGTGTGGTGGACAGTCTTTCCATGGGAGGGACCTGGAGCATGGCAGGACTGTGAGGAGACGTCCACCTGAGGAAGAAGAAGTAGCAGAAACACAACAGAAGAGGCTGCCTGGCCACAATCCCCATTCTCTGATCCCCTGCTCTACTGGTGTGTAGGTCATAGGAGAGCTGGACCTGGAAAGAGGGAGGGATGGGGGGGAAGCTGTGCTTAAGGTCTGGCTATATTTGTCACTGTCCTACTCTGATTCAATTAGTGAACTGGTGGTGGGTTTTATCTAAATTAAATTGCCTTTTGTATTGAACCTCAAGCCTTTTGTGGTATTTTATCCTCTCCACCCCATTGGGGTAGTAGGAATGAGTGGAGCCCTGAGAAACCTTGTCTAGATAAAAATGTCTCTGCTCACTGCAGGGGGCTGTCATGTTCGAGGATCCCTTACAACCCAATGAATTCTATGATTCTATGAGTGAGTCACTGTGTGGTGCTTTGTTGTCATCTGAGTGGGCTCAAGCCACAATAATCCTGTTTGGACACACACTGGCTTCAAGTAAATGACGAGTAAAACTCTATTTCAAAAAACATTTAGAAACATCCTTTCAACTGACAGTAGACATTAGTTCTGAGTGCTACTAGAATTAGTCCTTACCTAAGGACTTGTGTTTCACACTTTTCTTCCCTTTTCCTCCCTACTCACAGACAGATTGTCTTATATTCTTCATGTCCTCTGCTTTATACACTTTGACTGTTCCCTCTCAACTACATCGTGTCCTATTTTCCTGTCTATCCCTTTCTTTTTCATTTGTTATTTTAAAATGCTGGTTTTGTTTCTGTTCCTAATTTTTTATTTATATATTTTTTAAGTTTACTAATTTTTGAATCAATTTAAGGGAAGCCAAATAACTTTAACTTGGATTTAGTCCAACAATTCTATCATCTCTTAATCACATAATTCCACTAAGGCCTTTATCTTACTTTTTTATCTGTGCAGCAAAAAGCCTTCACATAGATGCACACACCAGGCAGGCACAGATAATTTTTAAAAATTCAATCACTTAAGCACTCCCCAGATTTTTCACTTTAAATATGAAAGGAACTGAAATTTCAAGTATGTCTTTAAAAGCAAGCTGCTTTCAGCACTTATTTTAGTACTCCAAAGCTAACTCCATTGCACCCAAAGACCCTTTCCAGTTCCATTTCAGAAGGACACAGTACACAGACATGTACGGGAGCATATTTTCTTCACTCCAGAAAACTAACCTGCAGTGCAATGGGACCAAGTAGGCAAAGAAATCATGGAATGTAATTTGTTTCTAGGTAAGAGTCCAAAGATGGACAAGCTTAAACCTGTTAGCTGCACCTCAACATATCATCCGCTCATCGCAGAACAGTGAAGGAGCCTTTCAAATACCTATTGATGCTTCATATATTTCTATAGGAATTTCAGGAAACACAAAGGAGCTAACTTTCAATAAATTCTACTTTCCACCCTCTTCACTTTTTTGCATAATTTCTTCTTTTGAAAGAAAAAGCTGCTAATAGTTGACAAACTGGCAATTCTTGTTACTTTTTCAAAAGAATTAATTTTATTGTGTCAGAGTGAACACTAAAGATCCTTCCTACACATATGCTCTGGATTATCTGATCTTTTCATATTAGTTGGATTTGTTCCAATACCCTTACATATGCGGAGCAAAGTTTAGATTCTCCAGTATGCCACAGTATCACATAGCAATTACATAAAATAGGCAAGATATATCCATAAAAGTATATTTTGAATTATTGTTTATTAGATTTTAAGAATGTCTATAAGAAATTTAGGTTTTCACATTAAAAAGTAGTGCTTAATAAAGTGACAGTTTGCTACACTGTAATGTCCTCCCTTTATTCACCTAAAACCACAGCACTCAAAAATCAGATCAGGTTAAGATTCCCATAAAAAGAACAGTCCAACATCTGAATGTAGCTATCCTAGATTACTTGCCGGAGATTTCCAAAGGATATGTCAAATAGCAATAACTGTAATGTGTCTGTTCACGAATCAACAGCCATATATCACCAAGTTCATTTCACATACACCAAAGCAATTCACTGCCTTCTGAGGTCTAGATTGAAACAGTCACCTAGAAAAGAAGGATACTATAGCCCAGTATATTTTATACCACTGAACCCACAGATATTCAGTGAAGAAATTTTACACTGAATTGTTAGATCTAGCCAAGAATAGTTATTCATCAAGATATAATAATGAAGTAATCTAGCCTGGGGAACCAGCCTTGAAAGTGACAGCACCTTTTCATTGATTTCTCTTACTCTGTTTTCATGGTCTTAACACTGTTTCATGTTTTCTGGCATGATTACAAGGTTTCTACAAAGCTATTAAATGTATCATGTACAATAGGTTTGTTTTATCCAATGAAAGGTTGCAAGTCTTAATTTTTAAATATAATTACATTTCTTTCTATTCAGATAAACAACTTTCACCAGCATTCTAGTATGGGCTTTGTAATTAGCTTAATATCTCATACCTATTAAGCCAGGAAAACATATAGAAGCCTCTGTCTTCAAGAGTGAATACCTGAGGATAAATAAGGACATCCTCCTCATTTATCTTCACGAGAACCTCCTAAGAGATCAGAGCTCCCGATTCCTCAGTCTGCAGCTTCAAACTCAGCAATAATGTCTGAAACATGTATATACTTACACAAAATACTTTACAATAGCTTGAATGTTTTATCTTTGAACATATGGTTAATATGTCTTTGGACTTTGAGTTCCAGTGCAGGATGATTTATTTAGTTAGCTAAATAAAACATTCAAAGGGCAAGTCTATGCTTATCATGGGTAGACATTTTGTGGAGATTGACATGATCCTAAAGCTTTCAATTCTCAAATTTACTTTGTGTTAGCCACAGGTGTATAAGAACTGCAATTTCTGTAAACCCCAAGAGAACTAATTATGTGTTAAGAAGAATGTGCATTTTATTATGTAGCATACAACACAGAAAAATTACTATGCATCAGGCTTCCAAAAGACAGAAGAACTCTAGGCAGGTAATAGATATACTTGTGCATGGGTTTTTTTCTAAAGTGAACTCCCTTGAAGGCTTATCATAGTTTGAAGTTTTGCTTCTCAAAATTCTCTGAGCCCATCTATCATATAAGGTCTTTTACAAAATCTCAAACTTCAGCAGAAAGTTATTTTTTGTTCCTTTTACAAGTGGTCATGGTTTGCTCTTTTACTTCTTTCAAGAGGGGCAAACAAACCCTCTCACACAAAGGATTAGAGAATTGGAAAGATAAATGGGCAGGCAACTCATATACTACACTGCTACAGTTCTACAGTGCAAAGCATTGCAAAGTACATAAAATACACAAATTCGTATTATTCGTATTCCGCTTTGGTCCAGTCCTTCAACCTGAACTTTCACAGAAAGATCATTAAGTCAAAGCTTCACACAACACCCAAAATCTTAGACCCAAAAGCCACCCCCCTACTATACTTCTCTACCCATATACTAAAAACATTTCTGATAGAGGACAAATTCCAGCTTGGCAGGTCCAGGCACAACTAAGCCACTCCAGGCCTAATTGGCATCATTGCCATGGCCATGCCAGAGAGATAAGAATGTGCTTCTCTATTCCAGAAGGAGAGAGAAAATGAGAAGGGAGAATCTGACTTTTCAGCCAGTTTTATCAGGAGGCAGGACTTATGGGTATGAAACACAAAGATTACAATTTCCGGTACACCTCCAGAACCTCTCTAGCCTCTGAAGGTCTAGAACTTTGTGGTTCTTAAAGGCACTACCCAGCCTCAAACAGCCACACAAGAAAAGTTAGCAATAAGTTAATTTTACAAGAAGTCAACAGCTCTTCACTGCAAAGCCAGTGTTCAATGATGCTGAGAAAGACTGACAGGGTATCTGGAATGTCTTCATTTACAAAACATTATATTGCAGTAACATGAGATGAGCATTTAACATTGACCATACTTGCAGTAAGTTGACCTTAGCTGGATGCCAAGTGCCGACCAAGCTACTCTATCACTCCTCTCCCTAGCACAATTGGGTGGGGAAGAGAAAATAAGATGAAAAAAACCCTACTTATGGGTCGAGAAAAAAGCAGTTAATGTAACATAAGAGGTTGTGCATGGACAATAAAGGAACGCAAAAGATTCATTCTCTATCTCACATTAGAGTTAAGATCCTGTCTCAGAGCTCCAGGACTCTTACTGAAACTGCCTGACAAAATTATCAATTGCCTCTTTTACAGTGACTGAATAAGGTTTTGCAAAGACAGAAGTTCAGAAAATTGAAATAATTGGTAGATTTCTCTTATTTAAGATCAGATACAACATATTTGTGATTACCAGTGATAAATGCACTAACTGCAAGTGATCAGGTTCAAGTTAATAAATCCTGGGTAACACCTGACAAAGTCAGAGATGCAAATCTTTGCAATAGACCTAATATATAATAGAAGTGGTAATGCTAGAAAAATGTATAAATAATGAATGTGTAGTTCCTACCAAGAAGGCACCACTCTCTTGGATGGAGGAAAAAGATAAGAGAACATTGACAGTCTTCATCTCTGCTGAATACACACATTTTCCCAATGAGAGAGGTCTTCCTCTTGTGTTTTGTTATGTCCTAACCCTGACTGCCTCTATGTTCTAGGTGATGTTTAGCATGATTTGGGTGAAGAGTTGAATCACAGTCATATATGTTTAGCATGTAGTCTGGATCATTATACTGAGGTATATAAATGCTAATATTAATTTTGCAGCTAATTAGGCAAAGATTTATGCTTGGGTATAATAGGTGTCAAAATATCATAGAATCATAGAATGGTTTAGGTTGGAAGACACCTCAAAGATCATCCCGTTCCAACCCCCTGCCATAGAGAGGGACACCTCCCACTAGAACAGGTCACTCAAGGCCTCATCCAACCTGTCCTTGAACACCTGCCAGGACCAGGGAGCAGCCACGACCTCCCTGGGCAACCTGTGCCATTATCTTACCACCCTCATTGTAAAGAGCTTCCCATTTAAATCTCCCCTCCACCAGTTTAAACCCATTACTCCTCATCCTGTCATTACAAGACCTTGTCAATAGTCCCCCCCCCAGCCTTCCTGTAAGCCCCTTTTGGATACTGGAAGGCTACTACAAGGTGTCCTTGAAGCCTTCTCTTATTGAGGCTGCAGAGCCCCAACTCTCATAGCCTGTCTTCATAGGAGAGGTGCTCGAACCCTCTGATCATCTTTGTGGCCCTCCTCTGGACTTGCTTCAACAGTTCCATGTCCTTCTCCTGTTGGGAGATCCAAAACTGCACACAGTACTCTAGGTGGGGTCTGACGAGAGCAAAGTAAAGGGGGTGAATCTCCTCCCTTAACCTGCTGGCCACACTTCTCTTGATTCAGCCCAGGACACAGTTGCTGTCTGGGCTGCACACACACATTGCCAGCTCATGTTGAGCTTTTCATCCACCCAGACCCCAAGGTCCTTTTCCTCAGGGCTACTGTCCAGCCATTCACCACCCAGCCTGTATTTGTGCTTGGGACTGCAGCGACCCAGGTGCAGGACCTTACACTTGGCCTTGTTAAATTTCATGAGGTTGGCCTGGGCCCACCTCTCCAGCCTGTTCAGGTCCCTCTGGATGCCATCCCTGCCCTCTAGCAAGTCAACTGTGCCACACAGCTTGGTGTCATCTGCAAACTTGCTGAGGGTGCACTCAATTCGTCTGTCCATGTCATTGACAAAGATGTTAAACAGCACTGGTCCCAGCACTGACCCCTGAGGAATGTCACTTGTCACTGGTCTCCAGGTGGACATTATGCCATTGATCACCACTCTCTGTGTGCAACCATCCAGCCAACTCTTTATCCAGCAGTGCTCCACCCATTAAGTCTGTGTTTTTCCAGTTTGGTGACCAGGATGTCATGTGAACGTGTGCACATTCAGATTCCTTAGGTGCTGGTGAACATGATCTTCAGTAGTGGGCAGGCCTTCCTTCACCCAGCCTTTACTTTTGCCCTCTGGGACTTGGACATTGTGGTTGGAACCCTTGCTGTTGAAGACTAATGCAAAGAAGTCATCAAGCACCTCAGCCTTATCCATATCCTTTGTCACCACATTCTCCCTATTTCTTCTTCTCTCACTGATATTCCTGAAGAAGTTCTTCTTTTTCCCCTTAATTTCCCTAGCCAGATTCAACTCTAACTGTGCTTTACCTTTCCTAACCTGATCTCTGGTTACACAAACAATTTCTTTGTATTTGTCCCAGGTTACCAGTCCTTCTTTCCACTCTGTGTAGGCTTTCTTCTTGCATCTAAGTGTGGTGGTTTAGCAGTTACCTGTCCCCCCACCCTTTGATATAACCCAGGCTAGGACTCAGAACAGCTGGAAGTTGATAAATGAAGCTTTATATTTACAGCAATGCACAATATACAAGCAGATATTTACAATGTATAACAGATATTTACAGATATATACAGTGAAAAGGTAATACAGAAACTCCACACCCCTCCCAGAGATCAAAATCCCTAAGAAGGGTTTCTAACCACCCCTACCACCTTTCCCCCCTTCCCCAACCTTATCTCACCATCTGTTGATGCAGCAGATAGGCGAAGGTAGATCAGCCAGGGGGGTTAGCTGTAGGAAAGAAGTTAGTGGAATTATTGAAAATTAGCTACAAAAGGCAGGGAAGAGGAGCCATGCAAAGAGCCAGCCACAGCCCAGAGAAGTCCAAAACCGCCTGACTTATCTATATTTGGGTTACAATTCTTAAAACATTTTTTTTTTCTTTCTCAGTAAAGCTGTGAGTGAAGTGACATCATGTGTTTTCGTTTCACAGCCTACAGTCTAATTTCTCACTCAAATCCTCCACTTAGTTCAAACCAGACACTAAGTTTGTCCAGAAGCTCTCTATTCTCCATGCAGGCCTTCTGGCATTCTTACCTGCCTTCCTCTTTTTTGGGATGCATTGCTCCTAGGCCTGAAGGAGGTGATCTTTGAGCATTGTCCAGCTTTCCTGGGCCCCCCTTCCTTCCAGGTTTTTTCCCCATGGCACCCTGCCAACCTGAAGAAATTGAAGTCTGCTCTTCTGAATCCCAGAGCAGTGAGTTTCCTGTGCACCCTCCTTGATGCCTTGAAGATCTTAAACTCTATTATTTCATGGTTGCTGCATCCTAAGCTACCCTTCAACTTCACTTTACTCACCAGCCCCTCCTTGTTGGTGAGGACTAGGTCCAGCATAGCACCTTTTCTTGTGGGTTCCTCTACCACTTGAAACAGGAAGTCATCATCAGTGCATTCCAGGAACCTCTTAGATTGCTGGTGCTGTGCTGTGTTGTCCTTCCAACAGATGTCAGGGTGGTTGAAGTCCCCCATGAGTACCAGGGCCTGTGAGCGTGAAGCTTCTCCTATTTGTTTGTAAAGGGCCTCATCTGCTTCGCCTTCTTTATCAGGAGGTCTGTAGTAGACTCCTACTATGATGTCCCCTTCCCATGCCTTCCCTTTATCCTTTACCTATAAGCTCATTGTTTTAGCATTGCACATTCCTAGGTTGAGCTCCATGGATTCCAGTTTATCATTGATGTAAAGGGCAACACCCCCTCCCCTTCTCCCCTGCCTGTCCTTCTTGAAGAGTCTACACCCATCTATCCCTACACTCCAATCATGAGATCCATCCCACCATGTCTCAGTGATGCCGATGACATCATAACCCTGGAGACTTGCACATATTTGTAATTCTTCCTGTTTGTTCCCCATGGTCCTTATGTTAGTGTAGAGGCATTTGAGTTGTGCCTCTATTGGAGTAGACTTACTGACTGATTTTTCCTTACCCTCTTCTTTGGGCACTCTTTTCTCAGTCTGTACTTAGCCCTAGGGTCAGATCCCACCTGTCCATGTTCAGACACCTCTGTAGCTATCAGCTTATCTCTACCCCTCATGTCATTACTACTACATGGAACACCACATGATGCTTCCCTGTTGGCAGCTACTACTACTACTACTACCTGAAAGGGATCTGGCTCATCTCTACCAGACTTTGACTGCATTGTTTGTCCCCAGCATGCTTCTGGACAGCAGGTTGAGAGCCCTTACTAATCTCCCATTGCTCCCACATTGATCTGTCCTCCCACACCTTGCCACATGGAAGCCTGATAACTTTTTTACCCTCCCCCTTCGCATCCCATTTAAAACACTGTCAACTAGCCCTGCTATCTCCTCTACAAAGACCCTCTTCCCGCTTCAAGAGAGGTGTCTCCTGTTTGGTGTCAACAACCCTGGTGCTGCATAGGTCATACCATTTTCAAAGAACCCAAATTTGTGGTGGTGACACCATCCACAGAGCCATGTATTAGAAGATTGCATTTGGCTGCTTAATCCAATGACTCTGCCATCGGTTGGAATAACAGAAGAGAAGGTCATTTGTGCTCCTGAGTCTTATACCACTTGTCCCAAGGCCCTGAATCCTCTTTTGATTGCTCTGTGACTACCAGTCATACTTTCTTTTCCTACATGGAAGATCAATAATGGATAGTAGTCTGAAGAGCACACCAGGCTAGGAATTTTCCTAGGAACATCCTTAACCTGGGATCCAGGTAGGCAGCACACCTTCCTCTCAGAAGTGAATCCCCTACAACTATCACTCTCCCTTTTTCCTAATTCTTGGGACTGACTGACACACCCTGGGCAACTGAGCAGATGGACTTTCCCCTCTATCCTCCTCTGCCTGATCCTCGGTTTCTAATCCACCATATGTGTCATGCGAGGGCAGCTGGTAAGACTGAGAAGATCAAGAGGGTGCTCTCCTGCCTCTGGAGGGTGGGGGATGAGACACCTTCCTCCATTTCCCCTCATCTTCTGGGTCTCCTCCTTTACCTGTTTTATCTGAGTAGCAAGAGGAAGCTGAATCCTCTGCTACCTGTGAAGCCCTTACCTGCTGCCTCTCCCTTGGGGATAGTATAGCCGGGCTCCACCAGTCAATTTCCCTTTCACAGTCCTATATAGATTTTATTCTTTCAACTTCCTCCACCATACTGAGCAGATCACTCACCTGCTCACACCTCACACAGATTTCATACCCATCATCCTCCATTCCAAATGCTAGGCTTAGGCATTCTGTGCAGCCAGGAGTCTGGACACTCACATATTTGCATGACGCACGAGTCTGGGTGCCTACAGCCTCAGCATTTGCCAGGGTTACAATCATGGCTATTTTTTTGTTTGTTTTTTTAGCCTTGGCCATCCTATTTTTGAAAGACACCCTTTTTCATACATTTGGCAAGCCAATTCTTGGATTTTTATTCCCAGAGATAACAGAGATCATAAACAGAACGGGTCCCAGTAACGACCCTTGATTGACTCCACTAGCTACAAGCCTCCAAGTATACTCTGTCCTATTAGCCACAACTCTCTGACTTCTTTTCTCTGACCAGTTCCCAACCCACCTCACTACCCAGACCACACTGCCTCAGTGTAACTGTGAGGATGCTGTGGGAGACAGTGTCAAATATTTTACTGAAATTGAGATAAATCACATCCACTGCTTTACCATCATCTATCCAACTGGCCATATCCTCACAAAAGGCTATGAGGTTGGTTAAACATGACTTCCCCTTGGTAAAACCATGCTGACTACTCATAGTGGCCTGCTTTTCCCTGATATGCCTAAGAAGAGTGCTGAGGGTAAGCTGCTCCATTACCTTTCCGGGGATGGAGATGAGGCTGACTGGTCTATAGTTACCTAGGTGTTCCCTCTTACCTTTTTTGAAGACTGGGGTGACATTTGCCTTCCTCCATTCTCCAGACACTTCTCCTGTCTGCCATGACATACTGAAGATGATGGAGAGTGGTCTGGCAATGACCTGTGCCAGCTCCCTCAGAATTCATGGGTGCATGCCATCAGGACCCATGGATTTATGGATGTTCAGTTTACTTAACTGTTCCTTAACCTAGTCTTCATCTACCCATTTCACATTGGCCAAGGAAAGCCCTTTCTGTACCATGTCTTCCTCTAAGGCTGACATTGTGAGCCTCTGAGGCTCATTGTCTCCCTAGGCTCCATCTTGTGGGGCCGTTAACATGAAAGCCATGAGAAGAGGGGTTGTCAGTGAAGACTGAGGCAAAAATGTTGTTGAGAATTTCAGCTTTCTCCTCATCTGTTGTTACTAATTCTCCATTGTTTTTCATCAGTGCCAGTAGGCCTTCTGTAACCTTCCTTTTTTGGTTCATGTATCTATAGAAGCTTTTCTTGTTTTTCTTTACATCTCTTGCCAAGTTCAGTTCTAGCTGTGCTTTGGCCTTCCTGACTTCATCCCTACACAGCCAGGCAATGTCCCTATACCCTTACCAGGATGCCTATCCCTTCTTCTTCCATTTCCTGTGGAGTCCCAACCTGCCCTTTAGTTCAATCTGCAGGTCACATCTTAGCCATGGTGGTCTCTTGCCTTCCTTGCCTGATTTCTTACACATGGGGATTGAGATCTCTTGTGCTCTATGGAAAGCATCCTTAAAGATCTGCCATCTATGTTTTGCTCTCTTGTCTCTGGGGGCTGTTTCCCATGGAGTCCTATTTACTAACTCCTTTAAGAGCTGGAAGTTTGCTTTCCTAAAATTTAGAGTCCTAAGTATGCTTCTCATGGGCTTCATACTCCCCAGGACAGTGAACTACACTAGTGCATGATCGCTGAAGCCCAGGCTGCCTTCAACTTTGACATCCCTGGTAACTTCCCTTGCATTTGTGACCAACAGGTCCAATAATGCATCCCCTTGTGTAGGGCTGTTAATTTCTTGCCTTAAGATGTTGTCATCTAGGCACTCCAGACACCTCCTAGATTGCCTACAGCTAGCTATACTACTTTTCCAACAGATGTTGAGGTGGTTAAAAGTCCCTAGAAGGATGAGAGTCTGTGACCATGAGGACTCCTTGAGCTAGAGTAATAAAGCTTTATCAATAGGTTTCACTTGGCCAGGTAGCTTGTAGTAGATGCCTACCACAAGGCTCCCTTTGTTGTCCTGATCCCTAATTCCTACTCTTTAGTGACAACTCTTCGCACACTATCCACTTCTTTACATAGAAAGCAACACTTCCATCCCTTCTTCCTCTCCTATCCCTTCTGAAAAGCTTGTAGCCACTGATAGCCACACTCCCATCATAGGTTTGACCGCACTAAGTTGCCATAATTGCCTCTGTGTTGTAGCTTTCCTGTTGCAGGATAGCTTCCAACTCCTTGTGTTTATTACCCTGCATGCATTGGTGTAGAAGAATTTCAGCTGGACTACCGCCCATGTCATCTTAGAGGGGCACACCAGTGTTCCATCAAGGTATTCCATGGGAGCTACCCTCCTGTCCCTCATTACCTCAAAAGCCCTTGCCTCAGCTCTATAAGACTTCGCCTTTGCTGCAGTGTTCACAGCATGTTTCAAGACAACAGTTTGGAGGCCCTTACTAGCACCCCATTCTTCCAACCCTGGTGTGTTATCCTGTCACTTGTCACAGCCCCCCATGCCTTCAAGTCCCATTTAAAGCCCTCTCAACAAGTTCTGCTAACTCATGTGCCAGGATTTTTACCCCCCTGCGAGACAGATGTACTGTCTGACTTCATCAATATAATGGTTTAGCACAAGGACTAGCCTGCCTGCTGCCCCAACACAAAGGTGAGGGGAAAAGTAACACACAAAACTCAGGGCTGAGATAAAGAGATAAGAGTTTAATACAGCATATCACAATCACAACACATAATTACCTTCTAATCTGAGTAATTTAATAATACAATGTGTTATTACCTTATCTTACGCCATTTGCAGAAGCACAGCGAAGAAAAAACTGCATAAACCAGGAAAAAAAAACAGTGAGGTACCAACTTCTATCAATCTTGTCTGCATGCCTGTAAAAAATGTCATAGAATGGTTTAGGTTGGAAGAGACCTTAAAAATCATTCAGTTCCAATCCCCTGCCATAGGCAGGGACAACTCCCACTAGATCAGGTGGCTCAAGACCTCATCCAGCCTGGCCTTGAACACATCCAGGGGGGAGCAGACACAACCTCCCTGGGAAACCCGTTCCAATGCCTCACCACCCTCACTGTGAAGAATTTCTTCCTAACATCCCGTTCAAATCTCCCCTCTGCCAATTTGAACCCATCCCCCCTCATCCTGTCATTACAAGACCTTGTGAACAGTCCCTTCCCAGCCCTCCTGTAGGCCCCCCTCAAATACTGGTAGGCTGCTATAAGTCAACACCCAAGATCCAGAAGCCAGAAGCAGAAATTGAAACAGGAAGCTTCCCATGTTAGAATCTGAACTTCAGGCCCCATACTTTGCTCCAGATAGCACTTTCATTTTTGAAGCTGGCATGACTGCAGCATGGTATGGATAACAGCAGCAGATTCAACTCAACCCATGACAATCGATCACTGTTCTAAATAAGTGTAAGATAAATGTATTACAATTGTGGTTTCAGTAACCAGTATTGTGCACCAGTGAATTTGTTAGGCAGTTTAGGCAGTCCTTTTCCATTGTATATTGCACTGATGTATGTGTCATATCATATTTTTTTGCATGGAAGATCTGAATTACAGTGCTTAGAAAGATTGAACTGCTGTCATTACAAGTCTGTGAAAGATGTGGAAATGGCATATAGATGTTGGAGACAAAGATGTATAATATGGTCCACAGTAGTGAAGCCACATAAAGTAAAAAAAACACATCAATCTAAAAACATTCTTCTTGTCAGAAAATGTTTTTGTGGAAACTGATTCAGAATAAGAGTGTTTTTAACTTATCTACTCTCCATAAGAACACTTGACTGCAGCATGGTCAGGTAGTTCATCTTTGATAATAACAACACATCCTTGAGTCAGAGGTTAAGGTGTTGTGAGAGCAGATACAAACCTGGATATGCTGTACAATAGCAAAATGTTTTATGGTTTTGGAATTTCACATGTGAAAGGAGCAAGTAAGGAGAGATTTCAATCTAGTCTCACTGTGGCAGAAACCCTAAAAGATTTTCATGTCATTAAAACATGTTCTTTGCTTCCACACCAATGTGTTCTTGTTCCCTGTCAGAAAGGCTAATTCTCAATATAAATGTCTGTGCAACCATAAGTCCACTGAGTCTGTGGCCTCTTTCTATCCCTTTCCCATAAGCCCAAGGTTTAGCTCACAGTGAGGGATTTTTTAAAATGATTTGTTGGCTTTAGGGTTTTTGGTTGGTTGGTTTATTGTGGGTTTTTAAAATATTTTTTAGTGCGCTAGTTTAATTTATTAAGTGATCTACCTCAAACATTCTTGCTAACAAGTTATGGGTGTACTGAGGAACATTGAATACTACCGTAAAGCCTATATAATGTGGCTTACTTGTGTCTGCTATGGAATTTCTAATGCTATTGAACATTCTAATGTTTTCCTAAAATCAAGAGCTGAAGCCATGAAAATTCACTTTTAAATACTTTATTTCACATTCCTTTACCAATCTATCCTTCTCTTAAACATACTGTGTTCATGTGAAAAACAGAACATTTTCCTAGGACTAAAAGAATGTGGGTCACACATATGACAATAATTTCCCTGGCAATTTTCTTGGACCACAGCTTTTTATGTCGTTTTCCATATCTGTCAGGATGGGTATATATAGAATAAGTGTACCTGTGGCTTATCACAGCTCTGCTCTCTCTTGTGAAACACCCCTCTCATAATCTGTCTTCAGTTTATGACACTGTGAAGTCCTAGTGTTAGGAAATGGTGTAATTGAAAGGATATCTTCAAAAGGTTTCTACTCATTCTATGGAAACCTGATCCATTACCTTTGTGTTACTGCACCTGGAAGGCATGTCTCTATCTCTACCACTAGTCCTAGGTGGCTATTGGCTTTTGACAAATAGTAACTTCAGATGTTCGAAGTTCAAACTCAGCTACAACAGTAGCTCGGGCTACAATAGCCTTGGGGACACTTATTCCAGCAGTTTCCTGGAGTTCAATTTACTCTGCATTAAAGAAGCAAATTGTAAGATCCTTTAACTGATTCCCAGGTATGAACACTGTCCCTGCAAGGTAGGAGATCATTTCCTCTCTTCTTCTGCTTCAAAGTCAATCACGCAGCCAATCAAGAGTTTTCATCCATGACAAATTTTCAAGTCCCTGCCCAAGTTTACTGCTCTTTTTTAAATTTTTTTTTGTTATTTAACAAACCAAGTGTTTTCACCTGAATTTATAAATATGTCTAGTATGAACAATCTTTGGAAGGCTTAACCCCTAAACCATCAGTAGATACTGGGAATATCCTTCTCTGCGATTCTGCAATTTCTACTCTCTCCCTATTTCACTTATACAAGATATATTTGAATCAGATCCTTGCTGTGTCAGTGCAATAAGCAAATGTCTTCAGAGGAAACCTAAAACATCCTCTGAATCTTTAGAGGATTAGAAAGACTAGTGAAATGACATTTTATTCGTGTTTAACCCCCACAAGTGATTTTGACCTTTTATGGTGGATTTGCTTAAGTGAGCCTGAGTCACATCTGAAGCTGTACATTATTCTGCAGTTTCACAGTGCAAGGGTTGATGCCAACATATTTTCACCTCCAGTTCACACAGATTTTCATCAACAGCTTTTTATTGAGTCCCAGGTTAAAATCAAAGCAAATGATCAAACAAAAGTACATAGGTCTGATCCAGGATTCCTGATACCGAGCTGCCTATTGTGATGCAAAAGCAAACCAGCTAAAAAACACCTATAGCAGAGCCACTGAACATGTAGGATAGTTTAGTTAGCATGATAGTGTACACAGAAACTGCTATATTATAGATATCATGGCAAACTAGAAAAGTCCAAAGGTAGAGTTGAAGTAACAATTCCTATCAAATAATTGTGCTAGAAGAGTTTTGATTCTTTTTTTTTTTTTTGTGTGTGTGTGTGTATATGGTTAATTAAGAGCTATAATTATTTTTCTCCATATATCCTTAGGTATTGATGTGACACAGTTTCTAAGAATGTTTAATTGTGAACCATTTGTCGAGTACTTGAAATTCAGACAAGAATCATATTGAATTGAATGTATGTTGACATGGCTGGTTTTGCATGATGGATGTGTGAATCAGGTTAGTGAACTCACTTTACATGACTGTACTCTTCTGCTACCTTACCGTTACCTATTTTCACGCACACACAAAATGTTTTCAGTAAATGTCATACTTACAGATAGTGAAGACATATTACAAAGAGAGAAGATAGACATTGCTGAAGCCAGTCTGCTTCTTAAAGCATTGTTGCTATATTAAACCTTTGGTTTATTTTTTCAGCTGCAGTTTCACTCATATTTCACACGATTCTGGTCACAGATGCAGAAATACAAAAACATTGAAAACAAGAAGAAAAAAGGGACAACTGACTACAGAAACATTTTACTAACATCTTGTATATCAACATTTTATTCACATATTATAAAATAATTATTTACATCTTGTGGTTAATTTGATATTTTTTAATCTTTCTGCGTTTAAATGTTAATGTGTTCCCATGTCAAGAAATTAGGTGCTCAGCAAATAAACTCTTCTGAATGAAGATCAGCATTCTTTCTTGGATCAAAAGATGGGCTTCAACCACTCTATTCAGTTCCAGACTTCTAAATTTAGGAGATCACACTTTTAACTGTAATATGAAGTTGATGACATTCATACTGTAATCCATTAGAGGCTGAGCTGAACCATCAAATCCAGTTTGATTCTAATCCCAAACACTGCAAATCCATAAGGGAAATTTAAATACATTAAATCAGTCAAGACCTGCAACTCCCCAAGTGTTTTTAAGAGATCTAAAAAAAAAAAAATATAGAGAGAATGTATAATATTTTCATCAGGTATGAATTAATCTTACTAGCTGGTTGAAAAGCAATGTAGCATTGTATGTTTTGTAAGTTTTTGCAGTTCTTTTCTACTATTTACATCTATTTTTTTTTTCTGTAAACACCCAGACTTTTGATTAACATTTTGCACTACTACTCCTAATTACGCTCTTCTTTTCAGCACGTAATTACCCTATGCATAAGTGCAAATACAATTTTCTGATATTTATCTTCATGAACTAGTGAAATTAAAGCAATTATTTATTTACAGTAGTATGGTACACACACAGAGAAAATCTAAATCACACTCAAGTTCAAATGTTAAAAATAGGTTAGAAATATTTCTTAAATGTACACCATTGAAAAGGAATTCAAGGTGGTACTCTGCACTCCTTTAATATTGCTTTATGCTTGTGAGACAATCATTTAGATAGAATTTGAATGTCCAAACTTAAGATCACCCAGGGCATAAGAACCTCAATAGTTAATAGGGAGATTACAATTAGGAGTTTTCTGTTACAGATGCTGAAGAACATGTGAAGGTCATTGGAATTCAGAACTACATATTCTTGTTAAAATTAGGTTTAGGCACTATATCATATTTAAGAGTATTTTTTTTACTACTCCCAAATGACTATCAGTGTTAGATTTATGACTTGGAAGTTCCACGATTTTCAAAGCCATCTACAGGGAAAATAAAAACAAACAACAAAAAACAGAGTTTAAATGCAAGTCATCTGTAAACTAGCAGTATATTTGTGTTCATGTTTCCCCATTTTTTAAATTTTAACTTTTAAAGATATTTTAATCATTTTCAAGGGTTTTTTTACCTCACAACTTTTGAGTCAGTCCAATTTATTTAAATTGAGCTGCTCCCTTTCCATTCACCAGCTCATAATTCAACAGAAATCAAGGGTCATAATCCTTGCATATTAATTTATCTCCAATAAGTCATACTGAGAAAACAAACAAATAAGCAAGACCAAACAAAATACAGTGCAAAGAAAATCTTCCTGATGAGTCCATATACATGAAAACTGAAAGCACTTTTCTAACTTGTCTGAAGTGGATGCTGAAGATGAAGCAAAGAAGTGCAAGTGAGGTGTCATTGCATTGTCTGGAGTATTGTTATGTTAATTTTCTGCTTTCATATATCAGGAATTTAACTCAGGAGTTAGCTCCAGTGACACCAGCTACACTAAAAAGTAGTACACCTAACTCCTCCTTTCCACTCTCATCGTTACAATGAGAAGAAGAAGAGAGCATATATTAGAATTTAGTTCAAAAGTAATAGCTACAGCCTTTGAGTCCCTGAGTTCATCAAAGTCTCTAAGAACTCTCAGTTCAATAGAAATTTGCACAAATAAAGTAGTTCACTCGCATTTCAAACTGGACAACAGTCTTTACTGTGTAATTCCCTAAGGAAGTTCCCCTTCTGCAACCTGTCAGCCTCCTCGGCACTATAAAAAGTTTTGGTGTCTTAAGAAATATCATTATTTCTTTTATGCAACTCCCTAGAGCTAGCAGTGCCTGCTGGTTTTTCACAATGCATTGAGCTGAACAGTAGGAAGAAACAGAAGCAGTTATGTTTATGCTAATAAATTAAATTAATCCACATAAGTCTCCCCTGCTCTTGGATTTGGTCATATCTTCCACTGAAACTGAGAATAAAGTCCCTCAAAAGCTGTATTGTGATATTTATGGTAGGATCATATTCGGAAGTTAGCAGAGATCTGGGATTATTATGAAACTGAGAACGTAATCCTTTAAATGGTGTAGCATGGGTTATTTGTTTGGTCCATATTTGGAAGTTAGCAGACACGGGGTTATTCTCAATAAGCAGTTTGCCCATAGTCAGAGAGGTTTAAAAAGTAAGAGCTTAGCAGTTTACACTTGAGCATTTCCAAGACATTTATCTTTATTTCCAATAAACTGCCAAGCACAGCTTTAAGTTACTAGCCTAAGACATAGGTTCTCGTGGTCTGTGACACTCTGGATTACATGAAACACACTGAAAGGAGAGGGTGCATCTTCCCAAGGCATACCTTATTTTGGGAGACTGTACAAGGAGAACTCAGAATGTGACAGCCAAACATGATCCATCAAAGAGCATTTGCCAAAGTCTTGGAAATTACATTTTAAGGACAGATTTGTCAATTGAAATATGTATTTTCAAGGTACTAGGAGTCCATCTGCCTTGCCTATAGTATTAAACAGCAGAGCAAGGAACATTAGAATGGCAATCCAAATATCTATGTTCTGAGCTAGCCACTGACTAAAAGGAAATATTGGAAGTCAGGACAAGGGTAAGATCTGAAACCTCACTGGTTTCTGGAAATTGCTTTCAATATCTAAGACCCAAAAGCCTCTCCAGAAGTTGTCACACAGTGATGAACCAAAAGAACAAACTAGTGAAATAGGACTTCCTGTCAGGAACTCACACTCTCATTAACTTCTGTATCTTGCCTAATCGACTATTCTGTTACTTTTATGTTAAAAAAAAAAAAAATCAAATGTCTTAACATTCTTGGTAGCTGAGGGCAAAAGCTAGGACCTTAAGGCTGGGGTTTAAGGTGTTAAGGCTTTTCTTTCTTACGATTCTTGTCATTTCATTTTTTAACTTTTCCTACATAGTGAAAGGAATCTTTTAAAATATTTTTGCAGGTTGCAGAGTGGCATTATTTATCACTTTCAAGTTTTTCTTTTTCTAACACTTTCTGCTGCACATTATCCTGTATTTGGAAATTCAGGAAATTTCCGTGGTGGTTGGAGTATACTGTTTCCATTGCAATTCTGTCTGAATATAATATTAATCCGTTACATGAGAGATGGAAGCAACTACCACAATTACATTTTCATTGTTTTTAATGAAATGTCCCCTCCCATATTTCAGTGGGAAGTCCATATCTGTTGGTGCATGTAGGTATGTCTTTAAGACCTTTCTGTATTTAATCTCTCAATCAAAAGATCTCATAGGGTGGAGTTAATTTAATTAAATACAGAATCCAGTTGCTACCTGAGATGTGCACTGCCAGCATGAATACTGAAGAATTCTGGTGAACTACATCTGTCTCTATCAAAAGGATTCTTTTGGTTGAATGAAGATGTCTACATTTGATCTGACCTTCAAAAGCTCCCTTATATAGCCATTTGGGATAGAAATGGGCACTTTCAAAGCAAATTCATGACATTCTAAAGTAGACATGTAGATCATCTCTATCAATTAGATTAGTCAAATACTTCGTTTTGTTGTTTTCCTGATGTATTCTTCCCCAAATTATGTTTAAGAAGCCATATATATAACAGACTTCTTTGTACACCTTTACGGTGTGCATGCCTACATCTCTAAGTGAGACAAACATCTCTAAATGGGACAAACTCCAGCCCTGGCTTTTGGAGCTGGTTCTTCAGCAGGAGAATGCCAAGTGTCCAGGCTTTGGTGTGTGAAGAAGTGCTCTAGCCATGGAATCAAGTCTAGAGGAACCCACACAATTCAGGCAGCAATTTATCCAGGTGTATTCTGCCCATTCATGATTATAGATATAAAAGGTTTAGATATATAAGTTTTTCACTGCATATGTCCTGTATAGGACCCCAAGAATCCATAAAGCTGGCCTTTAAGTGATAGATGAGGTACAATTTATTTAATCTACAGCTCTGAGGAAAAGGACCTGGGGGTCTGGGTGGATGAGAAGCTCAACATGAGCCTGCAGTGTGCACACGCGGCTCATACAGCCAACCGTGTCCTGGGCTGCATTAAGAGAGGCATTACCAGCAGGGCAAGGGAGGTGATTCTCCCCCTTTACTCTGCTCTTGTCAGACCCCACCTAGAATACTGCATGCAATTCTGGAGCCCCCAGCACAAGAAGGACATGGAACTGTTGGAGAGAGTTCAGAGGAGGGCCACGAAGATGATCAGAGGGCTGGAGCACCTCTGCTATGAGGACAGGCTGAGAGAGTTGGGGCTTTTCAGCCTGGAGAAGAGAAGGCTTCGGGGAGACCTTATAGCAGCCTACCAGTATCTGAGGGGGGCCTACAGGAGGGCTGGGGAGGGGCTGTTCACAA
>VWZI01016533.1:71037-109505 GCA_013396835.1 Psilopogon haemacephalus
AACTGGATGATCTTTGAGGTCTCTTCCAACCTAGACCATTCTATGATTCTATGATTCTACCCTAAACCAACATATTTTTGTGGAAGGCCTCTTGCATCTTTCATTAAAAGTGTGCTGCTTTTCATACACAAGGTGATCTGAATTGCCCTCTTCTCAAAACATCATGGAAGAAAAGAGGCTTTAAGAGTCAGTAATCACTTTAAAATTTATTATTTGCAGGTCATGGAAGCAGCAGATGTTGACAGCTTTCTCAGAGACATTACAGGAAATCATGCAAAATTATGAAAGTCCTAAGTGTCTTTACTGAAAGGAATAAATATATAATGAGTGTTATTAAAATTCAGATGTTCCACTTTTATTTCACAACTACTATGACCTAGCTGATTGTTATTTGCTTAGAGATACATGAGTTCACAAACCATGGCTTGCAATAGCCACCCAGAAATCATTATTCTCTTTTATGTTAAACTAGTTTACACATAAAGACTTTAAGACACATTTAGAAATGGAATAGGACCAGCTAGGGCCAGCAAAGATGTATCAGATGACTGAATGTATGGCAGAATTCCCATGTAATAAAATATGCAAAAGGTTTAATTCTTTAGTTAGGGAAAAAAAAAAAAAAAAAGAAAGAAATATTGAAAGGGAACGGAATCAGGTTATAGATACAATATAAAACATATATATATTTAAATTAGTCACTGTCATCTGACCTGTCCCACAGTGTGTTAAAAACATGCAACATCATAAAATTAAGTAAATCAAATAATATCCTATTATAAATATCCAGTGTTTTATAAAACAGGCTTCTACGTCAAACAGTATCAGGAAACAGAACAGAGTTAATACCGCAGAAAATCAGGAGAGAATGTATTTCACTTGTTCTTGAAAAATATATGAATAATTCTATACCCACTAAAAGCATTTGTAAGTATAGTAGTTAAGATAATGATAAGGCTAATCAGATCTCTCCTATCATGCTGCAGTCAGGGAGGAATTATTTGTGTCCTGTATAAACTATAATTTAATGCAGCTCCTGCATGTCCTATGGAGGAAGTTCCTGTAAAATATTAGATGAAGGCAAGTACAAGGATTGCTTCTCTGCACGAGGACTGTGATATAGAAAAAACAGTCTTAGCAGTGACATCTAAATTTAGTTATGGGTGAGACAGTTAAACACATCAGTGAGCATAGCAATGGAATTATTTTTCCTTGAAAGCTGCACTATTTTACTTGTTTTACTATTTTAATTGTTAAGAGAAACTGTTTTAATTTCAGTTTGTTTGACTTTTATGCCTTAAATTTAGACTTTTACATAAAATCTCTAGAAATACAGTAAAATGCAAAGGAGGAGCAACACAAAACAAGAAAGATTTCAGGTCTCTGCACATTTTTTACTCTTTTACACACTGTAAACATTATTTCCTGGGATTTCTTAGAAATATGCAATAGGAACTGGAATTTTGACAATATGTGGAAAAATCTAGAAGTGGAACTGTTGATAAAAGGTAGGATTTCTACACACTTTTTCTTTCATTAAATTATATTGCAAGTCAGATCCCAGAAATCCACTTAATTTACCCTTTTAATTCTTTAAAGTTGTCAAACTTATGACCATTCTTAATCAGTATTGCTTTTTCTCTCACTGCTGAGAAATACACTACTTTTTCTTCCAAGATAGAAAGCCCGTGACACCTACTTTTCAGAATTTTGTAAAATTCAGTTTCAGTGATTGCATACATATAATCATATAAGCTAATCCAGGAGAGGTTCAGGCTGGTTATTAAGAAATATTTACTAATGTAAAGGGTTATCAAACATTGGAACGGTCTCCCCAGGGCAGTGGTGGAGTCACCATCCCTGGAGGTGTTTAAGCATCTGCACTTAGTATCAACTTAGTATTAAGCATGTGTTTAGTATTAGCCCTTCAATGCTGGGTCAAGGGTTGGAATGGATGATCTTTGAGTTCTCTTCCAACGAATGTTTTCTGCGAATCTGTGATTCATAGAATGCTTAGTACCTTTCTCTGGCAACAGAAAGACCAACAGCAGGAATGTCCTTAAAGGTCAGACTTCACTGCTCCTGTGGGATATGAATTGATCACGGGCTATTAACGAGGCAGGTATTATAAAATATGCAATTATTTTATTTCCAAAAAGCCCCACCCACAAACTATGTAAAAACTAGTTAAATTTACGTTCTAATTTGGTTGGGAAAAGTCTTCACAAGGATGCTTATCGGGCAATTCATTAATTTAGGAAAATCAGAACACTGGGAAAGTTTTAGCCATAAAATGGCTTTGCCCCACTTATGAACAAAGGCAGCACAGAGCCCTAGGGACCATCTGTTTTAATTAGAGCAGCGGAGTAGAATTCAGAGATAGTCCCTTGCTTCTTTGTGGCAGCATTGGAACTGCTCAGTGTCTGGATAGCCATTGAGAGGCTTCCAGATCTTCCCGGACTCTACCAAGGTGCTGGGAAAAAGGCAGATGATATCTGACCTGATCCTGGTTCCTCTTGGCATGGAGGTTTGCAGAGGTGCAGGCAGGATCTCTTGTAGATGTGCAGAGAGCACAATGTCGGTGGCACTTCTCACCATGGTGTGAGGCACTTAATGCCTTCTCCTGGTAAACTTCAGGCACTTAAGTTTCCAGGTCGTTCAAGCCCAAACATTAGGGCTAAGCTGGTCTGAAGCATGAGGCAGAGCAGACTGCATTGTTCAAGCTGAGCAGTCCATACAGCAGAATGTAGAGCAGAGCAGCACACACTGAGGCAGAACAGAGAGGCAGAGGTAGCACAGAGCAGCATTACTGCTTGTAACTTGTCTCAGTTTATATTATTTGCTCAAGTGCAATGGCTCCTTTGACCACAGAGATTCACCAATCAGAATTGCGTTTGCAAAGCTGACCATATTAGATGAACCAGGGCTTGCTTATTCTTAATTTGTGCAAGACACTAACAAGTACCTAAACACCCATGGGTACCTGTTTATCACTTTTGGAGGGGACGTGATGGCCCAAGCCTTTGTTTTCCTCCTGCCCTTTCTTCCTCCATCAGCAGAAGGATGGGGCAAGCCAGAACATCTAATAGACCTATAAGTGTTCCAGGACAGGATATTCATTCAATTGTCCTCTCCATTAAGAAGATAAAATAATCAGAGAATTGACCCTATCAATCATGCTGTGTCTACTATGTGCTGTAGGAAACATTTGCAAAGAAACACAATATTTTAATTTTCATTGAACTTCATAACAATAGGAGTTTCTAATAGGTGTAATTATCCAGGAAGAAAAGTTAAAATTAGATCCTTAAATCTGTGGTCTATGAATAAGGTGAAGCTGGAACAGGCATTTAGGAAACTATATAGTCTTTGCTTTGCAAAGAAATTCAGTAGTTACTATGCTTGCAAATATTCTATGTCATTTAGGCAAAATATGTAGAAAACACAGTGAGTCAATCTGGGACTTCTCCTTTGCAAGAAGAAGCATGAGAAACAGAATATATGTGCAAAACATACTGCTTTTTTCTGAATAGCTTCATATATATGGATCTTTATAAAACCATGGGGAGAAAGCTTATCCCAGACAAGCTTTAACTCAGACTTACATGCCAGGTGCTGAGCATTTTGGGATGAAAATATTTCTGTGGAAGAAGCTCTTCTACCTCAGCAATAAAGTTCTTGGTTACAAAATGTTTTTTTCATTTTCTCCTTGAGGACAGGGGGTTTGGGAAAGGAATATCTGTTTCTTCCATACATGCACTCAAATTATGTGGTGATAAACAAATAAACAAATGGATCTTTGAGTTCTCTTCCAACCTAAACCATTCTATGATTCTATGATTCTAAATTAATAGTAAAATAGGTAGACTGGAGTAGCTAATATGACTCCATTTACAGTGCTACTGCTGGTCACAGAGGGATCACAGTATGGCTGAATGTGACATTACGATCACCTCTACAACAAAGAAATGTACCATCACAAGTACATGTAGCAAGAATGAGGAAAAGCAGAAACAAATTGATCAAAAATCTAAATTAACTAATTATATGATAAAAGCCTTGACATAAAAGGGAAATTTTTATCTAAAATTCTGAAGGGATGAGGAAATAGAGGAGGCTGAAGAAAAGTGTGGATGTTATTTCAGACACTCTATTTTATCTGGCCTCCTGACACCCCTCCAAAAGATGGGAGTCACGATTAGATCCTGTATAATACCTGCCACTCCTGTGTGAACATTTTATTCACTGTATGCCATCGAAAAAGACACCAAGCACCTATGTTAGGCACCTGAATTGCTTTTCAGATTTCTGTGCAGTGCCCTGGAGGACATGCAGTCAAAATATATGGAGCAAAAAAATCTATCTACATTTAATGTGGAGTTCAGTAAGGCTGCATCTAAATTGCTTGGTAAGCGTCTCTGTGGAAGGCTGGTAAGTTCTTGTCCCCTTATCATTCAAGTCAGAGACCTGTTAGCAACACAGAGTGTCGGCTTTCCAGCCTTTACACCCGAGTTCCCTTTCCATAAAAGAAATTGTTCTTTTTTTTTTTCAAAGGAATATATTTCTAAATTTAAGCTCTTGCCAGAAAAAGTTTGGGCACAATGTCCTTTTATTTCATACTAAGAATTTGGCAACTGAAGTAGACTTCATAATCCAGTCCAATTTTTACAAAAACTGCAGGAAAAAGGTGAGCAATAAGACTTGCCTGTGTGTAACATGCATGAAATTGGTATTCATTATCACAGACTGTCTGTTTCACAAAAAGACACTGATCTAATATGTGTCAGACCATAATATAGAGAACGGAAGATTGCTTGCACTTTCCTGTTCATGGCTGCTTTCTCTGTACTTTCAATCAGATTTTCTGGCAGCAACTTAAGCAGCGGTAAAAGTATAATACAAATTTCTCTTCACTTCAAACTGTTACAATAACAGATTAAAATTCCACACTTTGTCAGCAGTCAAATAAAGCATATAAAGCTAGGCAGTGTGAAAACACTGCAAGACGTGAACATTAGACTGAATAAAGTATCAAATATGTAATCTAAATAAAGGTAATTAATTGGCTATCTGTAGCATGCATCTTAGAGTTGATTTTTTTTTTTTTTTAGATAAATCACAAATTCCAGCATATTTTTCAACATGGAATTGAAAAACAAATAAGATATTACAAAAATTAATTAAAGCCATTATACATTTATAGCAAAGTCTGATTCACAGATTTAGCATATGATGTTATCAGGAAATAATAAATCAAGTAATAATTAATCCAATTCATATTATAAGGTACTATATTTATTCTAAATGTCTAGTGAAGTTACTCTTAAATCCCAACAGAAAACTATGCTTCCGTTGTGTGTCTTCATTAACCAGTAAGTCCAGATATATGCTGATCAAAACAGTTAAAGAATATCAATTGCAAGTCCAGTAGCAGGTGTGTCTATCCAAAGGTTGGGAACGAGACTCGTTTCTTTTTCAAGCGTTCCTGTGAACAAGACAGAGATGATGCTATATATAGAGACAAGGCTATTTATTAGAGAGAGAAAATGGAGCAAACAGAGAAAGAAAGAAATGGAAGACAGAATGGAGACAGAAAGGGCCAGAGAGATAGTTGCCACTCCAAGGCCTGAGATGTTCCTTGTGATGTTTCCCCCCCACCATAAGATGTTATAGCTCTGGGCTTTGTAGCTCCACCTGGCCCATGCCCTGGTCGCTTTACAATGTACTTGTGACTGTCGGTGATGTTATCTGGGTGGGCATAGCTGACATATCAGGCAGGTCGTTCAGGATGACCTCACCTTTGTTGAGATACTTCTCAGTTCTTAATGTAACCACCACATTCTCTGGTGATTCTCTCAGCATGTAACCATTGAGAAAATATAGGTCTATAAGCAACTATTGAATTCCATTGAAAGTTCTTTTTCTGTATGTTGAAATTTAGATTAGACCCTAGGAAGTCGTTCACAATGAGGGTGGTGAGACACTAGAATGGGTTGCCCAGAGGAGTTGTGGACATCTTGTCCCTGGAGTCGTTTGAGACTGGGATGAATGAATAAGGCTTTGAGCAAACTGGGCTGGTGAGTGGTGTCTTGAAAGAGATGATCTTTAAGGTCCCTTCCAACTCGAGCCATTCAATCATTCTGTGATGATTCTATGATATTGTAATGGTAAATTTTTCCTTTGTTCAAAATGCAAATGTAAAATATCACAGGAAAAAAATAATATTTTTTTCAAAAAAGGCATAGCTGTAAATCTAGACTCCCAATTTATATTGAAATCCCCTAATGGTACAAACACAGATAAGGTGTAATCATCTTCTTGATTTACAATAATTTTTTTCTGTTATTCTAGCAAAATGATAATAGAATGATAATCATTTTGTCCTATAAATCATAATGGTATGTTAAGCTCCTTTCTCTGTGATAGTGTTTATCTCATGGGCTGCAAAAAAATGTATATATATAACCTGAAAAACTTTATTCTTGACATACTTGAATCATTCCTTAGAGAATAGTTCCTGTTAGGACAAGAGCTATATTAAAGTAATTGAATGAATTTTCTAATCTCAATGATAGGACAAGCAGGAAAATGACAAATCTGTTTAGCAAACATTTGTAATTTTTAGCATGTTTATACTTTTAGACTGAGCTAAAAGCTAGATATTTTGGTGGGGGTGTTTTTACAAAACAAAAATATGCCAAAATAAATGTTCTTTAATGGAGAAGGATTATGATTTACCTCCTTTTTTCTCTCCCTCTCTTTCACTGGTTTTCTATCTGTTTGTAATAATTTTGTCATAAATGACTGGGAAGATTGCAAAATAAAAAAAATCTGATTCTAAAAACTTTCTTGCACTATTTTTTCCACAAATGTGAACAGCTCATATAAAATAATGCATTGTAAAGAAATATACCAAGACAAAAATGTTCTGATTAGTGTATCCGAATATAGCATGCAAACAGTTGAAAGATTTTAAATAAAATCTGTAAGTAATCTGTATCATTTCAAGTTAAAAAAAAATACCTTCAAAATCATATAACATAAACAAATGATTACGTGGGTACAAGAAGATAAGTTCTTTGATACTTATCCACTGAAGCCATTGAGTTAGTGAATCATAGAATCAGAGAGTTCTTCAGTTCTTTCAACAGTTCACAGTATTTGAGTGTTCAGCCTAAATAAAATTTCAGATTTCATTCAGGACAGTATTACACAACTTGTTCTACTCTTTTCCCGTAACAAATAAACCCTGAGACACACTGAATAGTTCAGCTACTTCAATTCTTAAATATTATAGCAGGTAGGACTGATACAGGATGGGAAACAAGCTCTTCCAGTCCATTCCCACACTTTTTGATGAGCAACACACAGTCTGTCTTTCTGTTTAGCCAAAAGTTTTGGACTAAATTCAGTAGTTTGCTTCTGACAATGTACTATGCAAATCCCTTAATTTGTTTCTTAACTGAAGTCATCTATGGGCATTTCCTGCCTTAAGAAGGAAATATTTCTATGCGACCAAATTTTACTTGGGAAAATAGCACTTTTACATTATCTAATATTTATGTGAAATATGAAGCTTGTTTGAATTTCTTTTCTCTGCGTCCATAACCAACTGTGGCAGAAAGATTCTCTTTTTTATCAAAATGCTCCCTGAGGTATTCACAAATGAAGAGTTAATAAGCAGTTTCTTATTTTCTTCATACTGAAATTTTAAAGCATATATAATAATGGCTCAGCTTTTCCTTTGAAACTGCAGAAGCTTGTCTTTGTTTATGACCTGTCTCGAGTCTGTATAACAGACTATCCAGGCTGCACAGCCCTGTGTTTTTGAGTCTGTTTAGATGATGTAGTGTTAACTGTAGTTGTTTGTTTATTTCTGTTTCATCTTTAGGAGAATCTGGTATGCACCAGACATCTATGTCCTAATAAAACTATCTTATTAGAGTTTGGCATTGCTATCTCAGTTTCTTCTTGTGCTTTCATTTTCTTTGTTCCATAGAAAACTAAAATAAGATTGGTTCAGCCTTAACATTGTATTATATAAATATTGTATAAAATATTTCTTAGCACGTATAAGCTTGATTTTTAGAATATTGCTTCAGAGAACATTTTTAGAAAGTTATATATTTCCTCCAATACTTCACTTATAATATACATTTATATGTTTATGTTTAAAAATATTGTTCAGACATTAGCAATATTAATACTAATCCTAATTAATACTAATCACAGAATGCTAGGGGTCTTGCATTCTGAGAGAGACTCCATAACTCCCTTGGGCAGCCTGTTCCAGTGTTCTGTCACTTTCACAGTGGAAAAGTTTTCCTCATGTTTACATAGAACTTCCTATGCCTCAAATTCCACACATTGCCCCTTGTCCTGTCATCAGGCATCACAGAGCAGAGCCTGACTCCGTCCTCTTGGCACTCACCCTTTACATATTTATAAACATTAATGAAGTCACCCCTTAGTCTCCTCCAAACTAGAGAGCCCCAGCTCCCTCAGTCTCTCCTCATAATAAAGATCTTCCGTTTTCTCAATCATCTTTGTGGCTCTGTACTCGAGTCTTTCAAGCAGTTCTCTGTCCTTCTTGAACTGAGGCACCCAGAACTGGACACAATATTCCAGTTGCAGCCTCACCAGAGTGGAGTAGAGGGGGGAAAGAATCTCCCTTATCCTACTAACCACAGCCCTTCTGACACACCTCAAAATGGCACTGGCCTTCTTGGCCACAAGAGCACATTGCTGGCTCATGGTCATCCTTCATCCACTAGGACCCCCAGATGCTTTCCCCTTTGATGCTTTCCAACAGGCCAGTCCCCAACCTACACTGATCCCTAGGGTTGTTCTTTCCCAAGTGCAAGACTCTGCACTTGCCCTTGTTGAATTTAATTAAATTTCTCCCCACCCAGTTCTCCAGTCTAAGTCCTGCTGAATGGCTGCACAACCATCCAGTGTGTCAGCCACTCCATCCACTTTCATGTTGTCAGCAAACATGCTGGTAGTGCACCAGTACAGATTGGAGGCTGCCCTGCTGCAAAGCAGCTCCATGGAGAAAGACCTTGGAGTCCTGGTGGACAGCAAATTCTCCATGGGACAGCATTGTGCCTTTGTGGCCAAGAGAGCCAATGGCATCCTGGGGTGCAACAGGAAAAGTGTTTCCAGCAGGTCTAGGTAAGTTCTCCTCCCCCTTTACTCAGCCCTAGTGAGACCACACCTGGAATACTGTGTCTAGTTCTGGGCTACCCAGTTCAGGAGAGACAGAGACCTGCTGGAAAGAGTCCAGCAGAGAGCCATGAGGATGGCTGGGGTACTTGAACATCTCCCCTATGAAGAGAGACTGAGAGACCTGGAGTTATTTAGTTTGGAGAAAACTGAGAGGAGATCTCATCAGTGTGTACAACTACCAAGTGGAGGGGTCCAATCTCTTTCCACTGGTCATCAGCAATAAGACAAGGAGCAACAGCTGCAAACTGGAACATAGAAGGTTTCACCTCAACACGAAGAGAAATTTCTTTACAGTGAGGGTGACAGAGCACTGGAACAGGCTGTCCAGAGAGGTTGTGGTGTCTCCTCTGGAGACTTTCAAAACCTGCTTGAATGCATTCCTAGGTGATCCTGCCTTGGCAGGGGGATTGGATTTGATGATCTCTGGAGGTGCCTTATAACTTCTAAAGTTCTGTTATTCTGTGATTTGAGATGCTCTAGCATACCTGAGACATGCAAATGTGACCACAAGGTATGACACAGGGCCAATGGTGACATGCTTTTCTGGAGTGGTCACCAGAGAGCAAGCACAATACCACAGACTATATCAAACCATCTTAGACATCCACAGTGTGCAACTCAGTCAGACAGTGCTTCAGTATTTTTTTAGCAGCACTCTTGTCTAATGTATTAATTGATTTACACAGGCTGAGATTAATTCCATCCAGATTGGATGAAAAGACTCTATTCAGTTACCTCACTACCAAGACTGAGCTAATGAATAATAAAAGAAGAATCTAAGACACTTTGTTACACAAAAATTTTCCAGTACCAACATGTAGGAAAGTTTGCCAGCAAAGGCTGATTTCCTTATCTCAGGAGCAAGGACAAGAAGTATGGCACCTAAATTAGAGAAAGTTAGGTATGACTTAGACACAAGTGGAAAACCTTTGATGTGTAGAGGGTGAAAATTATCTTGGAATACTGTGGAGTTTCATTGTCAGTGGGAGTTTCCACAAAGAAGTTAGAGAAATAGCTAAATGCATGATATGAATGTAGTTTATCCTGTCTTGAGAACAAACTATTTGGTCCCTCAAAATACTTTTCAACTGGCTTCTGTGAGTCTATAATCTTAAAGTATAATTAGGATCATTTCTCTTCCTTCTTTTGTGCTTGGGTCTTGATATTGTTGACACTTAAGTTATCATCATTTAGGTTTTGTGTTACCATTCTAACTAAAATATGACACAAAATATGACTAAAATTACCTCTTACAGCTGCATTTGTAGAGTAGCCATAACCAGACAAACATCACTTCACAATTCTCTATTTTTATTTGTTTGACAGAGGAAGAATCTTAATATCTTCAGAGGGAGCATGGGAGGGTATACATCTTCCACATCTTACAGGAGTAATTACACCTGCACAGAGATTTTCAATACATGCAGAAGAAGAAATAACAAAAGTGAAGTCTATAAAAAACATATTTTGACATGACAGTCCTAACTTTGGTTTTCTTGAAGATAAGTGTCACAACGAGAATAACTGCAAAAATACATTTGGAACGACTTAATTGGATAAATTCACAAAAAGATAACTGAAAATATGTGGTTACAATATTACTCTGAAAATTTTAAGATAAGAAAGAACAAGAGAGCATTTTCCACTTCAAATTTTGTTTATGAGCATTTATATTAAACAGTTTCCAAGTTGGAAAAATTATTAGCTTTTACTGCCTCACTTCCTGTCTAATGGTTTTGAAGTCCACCATTATTTATTCCTTTCATTAGATTCACAAGGTTTTCTTCTGGAAGTCTGTAACACCAGTGTCATCCACAGTGTATCAAAGGCACATCTCTGTACATGAAAAACTGACTGGGCTTTACCATTCTGCACTGGGATGTTAATATCACATCATTACAGAGATTTATTCTCCTGCCTGTCAGTGTGTGGTGAAGCAAACATTTGGTCACTGTGTCTGAAGAAGTCTTGTTCAGAGGTAAGTCTATTCTTGTGTCTTGAAGAGTATACTTAGGACATTAGGTACTCTGTTTCAGCACTCCACACCCATAAAATTCACCCAAGAAATAGCAACTGCACTTTGGATGAAGTTCTGTGACCCTGATGGATATTTTCCACATTAACCCTTGGTTGCAATAGTTTATTACTATTTTCCTGTGATCACTGACTCTTCTCCAGTTTCTTCTCTGTCAAGTATATTCCCTTTGAAGTCTGTCCATTGGGTTGTCTCAAACAGAGTCTTCAAAAGGACAACAAATCTGTTCTGAGTGGCTAGGTTAATATTTCTTCTTCCTCAAAAAAAAAAAAAAAAAAAAAATCTACTTCATTTTCCAGACTGAGTCTGAGAAGCTGTCCAGGGTAAAAAGAATTAGTTCAAACATGAGCTGACATGCTGAAGAGCATCCTGGAATCAATGTCACGGATAAAATGACTAATTTTAAAAAGCTCTGGGTGCAATGACCTCATGCCATATACTAAAGAATTATTATAACTCCTAGACCACAACTGGAACTAGACGTCTCCATTATATGACTGTACCACCTTTCAAAATCCTATGTGTAACATTCAGTATTCCTACAGTTGAGATGAGATTTAGAATTATCTGTGTATTTTTAGAGAAGTTGCTTCTCCTTCTGAAAAACTACCTCTAGAATCACTTTGGGTTCTTATTTTTGAGAGAACTGTCATTGGGGTTAATTTGTTGTTTCGCATGCCAAAGACCAACATGGTTTGCACAAAAATATTTCTGCTTTTCTAAACCTGTAGCTGTTATTTTTTGTCTTTATGGAATAATCATCTATCTCAGAAGCAAGATTTTTCTGAACCAATAGCTTCACAGTCTGTCTCTGCCTCTTACAAGCATTTGCTAAACTGTAGCTGCTAAGGAATCTAGGCTCACTGTGCTGAGCATCTGCCAGGAGCAATTTGGCATACAGTCAGTATGAGAATGCTACAGAGGCAACATCAATAGACAAAACAACTTCTGCAGTAAATGTGCAGCCCTTGCCTTATTTATATGCTGTGTCTCTCTATGTGAACTTTACATGCAATCTGGCAAGCAAAAGTAGAGAGACTTTTCCCTATTGTCTGACTGTTCTGATTTTTCTCCAGCAGATCTTAGAGGATATTCCAACATGCTTTGTCCTAAGTACTATGCCTGTGTCTTCCTGTGCAGATAAAGGGGAAAACTGTAATGTGCTGGCCTCTAAAGACAGTATAGAGCATTCCAATTAAATCCCAAGGTAGTCCTTGTCTCTGGATAAGCGAAGTGTTAGACCCTGTGAAGTATTTCCAGCAAGTATACAGTATTAGTGAGCTCACCCTTTTGTTGAATTTTAAATGGAAATTCAAATTCTACAGTTTAATTTGGCTACTAAGTGTATCCTGTTTCTCATTATTAAATATCAAATAGGCATTAATTCTAATATCCATCATCCTCTACAATCAAAATACAACTTTTCACAAACCAAAATGTCTGGAAAATGCTTCCCTTCTGTAAATGTAGTGACCATTCTCTGTGTCTTTAAGTATCCAATATATGATAGCCTCTGGAAGTTTCTCTTTAAGTTGATCTAAGCAAAATGCATATGCATTTAATATAAAGTCTTCAATGTAATTTCTAATGTAAAAATAAAGCAGGAATTACTTGTTTCCACCAATGATCTGGCTAATTAGCAGAGGAATCACTCTTATACTACTTTTCCAAGACTATAATTTCTCTACTTGAAATATTTGAATTGTCTTAAGAAGCTTACATTAGTCCATTCCTGTCAAAATAAAGAGCAAAAGTAACTAGTCATTACAGAGGCCTGGCATCTCTTTATTCTGGAGGAAGATCTGATATAAACATGCAAGAAAACTACAAAAGTGTGGGGTTTGGTTGTGCAATTAAAAAAAATTATTTTACTGTCTATCTGTTTGTCTGTGGAAGGCTTTTTTTTGTTGTTCAGTTGGGGGTTCTTCCTGTGTTTTTTGTTTGTTGGTTTTGTTGGGTTTTTTCTTTTTTTTTTCTACAGAGCCATCAGTTGTATCTCAGTGTCAAATGGATTCTGTGAGAATATCCAGGGTCCTTCCTGGATATTCTCTTTCTTCTGAAGATTTATGATATTTCTTATCAACAGTTTAGACAACACATTAGAATTAAGGACAGTTGTCTAAAACTACACGCTAAAATATCAACAAACTAAGTGCAAATACCAAAAGGTATTGCTATCAAGACTATAATTTGACATTAAGAAACGGTAACTCAGCATGATGTCTCACTATTCTCAAATCAACTCCTGGCCCATAACACACTTTTGAAACCCCTTCTGCACAGCCCACTTGGCACATATGTCCTCTTTCCCCATCTGCTCAATATTTCACCACTACCTACAACGTCTTTGTGCCTAACTGCATGATTGAATTTTCCACAAGTAGAATCATTTATTCCCCTACTCAGATCTTTTTTTTTCCCAAAAAATACAGTTATTTGTAAATCTCAAGCTCCAAAAGTCTGTTTGTTATGCTTTAATGAAAACTTAGATGCCTGATCCTATCAAAACCAAAAACCTTCACAGATATTTGTTTGCTGGACAACTGCCATTCATCCAAATTCCAGTGCTAAATATACCTAGTAGAGGGTAGAGTTCATTCTGCTAATAAGAGGTAATGGAGTCTCATATATTTATACAAGCTCTCAAGTAAGCTCATAAATTAAAAGAAAATACATTATTTTATGTCCTTACAGGTTTTTTTGATGACTTACTGGGGTGAAAAGGAGAATAAGTGTGGTCTGTGAAAGCAATTGTAATAATTCCTGAAGGAACTTGAAACTAAAATCAGCTGAATCCATTTTTCTCCTCATAAAATATACAGACATATTTCCTATTAGAGGCTTGCTCTAGAGATTAAGGTATATTGAATGAAATTTCTTTTCAAAAACAGGGTAAAGAAGTTAAGAAAAAAAATATCAACAGCAAGGTAAGGACCACATAACACAAAATTTTGCTTGACTCTGCAGACAGATTCTTAAAGAAATGAAATGGAAGTTGGCAATCTCTTTTTAAATAATTCTATGTTGAACTACAAAACAAAACAAAACACAAAAACAAACCATGACAAACTAAACACACGACTAATCATTCCAGGCTCCATTTTAATAAGTTGTGTAGGTGAGGCAGAATTGGAGCAGGACAATACAGGATTTTATGAAATAAGGAAGCAGACTGGAATGAAAACACAGCCACAGGAACATGTAGGTGCAAAGGTAAGTGCTACATGAATGACTTATCCTTTCACCAGTTGAAAGCATCTATCACACTTTCAGGATAATTTCTTGCACTTGAAGGACCATTGTGGAGAGTAATGCAGTAGTAGCAAAGATGGAAAGGCCAGGTCACAGTAGTTCCCCATATCTCCTGAAATATCCACAAATTCCTGGTCATTGTGAGCCTGAGCAAGAAAGCTGCTGTCACAGTCCTGAAAGGGGAGAAAAAGGGACTCCTGGTCTGCAGCAAGCTATGCCAGAGACAGGGAAAACTGGTACAGAAAGATAAGAGGAGAGCAGATGTTTAACACTCAGTGCTAGAAAGGAAATCTATACTGTAGCTGTTGAAATGGAGAGATCCCCTGTGAGAACCATGTCTCAGAAAGCAGTTGCCAAGTCAAATAGCCATTAAATCTCAGCAGAAACAAACATCATCGCACTATGCAGTATCTCTTTAGTAGACCCAACAGCAGTTCACACTGGGCTATTATCAATTGTACCATAGTAAGCCTGGACAAAAACACAGGTCAGAGTAACAAAAGCATGTATTTTTAATTAAGCAACTTGAAATTAAAAGAAAAATGTACTGAAAAAATGATGAATGAAAAGGCTGGAAAGCTAGCTTGTAAATTGAACATATGTTCTTTGTTATGGGTAACAACTTACTACTCTTAGTGTAAAATACAGTCTCCACATTGCTCTGAGGAGCATTTAAATGACATTGGGTCTTTACTAGTGTGAAGTATGTCTTCCAGTTTGGGACTGTGAGGATTCTGCCCATCCCCATTCCCTTCTCATTCACTCCTGTATATCTGTGCAAGAGCATATGACATGACTTGCAGACCTGATCATTCTCCGAGTGCAGAGAAACTCTACCAGAAAGCTAGGGAAATGAGAAAGGCACAATGTTTCATTCCACAGAAGTCACTTGTTATATACTCTGTTGAGAGAGAGAATAAAGGTATTATTCAACAGCACACAGGTGACTCATTTCTTTCTGGTAATCAGCAACTAGTACGGAGTAGTAGGAGGGCAATTCACTACTACACAAATTCAGCTGATACCTAGACAAATAAAAGCAGTTCTGTAAATACGGACAATTTTCTCTGCTATGTCAGAACAGAGAAGTTAAAACCAAGTGGAAAGTGAAAAAGAAGGCTCACATTTTGGATTGTGCAAGCAAATTGTAATAACAAAAAGCTGAAATGTGCTGTTGATACTATAACATCTTCAAAGACACTTAATCTCACATGTGCAAAACACATTATCCAAATGCAAAAAAAAAAACCCTTCATGCTTAAAACAAACAAGAAAACACCACCAAAAAAAAAAAAACAAAACCCCAATCCTTCCCTTTCCATTCCTTAATAATGCAGAATTTTCATACTGTCTGCTGATAAATTAAGGTTGCTACTCAGCTTCTTCTAACTAGCACTTCCTTCTATTCAGCTATAGGAAAGTTGCAGTTCAGGATTCTACTGATGACAATTATGAACTGCTATTGCAGACAATCCATTTTTTTCTTGGCTAGCTAGTAAGTGGAGTCATTAAGATCCCTTTCTCAAGCAGGAACCAGAAAGGAGATCAAGGATATGTCTTGAAATGCCATGACTGTAACAGTGGACAATCATAGCAGATGATTTGATATAGGCCATTTATTCTTGCTGATTTCTGATAAACTGTCATAGACAAAGTTGCATATGAAGATCCAGGGTTGAGAAACAATCAGATCTTGCTGTAACTGGCTTCAGAGGTAGGAAACAGAATGACTAATAACTCTGTGATTGACAGATTTGAGAAAATTGTCCTAGGGGTAAGAGACAAATGTAATGGGAGAAGTGTTAATGATAAAATAATAGAGAAATTATAGTTCCTTTGAGATAGGAACAAGGAACTGATGAATTGCTGAAGAAGGACAGGAAGAGGTTGGCAGACCTTGGAGAAAAGAGACATAATATGGAATTTATATATATCCTTTGGGTTTATATTATGCTGAGGGCAAACCGTGTATTGCTGATTGAGGCTACACACATTTTAAGATGCCAGTACATTACATGTTTTGAATATAAAGGACATATTCTGGGAAAAAAAAAGATTACACAAATAGCATATAATATAAAAGTAACTGTAATTGGGGTAGGTGCATGACTAAAGGCAAATTGAGAACAAGCACTGAAAATGTCAAAGCCCAGATCCAACAAAATATTTATGCTTTCAACTTGTGACTGCTAACATTAGATGGTAAAAGCTTTCACAGCAGGTAAGATCATAAATCATTTGTTGAATCTAAGCCTAAATCTGTTATATGTTAATCCAATGATATTAAAAGTAAGGTTTCCCAAACATATTTACAAATTTTCAAAATTTACTTATTAATATAAGAGGCTGAGATAACAGTGTTTGTTCAGTCTGGAGAAGTAATGGCTTTGAAGCGACCTAATAGCGGCCTTTTCTTACCTGTAATGAAGTTAATGAAGAGGATGGAGCCAGTCTCTTCACAGCTATGCAAAGTGGGAGGACAAGAAAGAGTGGGCATAAATTAAAAGAAGAAAGGTTCAGGCTGGATATGAGGAAAAGCTTTTTCATGATACAGTCAAGTGGGGAAACAAGGGAAACAATGGAAACACATCTATCCCTGGAGATCTTTGGTATTCAACTACCTAAAGTCCTGAGTAAATTGGTTTGGTACCAGAACTGACCCTAGATTGAGCAGAAGACCGGAATAAATGGTTTCCTGAGGTCTCTTCCAAACTCAGTTATCATGTGATTTTATGATTCCTTGAAAATTAATTGCTGCCTTCTTTAACGTTGGAAAAATGATATTTCTTTGTTTTTTTTTTCATCCTGAAGATATGTGGTTATATGTATCTGCCCTTACTTAGGTGTGTGCTTTCATAACATATAATGTTTAATAATTTTTAGGACACTAAAGAAGACAAAAGAAAGAGGAAAGTTATGAAGTATACATCAGTAAACCTGTGTAGACTGTAGTGCAGTAATAACAGAAGTAAAGAAAGTTCAGAATGGATTACAAAATTGATAATGATGTAGAATGAAGCTCCAGATTTATAAGATACTCCACACTCATGTGATGAACACAGAAAACTGCAGAATTAAATTGGCATGTATTGCAGTATTAGCAATGTTAATGACTAAGTAATCTCTTACCGAAATAGTCAGCCTCCAAGATGCTGAAGGATCCTAGGTTAATAAGCAAGAATTTTCTGCACTGTTTTCCCACACACAGCTTCTAAAATCCATCCAGCCTGCACATTAAAAGAGCCAATATGGTATCTTCAAGTTGACAACTTGGAGTTTATGTAGTATAAATTTCAAAAAATATGGAAAGGAGTAACAATTTCTATGTTTGTGTCATGTCACCATGAGCAACAGCTGGTACCATGAATAAAACATAGCTGTTTTATATGCGTAATGACTGAAAACTGGATGTGAATGTTTTTTCTGTTTGTTGTTTTTTTTTTCTGTTGGTTTTGGATTTTCGTGTGTGTTTTTTGGGGGGGTTGTTTTGGTTTGGGGTTATTTTTGTAATAAAGAGTTTTCTCATATACTATGGAAAGGCTTGAATATCTGCATTAGAAAAATATTCTCTCATTTTGATTGTTCCAGAAGTTTCTGATTAAAACTCAAACCAAACAAAAATTGAAGACACAAAAAAACCCACCAAGCAACCAAGGAAAAAAGGCTTCATTTCTCCTAATTTTATTTTTTTTTAGACACAAACTTGTTTCCTTGTCCTGATATACTTCAGTATTAAATACTTCAGTTATAATTTATATCGCTGATATCGTCATTAATGAGTTATCATGTCACGTCCTAGATTCAATGCCAAATAGATCTCTGTCAGTGGAGAAGTAGACAAAAATAGAGGTGTTGCATTCAAATATTGACTTCTAAACATTTATTCATTAGCAAAAATACTTGAGAGAGTTTGCTGAACAGGATGTTGGGCAGTATGGATAGAAACCCTGATGATAATCAACGAGACATCTACTCTTCTTCTGTGCATTTTCTAAAGCAAATCAACACCAGATCTTCCTCCTCCTGATCAGTCTTATACAAGAAAAAGCACTAAAATAACTCATTAAAAAACAAACATGAGAACAAAAACACACACAAAAAAATCTTTCCCGTGTAAAATCACTGAAAAAAAAGTTAGAAAATACCAGGGACAAAGGTAGGACCAAATAAAGGTGGCATATGGACAGTGAAATACTTATGACTGTTTCTAGAATACAGAGAATATTTGTTGCAAAATCAAGGAATCTGAATTTCAAATCCTGTGGGTTGCCCAAGCAACCAGTCTTCTATAGCTAAACAAGTGAAATCTACAAAACTAGGAGTCTCTGAAAAATAATGTCATATATTCACACCCTTTATGCTAGGAAGGTTTTTTTCCTCTCTTTCCTAGTGCAATAATAATAAAAGGGGGGGGGGAGGAAATTATATGCAACTAAGGCATTTTAGAGCCTTTAATTCTGAATCTGAAACAGATATCCAAAACAGTAGTAGAGAAATGGAACACATGATACAGCTCTGGTTCTGACTCCTCTAACTTGTTTACCTTCTTCTACTTCACTACTGTGTTACTCTCAAAATCTTTATGGGTAAGCAGTAGCCATATTTTAAATACATATAGACCCAGAAACATACTGTTAGAATAACAGAAATCTTAACAGAGTAATCATTCTTAGTCCATATTTAATTGTTAGTAGAAAAATAAAGAATAATAATGCAATTAAAATTGCTGTACATACACTTAGTTTCTCTCCCTTTTTCTGGTGTTATGCTCACTTTTGCCCTGCTCCATGAGGTCTTAGGGTCAGTGTTTTATTTCTTGGAGGATGTGCAGGGGAGTTGTTATGGTGAATTGTCATGATCTGGAGTCCTTCACTGGGAGAAATACGATGTTTACATTGACGGTTTCTTTTTCTTCACTCTAGGGTTCACATAGGGTCATTTTTATGTTTGCTAATTTACTTTAACACCTCTGATTTTTTTTCTGGTCTGCAATGTTATTCAAATTTACTGTATGTGGTACTGCTTCCTTTTTAAATCCCTAAACCCAGTTTTGCCAGTTTTGTATTTCTGTAACTGACCATGGATGAATTGTTAATAACTATGGATTGTGAAGTGCCATCATTGTGACCAATCCCTTATCATCTCATACATATCCCTGTGCCACATAGAATTATAGAATCATAGAATGGTCTGGGTTGGAAGGGACCTCTAAAGATCATCTAGTCCAACCCCCTCTGCAGTAAGCAGGGGCATCCTCAACTACATCAGATTGTCCAAAGTCTCAGGTTCTGACAAGGTCCAGAGTGCCCTGTCAAGTCTCACCTTGAATATCTCCCAAGATGGAGCCCAAACGACCTCCTCAGACAACCTGTTCCAGTGTTCCACCACCCTCATGGTAAAGACCTTGTTCCTAACATCCAATCTAAATCTGCTCTTGTCTAGTTTGAAGCCATTGGTGTACTGACAACATCACTCAGCTTGGTGTCATCCACAAACTTGATGATGATGCACATGATCCCATTGTCTATATCACTGATAAAATTATTAAACAGCACAGGTCCCATTATAGACCCCTGAGAGACACTACTTGTCATTACTCTCCATCTGGAATTCAAGCCATTGAGCACCACCATCCGGATGTGACCATCCAGCCAATTCCTTATCTACTGAACAGTCCACCTATCAAATCCAAATCTATCCAACCTGGTGAGTAGGATTTTGTGGAGTACTGTGTCAAAGGCCTTGCAGAAGTCCAGATAGATTATATCCACAGGTTGTCCCTTATCCACCAACATAGTTACTTTATCAAAGAATGTCATTAGGCTGGTTAGACAGGATTTGCCCCTAGTAAAGCCATGCTGGCTGACTTGAATCACCTCCCTGTCTATCACGTGCCTTAGGATTTCTTGCTTTCTTCTTCTTTTTCTGGTTTATGTATCTATAGAAGCCTTTCTTGTTTTAATTTGCATCCCTTGCTAAGTTCAGTTCCAGCTGTGCTTTGGCCTTCCTGACTACATCCCTACACAGCCAGGCAATGTCCCTATACCCTTACCAGGATGCCTATCCCTTCTTCTTCCATTTCCTGTGGAGTCCCAACCTGCCCTTTAGTTGAATCTGCAGGTCACATCTCAGCCATGGTGGTCTCTTGCCTTCCTTGCCTGATTTCTTACACATGGGGATTGAGATCTCTTGTGCTCTATGGAAAGCATCCTTAAAGATCTGCCATCTCTGTTTTGCTCTCTTGTCTCTGGGGGCTGTTTCCCATGGAGTCCTATTTGTTAACTCCTTTAAGAGCTGGAAGTTTGCTTTCCTAAAATTTAGAGTCCTAAGTATGCTTCTCATGGGCTTCATACCCCATCAGGACAGTGAACTGCACTAGTGCATGATCGCTGAAGCCCAGGCTGCCTTCAACTTTGGCATCACTGATAACTTCCCTTGCATTTGTGACCAACAGGTCCAATAATGCATCCCCTTGTGTAGGGCTGTTAATTTCTTGTCTTAAGAAGTTATGGTTAAAAGCCCCCAGAAGGATGAGAGCCTGTGATTGTGATGTCTCCTCAAGCTGGAGTTAAGAAGGCTTCGTCTAGGCTCCACTTGATCTGTAGAGTCTTACCACAAGGCTCCCTGTGTTGCTCCAATCCCTAATTCCTACGTATAACTTTTGACCTGCTCATAGCTGTTCTTTAGTGACAACTCTTTGCACTCTATCCACTTCTTTACATCGAGGGCAACACCTCTACCCCTTCTTCCTCTCCTGTCCCTTCTGAACAGCTTGTAGCCATTGATAGCCACACCCAGTCATAGGATTCATTCCACTGAGTTTCTGGAATTGCCATTATGTCATAGCTTTCCTGTTGCAGGATAGCTTCCAACTCCTCCTGTTTGTTGCTCATGCTGTATGCGTTGGTATAGAAGCACTTCAGTGGGACTGCTGGTCATGCCACCTTCTTAGAAGGACACCGCATCTTTATCTCAAGGTGTTTCATGTGAGCTGCCTTCCTGTCCCAGTCTGAAGGAATTCTGGGTGTGGGAGGTTCGAATTCTCAGGCACAGAATTAAAGCACAAATGGTGCCAAATGCATAGAATAGCTTTATTTTATTCACATGACTTACACATATGAGGTTAAAGATGGGGAGAGGGAGAAAGCAAGAGAGATGGGAGAGAAAAGAAGAAAGGCGGGGGAGAAAGGAGAAAGAAAGAAAGAAAGAAATATCTCCATGCAGAGTGAAGAGAGGTCACCCTGGAGACATTTGGAATCCCAAAAGTCCATTTGGTGAGAGTGGCTGGGGAACATACCAGTTTGCCGGTCAGAACTTCTCTTCTTTTACCTGCCTGCCTCATTGAATATGCATGCTTTTCTGAGAGCCATTTAGCGTTTTCCAGGAGTGATTTGGTTAGCCAGGCCCACACTGTCCAGCAGTGTTGGGCAAGCTAAGTGTGGTAGGGGGTTTCCAAGGTTAAGACCCTTTTGCCCATCTGGTTTCTCCAAAATGCTCACTACTATTGATAAACCAGGAGCTGCTAGACTGTGGTTGGGTCAGAATCAGCATCATCTGTCACAACAAGAAGCCTTCTCCTCCTATGTGAGCTGGATGACAGGAGCTCAGTTCCAGGCATGGTGGTCCAGAATGGTGGTCTTTCAGTCCACACAAGCTGAGCAATCAGGCATGTGGTCCCATGGTAGCATGCACAAGCTCATTCTGCATTCTCCCAGTTGGTTTCTTGTCCAGTTCTTGCATATTGGGGAGCTCTTGGGGGTCTGAGCTCATGCAGGAGGGGATTTTTGGGACAGTGAGTACAAACAGGATGCTCACTTAGCATTTTTCAGAAATTTAACTCAAAACAAGTTTTTTTTTTTTGAGATGTTGGGACACGTTGTTTATCTCAGTCCCAAATACGTCCTGTCTCCTATCACCTCAGAGGCCCCTGGCTCAGCTCTGTAAGACTTTGCCTTTGCTACAGTGTTCACAGCATGCTTCAGGGCAACAGTTTTGAGGCAGTTACTATCATCCCATCCTTCCAACACTGATGTGTCTTCCTGCTGCTTGTCACAGACAATTTTGATATTGTCACCATCTCCCATCTCAGCAGACTGAAGATTATCCTTAGGCTCATCTCTAGTGCACCTAGTTTTAACCCCCTCCCCCTTCAAGCCTAGTTTAAATCTCTTTCCATGAGCTCTGCCATCTCATGTGCCTGGATCTTTTTCCCCCTCTGAGACAGATGTACTCCATCTGTCACTAGCAGACAGGGTGCCATATAAAGTTCCCCAAGATCAAAAAACCCAAAACTCTGTTGGTGGCACCACCCTCTGAGCCACTTATTAATCATATATGATATCCTGTTCCTTTCAGAATTCCTTCTCGCCACTGAGGGTACTGATGAAATAACTACCCGTGGCCCCAGTCCTTCAACCAGTCTCTGCAGTGCTTTGAAGTCCCTTTTGATTGCTTTTGGACATTTTGTCCTCCAACTTCTCAAGCCCTCTTCTATTCTACCAGAGCTGTATTTCTCTACCTTATGTAATTACCATACTTCTAGTTTTTGCTACCTGTATAAAATAAAGGTTTCATCATGCACAGACTACAAAAATAAAACCAAATAGCTGTAGACACCCAATCAATTGGAGAAATTGCTATGACAAGTAAAATAAAAATGCAGACAGGGTGAGACAAGTTCATTCAGAGTAAGTGTGACAAACCTTAGTCCTGAGGCTGTGGAAACACAGGGCAAAGCTTACAATCTATCACTAGCAATGCCTTATTATGAAGGTGCATGATTACATCTTTTGCTGAACACATACTGTGGTATAAGGTAGAAGACATTTGCTCAAGGCTTCAGGGTCCCTGAAATATTAAGACATGAAAGTCCAAGTTAAAGATGGCATGAAAAATCTGAGCTCTGAATTTCCTGGGTTTTGTAAGTTTAAGTTAGATCTTAATTCTGCTTACTAATAGCAGGGTTTATTAAATAACAGCCAATGATAATAAAAGTAATATAGTGGATATGCAGTGATTATTCATTTTGCAAAATTAATCTTTATTCTAGGTTTTTTATGTTACTGCATCACTACGACATTTCACAATTATAATAAAACTTTTTGGGTACATAACTGAGTAACAAATATCCTTTCTCCCACTCTCTATTAAGCACATAAATGAAGCTCCTTTTCTCTTTCCTTATATTAACTGTATTTCAGATGGAAGATAATCCCATTTTATAATGGAACATGACTAGTTGTGGTTACTCTTTGCAGATCTTTTTTCTCAGTGGAGTTATTGATCTTGCCAGCCATAGAGTTAAACAGTACTAACTTTGCTGGTCTATAAAGCTTGCTCTTTCTCCAAGGAGATTGTGTAAAAGACTCATTAGAACTTGCCTATGGCAAATACACTTGCCTTCCTCAATATCTGCAGTATATCTTTCTCTTCTTCCCTCTACCTTGGCCAAATTGAGAAATGTCATGACACCTATGTAGCTCATGCTGTTTTCTAAAGAAATTGGAAAGATTTTGTAAAAACAATCAGTTTAGGTTACATATTTGCTTAACAAAACCAACAAATAAAAAAGTATACTGATTTTTTTTTTTCTGTCATTATCACTGACAGAATATTTATTTTAGCATTTACCCTCAAAGTTATTGACATTCCTCTCTCAAGAACAAACTGTTTCAATGGAAAGATTGTTTTTCCTTTTGCAAGGGTTGATTGCTTTCTTTCATAATTTGTAAATTTTTGTTTTACCCAAGAAATTTTTTAAGCATGATTCTCCTGCATAATAGTTGTGAAAAAGTAGAAACTCCAGTTCCAAAGTCACCTGTATGTGCTGTATTAACTAGCTGTTAGAGGAAGAACACCTTTCTCTCTTAATACCTTGCAAAACAGAAAAAATTCAAAAGGTGGATATAAGAACAGGGCCCTCAGGATCAGCATCATTATATCCCATCTGAATATAGACACATGCATCAGTTTTTATTTCAGTTCTTACAGGCTGCTAGTTATTCCATTAAACACAATGAATTATGACACAGGTCTCAAATTCCTGCAGATAGAAGATAAGAAGTCAAACAAGTTCCTGTGGAGATGCTTTGAATTATGTTAAATTTTGATAAAATTGTTTTATTGGGATGCTTAGACTCTTACTTTTTTTTTTAAAAAAAAAATTGGTTTAAAAAAAGAAAAATAAATAGGCAGTAATAATAATGTAGTTAATGGCAAATAAGTTGCCAAAATGAAAATGGGATTTCCACTTTCTTTCATATAGGGAGAGTGGTAAGTTCTGTGTTTGTGGATCTGTTTTCTTGACAATGAGTCTCAAATCCAACTCTAATTTTCCAAACATATAGTTGTTCTTCCTGAAACTTGAAAAATAATATTATTCCCTTACCTGTCCTCCCTAAATGAAAACTGCTTATTCTTTGCCTAAAACAAAGACCTTTTATTTTTTATTTATCTAAGTTATTTTAGAACTCAGAATTTCAAAGAAGAAATATTGTTTTAACTAGGGTTAATAAAAAAAAAAAGGAAAAGTAAAAAAAAAAGGCAATGCAGACTCAGTGGAAAAAGATTTCTGTTTGCCAGCAGGACAGGCTACTACAAGTGTCTAAAACTGAAAAAAATAAAATATTGTGCAACATTTCAGAGCTTTTATACTGTGATTTTAAAATATCTGGGAGGTTTGCCAGACTCAGACAAAAGAAGAACACAGCATTTTCTCATCACTAATAACATGACCTGAAGTCACGTTGAAGACTGTAAGGTCAATTTCCCTCTTAAATTGAAAGAAAAGGAAAATAGGAGAACAGATGTGGGTAGTTGCTTCTGTATTTATAAATTGCGTGACAGCTGGGTTAGGCTATATGAGCTCCCATTTCTATGCATTTAAGGTGTTCTTATTGCATCATTCGTATTAATCAGATGAAAGTGCTAAAGTGCATTTTTAAGGTATTATGCAACAGAGATGATGCAGCCAGCTTCATAGTGTATATTTAAAATGGAACGTTTTTCTTCATATGTCCACATAAGTTTACCAAGTGGAATGTATATTTCGAGAATAATTTTTTGGGTTTGAATGATCACTTCACTGAATTGACACGGAATACAAGCATGCGATGACAAAATTAGTACATTTTAAATAAAAAGTGTAAATTACTCAAAGTGGTAATTAAAACTACCTTCTAACAGGCATGTGCTTATTTTATGGGATTTTTTTTGTGGTGTTTTTTTTTTCAGTTTAAAGTTACAACAATAATAGCTTGCAAGCAAAACCTTGATAGTATTTATTGAATCATTTTAGCAGCATATAATTCTAGAAATGGGAATTTTTACATATACCAAAATTCTTACTCCATCATATTTCATGTATTAAACTGACTGTTTCCTCAGATTATTTCTTGTTACTGACTCATCATGTCTATGTGCTGAAGCACAATTTGCACAGGCTACACACCACTATTTTTGGCTACTATTTCTTTACATTAAAATGCCAACCATCTGTTTATGGAAGACAGCATCTAGGCAACACTTTCTTTTAAATCCCAGCATTTTATTTGTAATCCCTTATTGGGTGAGACATTTAAATCACATTCCATCTCTTTATACTGTGCAATTCATTTCAACTAACCTATGCTTCTAACATTAGACATAATAACCTATTGAGCCTCAATCTATGAGAAGAAAAAGAAACCTCAGGAGTGTAGTTTATTTGAAGCATCTTAAATGTCTATCATAGGAGACAAATCTTTGATGATGCTGTTTCCTTGACATAAGGAGAGTCTAGGTGAATAGTTAGACTTAAAAGATTAACTTCTAACACTTACATTGGAAGAGAGGTCTCAATTAAGTAAGACTGAGGGCTAAACCGTTTTTTAATCTTCCACAAGCACAGCCAAGCATTTGCTCCAAAGCTGTTCCTCCAACCTACCTATGAATACATTATTTATTTCAGAAAAGTATTTTGATGAATAAAACAAAATACTTTTAATATTGACCAGATAGCAATGCATAGAGAGTTTGGTGACTGTTCAGAAAGGGTAAAGAGAAAAATGAGGTATGTACAATGTTTTAGCACACAATATTTTCTTCCGAGTTTTAGAAAAATTGGCGAGATAAGTTAAAGCAGCCCTCAGGCAGCTTAAACTTGTGCAATCAGCCTTTACACAACAGATTGTCCTAAGTCTCTCCAGCCTTGGCAATTTTACAAGGGTCATATTTACATGTGGGTGACCTGCTTCTGAATGAAAACTGAAATGCTTAGAATTTAGACAAGAAAAAAACCCCATTTGTTTTACACTACTCTGCACCATATACTACTCATCTTTTGTAAGTGAGTGGTGTGATAAGTGGTTGTTTATATGGACAGTGCAGGGAAATGACCCTCATGCTGCAGACAAATTAAAGTTCCCAGGTGCAGCACTGTGAGCACAGAGCTTCTGAGTTGCAGCTTTGCTCCCTTACTCCATCTCAGTAGCTACAGCCTCCACAGGCAATTGAGAGCCATGAGAGATCCTTGGGTGCCTTGGTAAGACCAGCAGCAACATTTCCTGCTTCTGCAGCCGTGTCAGCCTCCCAGTCGTGCTACGTCAGCTTAGCGTTCCTTTTAGGGCCTCTGGGTACTGCAGTAAATATTGAGCATTAAGGGATATAACACGCTGCAAAGTCTAACAGTCTTCATGCATCACTAATTACCATAATGAGCAACTTGCAGCACATCAGCCAAGATGAATTTGCATTGATTGTTTTCTCTAGTTCTCTACTTAGAATAGGAAGAATTCCCATGACTCTGCACTTAACCTTGAGGGCTTCTTCTTCTGCTTTTGTGTGTAGATATTCTTTAAAGATGCACATAAGATGGGTGAATAAACAGAGATTTCAACTCAGAAATGTCTCCTAATAGGCCTTCTTACTGTATGTACACATAAATTGTAGTTGTGACTATCATAGAAAGAAACACTGACATTTCATCTGATCTCAGTTGGCAGATGCACATTGAAGAGCAGCTGCTGTTTGCACACTCTGCCCCTAATTTCACTGTGAGGCCCTGCTGCATCTTAGCTATTGATTTTAGGCACCTCCTTTGTTGGCTACAAATACTGAATCATGAAGCCTGGATCCTGCTCTGCTAATACAGCATTAATATTAGAATTACTTGAATATTAAATGTTCCTTAAGTACTACTATTAGCTAGAATACATTCTAAACAAAAGGGTGTTTTGTTGAACCTGTGTATACTGGAGACAAAGCAACAAAGGAGATTTCCGGAGCATGAGATATTACACTGAAAGGACTCCCAGGTCATTGATTCCTATCCTCTGCTCTAACAAGCATTTCCTACATCCTATAATCTCACTCAAAAATGTATTAACCTCCACTTTAAAGCTACTTAAGTTGTTTCCCTGTGTTATTCTTATTGGAAGGCAGTTCCAGACAGGTGGAAGGTGGCTAGACAGTCGTATTGATCTCTAAATTCCCTGGAAATTCTATTTATAAAATGTTAAGCATTTTGTTAAGGATTTCCAAGTGGGTGTTTCTGATTGCTCAATACATAACAATTGTTCTGCTAATAACAATCCACTATGTGTTTCAATTATAATGATTAATTTTATTTTCCTTGTAATAACAGCTTATTGCCATTTCACATAGCTGCTACATGCACTTTATGAGTGTTCCCTTGTATTTTAAAGATAATTGACTCTGTCCTTTGAGATGCCAAGCACCTTATCTGTGATTTGAGTGAGTCTTAAGCAATACCCAAAGGTAAGCACTGTATCCAAGGACCTTGTTTCAAGTAGGCAAGCTTCTTTTTTTAGTCACGTATTTATTTGAAGTGCTCTGTTGCTGTGCATAGATCTGATTAATACAAAGTGTTCAGTGTAGTATTTCTAAGATCATGATGTGTTTGGTTTTACTGTACTTTAACAGTTATGCCACACATTTTTAATGTTTTACCTGCAACTGTGAAAGCCATATTCTGTTTCCAGTTATGTGAGTTTAAATCTGAATTTAAAAGTGAAAAATACATTACTCTAGATTTCATTTCTGTTCAAAGAAAAGCAAAATTTAGCCTATTTTTTAATAGCCTGAACATAAGAGAGAAACTAAATATCATGTATGACAGCAGTGTATTTATTTCCTATCATGACACATCCTGTCATGACTCATTCGAATTTGCTCATCAGCTCTGAAGTATAGTTACACTGACAACAGAGACCTTCACTCCAGCATCCCTATGAAAGTAGGTTCTTACTGTCCTGTTGCATCTTTGCTTTGCTTTGCATCAAAACAGAGACAGCATATAGTCCAGCCTCATGTTTGAAGGAAACAATACTCTAATGCACATAACACTTTTTAAAGAGAAAACAAGGTCAAAACCACTATTTGGATCAAAAATACATATAAAACTTTTGTGTGGGTACATTTTGCATCTCAGTGATGCATAGAACACCTCATGATTTTCACTCTATATCTGCCTCTGACAATTCTACCATGATACATTATTAGGAGAAAAATCTGTGTCCTGAAGTTAATGGAAACAAAAAACTTTCCCACTTTTAATGTGAGCTATTATACTTCAGTAAGGTTGCATGGATCGAATTTTTGAGCTCCCACCAAGTGCTGTCCCTTGACTCAAAACAGACTCTGCAAACATGTAGATGTCCATGTTATTATATCGTGCTGAAGGGTGAACATTTTACTTTAAAAACAGCCTTTAAAAAGTATCAGCTAGTAATATATCACATTGGATTGCTGTCAGATCATTCACATAGTGCAAATTAATATTTGCACTGAGAAGCACCCTTGGATCTTCATGTGAAAGATGATGTGTTTAAATACAAAGTATTAAAATTTACCTCTGTGTGATATTTTTAAAGAAAAAAAAAGAGCAATTCCATTTAGTTAGTCAATTAATTTAAAAAATATAAAATGCTTAACAATGTACTATTTAAATTTCTCAATGGAAACCAATACTATGCTTAGATTATAGTCAAGAAAATATTATCAGTAGAATGACTGACTCAAATTAATAATGACTGAAAATCTGATTACCACAGAGGATCATGCTGCTTTCATACACTTCCTGTACTTTTCCTTTTATCTGCTTATCACAGCACTAAATTCCTCCCTCTGTGCAGAAGGTATACAGAATTTTCAGTTTCCAGAGTCTTAAAAATGCTGCTTTGATATTATAATGTACATCTTGTGAGCGATGGGCCTCAAATTAATTTTATTGTTTCAAAGAAGGAGCTACAGACAAGGACAACTGGTTTTAATAATATTGTTTACAAGGTGCTAAAGTGCAATTTTTTACTTGTCAAAACAGTGTGAATTATGTTCTCATTCCATATTAAATATAATTAGCTAATATTTTCCAAAGGATATGCATACAGAAGAAATATCTCATATTTTTAGCTTTGTTGCATTATTTTATTTTCATTTGCTCTTTCCCTCAGAATGCAAAAGTTAAAGTTTTGTCTCCATTATACTCAAAAGAAATCAATTATAGAGAAGCTACATTTCCTCAGTGATTTTTTGGGGGGCAAATAATTGGCCAAAGCAGGAATTATAAAAAATAGTTGTTGTTTTTTTTTTCTTTTCTCGAAAGCCTGCCTCCAAACTATACACAAACTAGTTAAATCCTATTTACAGGTTCTAATTCAGATGGGAATCTTCACAAGGATGTTTATGGGCAATTTTAGTAATTTGGGAAAGTCAGAAAATGGAAAAGGCTAAGCTGCAAGACAGCTTTACCCCATTTACTCTCTCAGGCTGAGCAGAGTCCAGGGAACAGCAGATTTTACTCATGAGGTCAGAGCAGGACTTTAGAGATGATCCCTGCTGAATCTCTGTGGCAGCCTCTGAAACTGCAAGCTATAATCCAGTAGTGGATTTTAACAGGTTAGAGTGGGTCCCTCCCCTGGTAGAGTAAAGCCACTACAACAGAGATTTTTTATTTTTTTTTTTAAGTCAGGAAAAATGAGATTGTGTTTCTTATAGTTTAAGCTAAATATAACAGCATAAGGAGAATAAACTGCTACAGAAAAGATAATAACCTTAAGGAAGATGGGGAAGGGGTCAAGCAGTGGCAAAGAGGCAAAAGCAGCAGCAGTCAAAATAGGTAGGGAGAAGATAGTAGTGGGCATAGCAGATGCAGCAAAGGGGAGGTACAAGCTGTGCTTCGAGACATAAGGGTCTTGATTCTCCAATAAAATTATATTAACTTATTAGTCGTTGCTATTAGACTACCCCTAGAATGTTCACCTCCCCACTCAGAGCTTCCAATTCTAAGTTTTTTTCTGTGTCTGAGCTAGAAATCTAGCTCAAACAGCCACATGGATCCATGCAGCAAAGTCCGATGTGAATAAAAACCTACCGAAGTCAAAGTGTCTCAGACATAGCTTCCACGAGGTAAATCTCATGAAGTGGGTAAAAAGCCAAACTGCTGGGAAGGTGTTCCTATAAACAGCAGTGTCAGATGACTGGAGAGCCATGGATATGTATTGAACGATCCCCTTGTTGAAGATCCCCTTTGGTGGGCCTCTCTTAGCATGAGAAAAGCAGGTCAATCTGCAGTCACCTGGGAGCTGTATCAGTAGCACTGACTGATAAGAGGGAGCTGGCTGAAGAAGAAATGAAAACATCTTGGGCAAAGCAGCAGATATACGTCAGAAGAAAGGGTGCATGGACAGATAAGAATTACCAATGAGAAATAGAGTAGCATTATCTAGGAGAGACTTAGGCTATATAACCTGTGCTGATTTTACAATAAAGCTGAACAATACTTTGATCATATTGTTCATTTGTATTAATTCCAAGCTCCTTCACAACACAGCAGCAGCTTATGGCAGAGGCAGGGTTCTCCAGCAGAAAGCCAAGTCTGGGTGCTGCTGGCAGCTTTCTCTTCAAATGCACCTAAGGACTTGGCAGGCTTGCAGACTTGTTGGGGGAGTGGAGCACACTGTGCAAGAGTGGAACTAGAGCAGAACTGCACAGAACAGTGAGAAAGTGGGAACCATGTATGCTTTTCCCTCTATTTAAAATCTTCCTAGGCAATGTACCCATGTCATATATATACTGGGCTTGAAGAATCCAGTCAATCACCAGCTGATTCTAGCGCAGGCTTTCCCATAAGTGCATGTATGGAAAAGGGCACTTTTTGCTGTTCCCTCTTCAAACCCACAGTGCCAGGAGAAGCAGTTTCAGGCCTTCTTTTCCTTCATTCAAATCTCTGGAGATGGAGGTGGAGGAAGAAGGGATTTTGGAATGCCCTGCCACACTCAGCTTCAGGGGTAATCATGTTCTGTGTATGTATATATCCAAAAAGATCTTTTAAAGGAAAGAATTCTGAATTATATTGTGAACAATTAAAAAAAAAAAAAAAAAGGTGTTTTCTGGACTTTCTATTTTGCAAAATATGATTTGGTGGTTTGGTTTTGGTTATTTTTCCCCAAACAATTTATGCACAATGTATTATAAGTACATTTTATTTGGTTAACAGTTTGCAGTTTATTTAGTTAGAAAATTGGCATGCATTATACGTACACCCTTTCATTATCTTCAGGGACTCTACAAACTTATGGTATAAATAAGCCCTACCTTTAAAATGAAATGACAACGTGAGAAAGATATGCGAAACAAAAAAAAGTACAAAAATTGTAAGAGAACAACCTGATGACATGCACCATTTTCTAGTACAGAAAAGTTGAGAATACAGGCTACATCTACTCTTCTAACCTCATCCATCCTAGGGAGGGACACCTGGAAGCCAGCCTCAGAAGTATTTGCCTCTAGGGTAGATTAGCTGTATTTGCATGAGCAGTTCTTGGCTTTAGATCCTTCCAGGGCCTTGTATAGTTTATACCAGAGTCCATTTGTAAATACATATATATGTGTATATATATATGTGTATATATATATATATATGCACCAATCTCTGTGTATGTTTCCTGTGTATATGTGTGTATGCATTTATTGATTAGAGGACTGAGAAAAGGACTTTGAAACAATGAGAAAATTGTGTTGCAGCACACCTGAATGTTTTTTTTTTAATATCATGAAAATGTGGCCATATGTCAGGTATCTGAGGGGGTGAGTAACAACACAGAGAAGTTTAAGAAGGTCCCCAGCCTGGCAGATAATAATGAAGGGCTGTTCAGTGCTGACGGGAAAAAAAATACCTCTTATCTGTGATGCCTATTGAAAGCATTTGTTGAAGTGTGCAATCCACTGAACTATGCTTGATTTTAATTTAGGAGGGAAGTGTTGGGTTCAGAAGAAAATTTAGGAGCAATCTAACTATTATAAACCGTGGACAGTCAGTACCCAAAGACCAAAACTGAGCTTGAAAGAGAAATTTCTTGACACCAAAATAACACTAATGAGACCAAAGAAACCCACTGAAATCAGGCATTTCTATAAGGATCTAAGAATAAAAATATGTGCAGAATTCACCTCACCTGAAGTGTCTAATAATCGTTGAATCTATATTTTGTATTTTTATATCTTTAAGACCTGATTTAACAATCTAGGTTGACTATACAGTCTCTCTGAAGATTCTTCCACTCTCCAGAGAAATTGTCACTAGAGAAACCTGCTTTGTTGTACTAAATATAGAGTAACTTAGGGGAACTCCAGTCTTAATAAAAGTCTATATTTTAAGTATCAGTGGTTGGGTAACTAAGTGAGCTGACTATGGACTACAACTCTCACTTTTGCTTCTCATTACATCTCAGAGATTGTAACATCATGCAAATTGCAACTCATAGCAACCACAGCTGTTCATGGGAACAGGATTGCAAGAAACCAAAAATAACAACAAATGTCCAAATAAAACTGAAGAAGCCCCAAACCACAAAAATCCTAGCAAACAAAAATCCCCACTAGAGTCAGGAAATGAGTCAACAGCCACAGAACAAGATGGAGGATAGGTTTAATATCACTGTTATCCAGGCAGTATAGATCCTACCTCCTAAGGCAGTCAATTAAATATGAGTCAGCAGTGTGCCCAGGTGGCCAAGAAAGCCAATGGTATCCTGGTTTGTTTTAGAAACACTGGCCAGCAGGAACAAGGAAGTGATCATTCCCTTGTACTGGTGGGCCACACATGGAGTACTGTGTTCAGTTCTGTACCCCTCACTACAGGAAGGACATTGAGGTTATGGAGCATGTTCAGAGAAGGGCAATGAAGCTCATGAAGGGCCTGGAACACATGGTCTACAAGGAACATCTGAGGGAGCTAGAGTTTTTCAGTCTTGAGAAAAGGAGCCTGAGGGAAGACTTCATCTCTCTCTGCAACTACCTGAAAGAATGGTGGAGCAAGGAGGAGGCCAGCCTCTTCTCTTTAGTAGCAAGGTACAGGACTAGAGGAAATGGTTCCAAACTGTACCAAGGGAGGTTCAGTCTGGATGCTAGGAAATAATTCTCCACAGAGAGTTCTCAAACATTGGAAGAGTCTGCCCAGGGCAGTAGTGGAGTCACTCTTCCTGGAGGTGTTTAAGCAGCATACAGACCTGGTGCTTAGGGACATGGTTTAGTATTGGCCCTTCAGTACTGGGTCGAGGGGTGGACTAGATGATCTTTGAGGCCTCTTCCAACCAGACATTTTCTGTGATTCTATTTTCTGTGATTCTGTATATGCCTTTCAGATTACAGAGCATGTGTAGGAGCAAAACAAGAAAGGCGACCCACAACATCAGCTGCTTAGATATGGACAATATGTAGCCATGATTACAAGAATCATGAAGGAAGGAAACGATCAAGGGGAAACCTTATATTGCACTTTAAATGTTAGCATATAGACTTCATAGGCAATAATTATAAAACCTGATTTTTTTAATTTATGAATTTTACATCAGATCTTGATGGAGTGAACACTGAAGCAATCTAGGGAAAAGAAGATAAAAGCCAATCTTCTCTTCAAAATGCCTGGGATGACAAAAATAAGAATGCATATGCAGGTTTCTTATCCCTTCTTTCCTGATCCCATGCTGCTTCTGAGTATAAATACACAACCAGCTTCAGGCAAGGGATTCAGAGATTCACAGATTTTATTGGGTTGAAAGGGACCCTCAAAGGCCATTTTGCCCAACTCCCTTTCAGAGAGCAGGGACACTTACAACAAGATCAAGCTGCCCAAAGCCACATCCAGTCTGATTTTGCACGTCTCCAGGGATGGGGACAATCATATCTCTATGTGGGAATGTGAAATAATGAGGAGTCTGGCCTTGGTACACACAGTTGAGGAAAACAATGTATGGCACACAGAATACAGGTCTCTGATTCTCATAACGTGGCAACTGCCTCCCACAAGGGAGTAAGAGATAGTGAAACATCTGGTTAGAGAATAACAGGTTATCATGCATATTAATGAGTGGGGCTGTGCTTAATTATGCCAACCAATTAGTACGCTTTTGATTTGCATGGACAGTGTGTGCAGACCTCATCTTACCAATCAGAATTAAACACATTGTTTTAGTCTGATAAGAAACACTATAAAAGAATTATCCTTTTGGTAATAAAGTGTTTGACTTATACATCGTATTGGTGTACTGCATCACTCCATCCCTGAACAATTAGGATGAACCCAGCTTCTCTGGGCAACCAGTTCCCTGTATTTTACCACTCTCATTGTATAGAACTTCTTCCTTATGTCTAACCTAAATTTACTCTAAATTTAAAACCATTGCCTCTTGTCCTATTGTTACAAGCCTTTCTAAACAATCCTTCCCCAGGCTTTCTCTTGGTCTGATTTAATTTGGAATGATTTGACAAGGCAGGAATTATAAAAATACAGTTGTTTTTATTTTCCCGGAAAGCCTTGCACCAAAACTACATACAAAACAAAACAAAACTAGTTAATTTTTTTTTATGGGTTCTAATTCAGTAGGGATTTTTCACAAGAGTGCTTATGGGCAGTTTTTTATCATTTGGGAAAGTCAGAAAATGAAAAATGCTAAGCCACAAAATAGCTTCACCCCACTGAGAAATCAGAGGCAGAGTAGAGCTCTAGGGAAAGGCAAGAAGGCATGGGATTTACTCATAAGGGCAGAGAAGGAATTTGGAGACAGTCCCTATATGTCCTTTGCAGCAGCCTCTGGAAACTGCAAGTTATAATCCAATTATGGAACCACATGGCATAAGTCCTGTACAAATGGAACTTGCCAAAGCCAAAGAGTCTGCAGACACAGCTTCCAGATCTCGTGTAGTGGCACTACCTTGGCAGCGCAGGGACAGCCACACTGCTGGTCTGTTCTTGTGAACAGCGGCAGCTTATGGCAGAAGCAGGATCATTCCAGGTCAGGGTAGGGAACAGGAAGTCAAGGTATGCTGGTCCAAGGAGAAGCCGAGTCTGGGTGCCACAGGGAAATCTCTTGACTGGATCAAAATGGACCTAATGTACTTCATGGACTTGCACGCACTTTCCGGTCACTCTATTTAAGTCTTTCCTAGACAATGTGTCTAGCACTACTATATATTGGGAGTGAAGAATCCAGCTAATCAAAGTTCCACATTGCAGCACAGGCCTTCCCACGAGAGAGTACATGTGTGGGAGTGGAGGAAAAGGGTGCCTTTTGCCATTTCACCTTTAAGCCCGCAGGGAGAGGGAAAAGCAGTTTCATATCTTCTTGTGGGAGTGGGGAGAAGGGGGTTTGGAGTGCCCCACTACTAGTTCATCTTCAGGTATTTAGGTGTCCCCAGAGGCTTCTCTTCTCAAGGCTGAACAGCCCAAATTCTTTCAGGCTGTCTTCATAGGAGAGGTGCTCCAGCCCTCTAATCACCTTTATGGCCCTTCTCTGGACTCACTCCAGCAGGTCCAGGTCTCTCCTGTCTTGGTAGCCCCAGAGTTAGACATAGTACTCCAGAAAAAAATTGTCACCTAGATACTTTTGTTCTGACAGGCAAAGTTAGGGGTCCCCTAGACTAACATGACAGAGACTTTGCTTCTTGGAAAAGTGATTTAACCATTAGGATATGGTGCAAAATCATCTACATCTGTGACTGCTTTGATCTGATCTGTGCAGATCAAATCATCTGTGATTAGTTATAAATCTTGGGCAGAAAGGATATGCTATCCATCCAACTATGATGGTTAATCTTGGCATATGTAGTGACAGGATATTAAATTAAAAGAAAAACTGAAAACATCTTGAAATTGAGAAACTTCAGTGCATGCCATCCTGACATTTCCTGAGACTGAAACATCACAGTTCTGCCCAGGTTATTGTCTAGATTCCTGAATATCCATAAAGATCTTACTTTTGGTTTCTGTGTGACTCAGATTTCTGTTTTTTCTCTTTCAACAATAATTGTGTTTCCTTGGAAAAATAATGGAATTCACACTTGTAAACTACATGTACTACAGACTAAACAAGAACCTAGATAAAAAGGTTAAAAACTGAATGAAATTATATTTACTATACTACTTCCTCTCCATTTATGAAAGCAGAGTTTAAAATAAGAATGACAAAACAGAGGTTTCTGTAAAATCTCTTACTGCCTAAAATAATGAGGACATTTTTTGCTCATACTGAAAATATTACTGAAATAATTCTGCCAAGTGGCATTTTCTATTTGCTACATGAATTATGTGTTCAAGTTGCATGTCAGGACTTGCAGAACTGTTGCATGTAACTTTTCAGAACCATTTTGTCTAACATTTTTATGTACTTTTGTTACTACTTTGTTACAGGTCTGTTTTCTTCTCCTTTTTTTTTTTTTTTTTTTTTTGGGTTTTCNAGATAGATACATATGTTAATACTTGTTTAAAATACACTGAGAGACTCATAGCTGCACAATTTTTTCATACATGATTTACTGTGAAAACGAATCATAGAAACATAGAATTGTTTTGTTTGGAAAAGATGTTTAAGATCATCAAGTTCAACTGTTAACTTAGCACCGCCAAGTCCACTGCTAAACCATGACCATAAGCACCATGCTGTATGTCTTTCAATTATCTCCAAGGATGGCAACTCAACCACTTCCCTGGGCAGCCTGTTTCAGTGCTTTCCAACCCTTTATGTGAAGAAATTTTCCTTGATATCCAATTTAAACCTTTCTTGGTGCCATATAAGGCCATTTCTTCTCATCCTACCAGGAGAAGAGACCAATCCTCACCTCACTGCAACCTCCTTTCAGAGTGATAAGGTCTCTCTTTTTAACCTTCTTTTCTCCAGGCTAAACAATCCATTTGCCTCAGCTGCTCCTCTTAAGTCTTGTGATACAGATCTCTCATCAGCTTTGTTGCCCTTTTCTGAATGTGCTCCAGCATCTCAGTGTCCTCTTAGTAGTGAGGGGCCCAAAACTGAATACAGTATTTGCAATGTGGCCTCACCAGTGCCAAGTACATGGGACAATTACTTCCCTAGTCCTTCTGGCCACACTGTTTTTGATAAAGACAAGGATGTTGTTGGTCTTCTTGGCCATCTGGACACATTGTTGGCTCATGTTCAACCGGCTGTCAGCCAACATCCCCAGGTCCTTTTTCTGCTGGGCAGCTTTCCATCCACTCTGCCCCATGCAGGTTGTAGCATTGTATGGGGTTGTTGTGACTCAAGTGCAGGACTTGGCACTTCGCTTTGTTGAACATCACATGTTGGCCTTGGTCAGATACCTCTGAAGAGCCTTCCTATCTGCAAGCACTCCTGCCCTATTAAGTGTTGTCTGCAAACTTTATGAGGGACATTCAATCCGCTCATCCAGATAACTGATAAAATTATTAAAGAGCACAGATCTCACTATTGAGCCCTGGAGGTCATCACTTGAGACAGGCCACCAATTAGATTTGAAGACAGGCAGGAGACTACATAAATTTAAAAAGTTAAGATACAAAGCATGTCTTTCAATAAGCAAGAAGAAGGAGAAGGAGAAGGAGAAGGAGAAGGAGAAGGAGTAGGAGAAGGAGAAGGAGAAGGAGAAGGAGAATGAGAAGGAGAAGGAGAAGGAGGAGAAAGGGAAG
>VWZI01016536.1:0-16305 GCA_013396835.1 Psilopogon haemacephalus
TCTCATTCTTCTTGTAGTTATTGGGGCGATGGATAAGCTCTGTGGTCTGGTGTTGTCGTTTGCCATGGTGGGCAGGATTGAGCTGCTGCCGGAGGCTGGCTGGGGCGTGCCGCTATTGGCGTTGGCCACGCCCCTGCCGCCTGCGTGCGTCATGACATCAACCGCGCTGCCGCTGGCCACGCCCCCACCGCGCGCGAGTGTAATGGCGGCCATGGTGCCACTGGTGCTTTGTGGCGCCGGGCTGGCTCTGTTGGCGTCCCGCCGGTCCGCTGTGGGTCGATCTGCAGCTTCTTCTGGGTGAGGCGGGTTGAGCGCTGTCCTCCGTGGTGGTGCTGAACCGGCACACGCACCAATAACGGCAGCCCCCCCGCTCCCCTATCATTTTCAAAATTTTCAAGATGGCGACTACACATGGCCGCCACGCGGTCCACACAAGCAGAACAATGGCCACTGCCTGCACGAGGTTCAGAGACAGAGAGAATGCAGCCACCATGAACCAGAAGTCATAGCCTACGGCTCCTGGCTCACTCTCATAGCACACATCCTCAGAATTGTTCCAAACCTCAGAGACATTTCCAGACCCGGTAAAATTACCAACATAATCCACAAGAAAACCATGTATCTTGACCGGTAAGGCTTTCACATATTCCAGTACCATATCTATCATAATCCATACAGCGTGATATGTAATAAATCTGCATACCCATGTCCAAAACAACCACCCCATAGTCTGAATAAACAAAACCTTGAGCACGTCCATTTTTTACTTCCAAATCCTGTTAGGAAAAATATATACCAAAATATTAGCTCCACGTTGGGCGCCAATTAAATATATTGGGTTGAGGCTAGCTGCCCCCACCCTGAGCCCAAAAGCCCAATAAAGACTCAAAATGATTTGGAAGTAAAAAGGGTAAACTTTAACAANCAGGTAGCTAAAGTTTGATTGGCTTTGGAAAGCAGGATGGGGGAATCCTATTGTGAAAAGTCTCAGTCCCAGTCTCAGCAGAGAAATAACGGTGCTCTTCCACACGGCAGCAGGGAGACACGTGCTCTAGCAACACAAAGCACGAGCAGGTGCTCGACCAGCCAGCATGAGGAGAAGAGGAGAAGAAGAAGAGGAAGAAGGGGGGGTGACTGGGTTCCCCCTCTTATAGTCCCAAAATCCTAGCAAGAAGTGGGAGTGTCTAAACATGCAACCTGGGAAAAGGGTGAAACCATTCCTTGGGAAAAGACAGGGGGTCCCAGGGGGCTTAAACCTTCACACCTGCCTTGGCCTGTTGGCCAGTCTTCGAAATTGTACGTTTAATGTTCATGCAGTGTTAGACAGACCCCAAGTGTACTGTGCACACTGCGCAGTTCCTCCTCTCTCCCAGTGCCTTTTGTTTTGTCTAATAAACAGTTACATATTGTCTCCTGACAGGCTGGGACATTATCTCTGGCATAATACCTACTGGTGTGCAGCGTGAGCCAGCGTAGGGCACTCCTGCAGTCTCCCAAGCCATGGTTTCTCAAGCCTTTTGTACAATACCCTGTGGTTCAGTTGTGGCTTGCCCAACGCCATTGACTCATCAAATACAACATAGAATCATAGGATCATAAAGCAGTTGGGTTGGAAGGGAGGATTACAGGTTTTCTAGTTCCAACTCTTCCGTCATAGGCAGGGACACCTTTCAGTAGACCAGGATTCTCAAATGTCTGTCCAGTCTGATGGGACCAGTACCAGGGATGGGACATCCTTAACTTCTCTGAGCAATTTGTGACAGTGTTTCATCACCCTCATCATAAAAAAGTCTTCCTTTTTTCTAGTCTTAATCTCCCTCTTTTAGTTTAAGAACATTACTCCTTATCCTATCACAACAGGTCCTGACAAAGATTGTTCCCATTTTTTCTAATAAGCCTGCTTTTAACTGCTGAAAGGCCACAACATCTCCCCAGAAGTTTCTGATCTCCAGGCTGAACAACCCCAACTCTGTTAGTCTGTTTTCATAAGAAAAGCTGGTGTGCCGTCCATCTGACCATCTTCACAGCCCTCCTCAGGACCAGTTCGAACAAGTCCATGTGTTTCTTACACTGAGGCTCCAGAGCTAAATACAGTACTCCAGATGGAGTCCTAGAACAGTGGAATAAAGGGAAGGAATTACCTTCTTCAGACTGCTGGTCATGCATTTTGACACAGCCCAACATGTGATTTTCTTTCTGGGATATAAGTGCACATTTGGCTGGCTTATATTCAGCTTCCACAAGACCCTCAGGGTTCCCTCCCCATGGAGTAGGCTGCCAACAGGAAGAGTGAATTTTCTTTTTTACTTTGCTCACACACAGAGCCTTTGCCTTCACTGTTAACTTGTCATTACATAACTCCACAACCTGCTCACCTTCCTTCTACTTTCTCTCCACCCTTGAAAGAGAGGGTAGTAAGCTGCTGTGCAGACATTTGGCTGCTTGCTGGGGTCAGCCCACACTGAGCAGGGGCAGAATGTGTAGTCAGAATCACAGTCCTTTTCTTAACTTAGGCTTTAACTTTTGCCCTTAAAAAAAGCTAAAAAATTACAAGAAAGTTCTGACAACTGGGTATCTGCTGCCTAGAAAAGAGATTGAAGAGAAACTCAGTTGTTTGTATCTAAACGTCAGTGTAACTGTCCTGTCTGTATAAAACCAGGGCCTTTATGTTAGATCACAAGTCTTACTGAGATACCATTTTCACAAGAAAAAAAGTATTCCTCATTTTCAGGGTTTCCTATATATTAACATATTTCACCACATACTCCCTCTCTGCTCAGTCCTGGGCCCACTACTCATAGAAGCTAGACTTTTATTCCATGAAAAGAACCCATGACAGATATTGAGGCCCTTCAATACTTAAAGAGGCCTATAAGAAAGATGGGAACAATCTTTTTAGCAGGACATGTTGCAGCCTATAAGGCCATCCTAGAGCCTTCTTCAGGCTGAACAACTCCATCTCTCTCCTCCTGTCCTTACAGGATAGGTGTTTCACCATTCTGATCATCATTATGACCCTCCTCTGGACCCATGACAACAGTTTTGTGTCTCCAAAGCTGGAGTCAGTACTCCAGGTGGGGTGCCAGAAGAGCAGAGTAGAGAGGCAGCAGAATAACTCCCCTCAAGCTTCTGGCCTTGCTGCTTTAGATGCAACCCAGCATACAGTTAGACTTTGGTCAGTATATTTTCATTGTGGCTGTGATTCTTGCCAAGTGACATCGGTGGCTTTCAAGGTGTGCTTGTGATCTGGGCAGGAGGGGACTTGGGTGCATTTCCCAAGCAACAGGACTTTCAGGTGTGGTTAGGGAGTGCCTAATTGTCTCAAATCAGTTTGCACCAGGACAGGGTGATACTAAATTGTTTCAACTCACTGCTCTGGTAGATAAGGTCAGGAAGTGCCAGATTGTCCCAGTTCACTGCACTTGCAATCAAAACAAGAACAATACTGAGCTCTTGCAATTAAAGCTAGCACCTAGCTGGTGGCTACCCACAAGTGGTGTTCCCCAGGGCTCAGTACTGGGGCCCGTTCTCTTTTGTATCTCTATCAATGACCTGGATTAAGAGATTGAGTGCACCCTCACTAAATTTGCAGATGGCACTAGTCAGGTGGGAATGTTGATCTCCTGGAGGGTAGGAAAGCTCTACAAAGAGATCTAGACAGGCTGGATAGATAGGCTGAGGACAGTTATATGAGGTCTAATGAGACCAAGTACTGGGTCCTGCACTTGGGCTGCAACAAGCCCAAGCAATGCTACAGTCTTGGGGCAGAGAAAGCTGACTATCAGAAAAGGACCTGGGAGTGCTGGCTGATGGCAAACTAAACATGAGCCAGCAGTGTGCACAGGTAGCCAAAAAGGCCAACAGCATCCTGGCCTGGATTACAAAAAGTGTGGTCAGCAGCAGTAGGGAAGTGATCCTGTCCCTGTACTGGGCACCCTGCCTATTGAGTACCGTGTGGAGCTTTGGGCCCCTTGCTACAAGGACATTGAGGTGCTGGAGTCAGTACAGAAAATGGCAACTAAGCTGTTGAAGGGTCTGTTGAACAAGTTGTATGAGAGGCAGCTGAGGCAAGTGCATTTATTTTGTCTTAAGAAGAGGAGGCTGAGGGGAGACCTTCTCACTCTCTACAGCTGGAAGGAGGCTGGAGTCAGGTGGGGTCTGGTCTGGGACAAGAGAAAATGACCTCAGGTTACACCAGGGGAGGTTCAGGTTGAACTTGGAGAGAAATGTTTTAGTTAAAGTGTTGGCAAGCCCTGGAACAGGCTGTCCAGAGCAGTGGTGGAGTCACCATCTCTGCTGTAATTTAAAAGCCTTTCAGCAGCGGTGCTGAAGGACTTTTGTTTAGTGCCGACCTGCACTGCTGGGTTAACCATTTGACTTCATCATCTTAATGGTCTATCCCAGCCCAACCAATTCTAGCAGTGTTGGTCTCTGCCAGCACCGTGATGCAGACCGTGGTAAGGACCTGCGCTAGCACAACTCCCTCCCCTGCCCCACGCCCACAAGGCGGTGCCTCGCTCTACTCCCGTCAAACTACAACTCCCGGCATGCCTCACCTCCCCAAACTACAACTCCCGGCACAGCCGGCGCCCGACGTAAAGCGCGCCGCCTGCCATAAAGCCAGACGGGTGCTGCTGCTGCCGCCATAATGTATCACAGCAGCACTCAGAAGCGACACTGGACTTTCCGCGACGAGGAGGAGCTGACGCAATGCCGGGCCGAAGCAAACCGCAAGTTCCGCAGCAAAGTGACGGCGAGTGGGAAGGTGTGGGGCGAGGGACCGTGAGGAGAAGGTTGGGGGTGGCGGGGACGGTTGCGGCCTCCTGCCGGCCGGCCTTCCCTCCACCTGAGGGGAGGAGGTGGCTACACTGGAGTGCAGCAGGTAACTCAAGCACAGCTTTCCTCCCCTCAAGGTCCAGCCAACCGACCCTGTTCTTTTGGAGCCTCATGAGGAGCTGGCGATATGCAAGTACTACGAAAAGCGGTTGCTGGACTTCTGCACCGTCTTCAAACCTGCGATGCCGAAATCCGTGGTGGTAAGTAGCCGTGCCTGCTCGGGGTGACTTCTGGTCTGTTTACGATCAGTCGGGATGCAGACTTTGTCGCTTCCGTGTTTCTTGCGCCATGTCTTGCCGCTTGTCTTATTTTTGAGAGCACGGATGTCTTTTAAAGTTCTTTTGACTTTCAGTGCTGCAGTGTGTTTCAGATAATGGTTCATCTCTTTGTATTTTGTGAACATGAAGATATTTGAGGCTCCCTGACCATTGTATAGAAAAAAAGGAAAAAAAGATAACCAGCCTGCCATTTTGTTAGTCTTGCAGGCATAAACGACTCCAAAATATTTATGGATACAGCATTGTGCATGCTAGTGTATCTTATGTCTGTAGTGTATTTTCAAACCTATGATTTTTATTTTTTTTCTTTATCTCTTTTTTTGCTTCCATGTTTCTTTTGTTATGTAGGGAACAGCTTGCATGTATTTCAAACGTTTTTACCTCAACAACTCAGTGATGGAGTATCATCCTCGGATAATAATGTGAGTTATCCACATATCTTAAGTTGTTCTATCAGTTGGGATGCTGGGGATATAATCCTTCTATCCTTAAAGACCTGAGAAATTGATAAAGGAAATCAAAGAGCTTAGATATAAGTATGGTCACTCTTGGTTTCTATTTGGCAAAATTTGCTTTGTTCAGAAAGTGTTGTTTTGAAGATGGAAACTTTCTGAGAACTCTTGATAAAAAGAAAGGTGCTGAATTTATCAATTGGTTGTTGTTTCTTCTTTTCTCTCCTCAAGGCTAACATGTGCATTTTTAGCCTGCAAAGTAGATGAATTCAATGTGTCCAGTGCACAGTTTGTTAGCAACCTTCGAGAAAGCCCTGTTGGACAGGAAAAAGCTCTTGAACAGATACTGGAGTATGAACTACTGCTTATTCAGCAACTGAACTTTCATCTGATTGTCCACAATCCATACAGGCCATTTGAAGGATTTCTAATTGATCTCAAGGTACTATTTATTTATATGGTATGTACCCTGTATGCTAACATAAAACAAATGTACTATGGATTGTGTTAGGAGCCTTTACTTCTTTTAATGCCTGTGATCTTAGAAGTGTTAAAAGTGATAGGCAAATATCTGAAAGCAGATTTATTTAGTTGTGGCCTTTAAGTAGGTGGCCTTCTACCTTTTAGCTTCACACAGTATTGTCGAACTATGTGTTCTGAGCTCACAAACCAGCATATGAGGAAACAGCTACTTACTCTCCTTAATACTTGCTTCTTAGACTCGTTATCCAGTGCTGGAGAATCCTGAAGTTTTGAGAAAATCTGCTGATGACTTCCTCAATCGAGTGGCTCTGACAGATGCCTATCTGCTCTTTGCTCCATCACAGATAGCTCTCACTGCCATATTATCTAGTGGTTCAAGAGCAGGAATTAATATGGAGAGGTATTACTTTTTGTTTCAAGTTTCATTTAAACATCTCATTTGCTTCTTGCATAAAGTCTTGGTCCAGGTATACTTAACTAGAAGTGTGTATCTGCTGATCGTTAATATCTGGTACATTATTTAAGTATGTTTCAAAAACTGAATTCATAATGGTAGTTTTTGGGGTTTGCTTGGTTTTCTTTGTTTGGTTTGGGTTTTTTATGTGGGTTTTTGTTGGTTTTTTGTCTTCCATCTTAAAAAAACCTTAAAAGCAACTAGCTGGTGTCTGCTTTCTGTATTTCTTTGGAAGAAAGAAAAAAATGGTGAATTCTCCCTGGTGAGAATAGCAGAGGATTTTCAGACTTACAGTGAAAATTGGCGTGAAGAAAATGGAAGTAGTATCAGGCCACAATTCAGATGAAGTTGCACTGAGCTGACAACAGCTACTAAGCATGTGGAAACTAAGTGCTGTATTTGGCTGGTACAGCTGTTCAGTTTGCATGGAAATAGACTAACAAGGTGCCCTTTTAAATCTTTACCCTTTTCTTTCCACTGGTGTTTGCAAAGGTGTTACCAAACATCTTTCTGTTTCAGCTGAAAAGCATGGTTTGGTTGTTTCTTTCTGAAGCTAAAACATACTGTTATCTTCAGAAAAACAATGGAGACAGTTGCTCTAAGTGGCTACATCTGGGGTGTTTTATTTGCATGGTGCTCTGTGTGAGCACTAGGGCTGAATGCAAACAGCTTGTCTTAAAGAAGTGTTTCCTTCACCTGCTCTAAGTGAATCTCAAATCTCTGCTCTAAAAGTGTGGTTCACTGCCCTCTCAGAGTAGCGTGAAAACATTCAGGTGCTTATTTTAACTTGAAAATTTGTTGATCCCATTCTTGAATTACCTGTACTACTTATGCCAGAATTCCTGAAATCATGCTTAAAAAACTCTAGGATGATTTGTAGAGAATGTGTGAACTTTCCTTGCATATTCATGGAGAACCTCATTGCTGTCTACAACTACTTAAAAGGGAGGTTGTAACCAGGTGGGGGTTGGTCTCTTCTCCCAGGCAACCAGAAACAGAACAAGGGGACACAGTCTGAAGTTGTGCTGGGGGGAGGTATAGGCTGGTTATTAGGAAGAAGTTCTTCACAGAGAGTGATTTGCCATTGGAATGGGCTGCCCTGGTAGTTGGTGGAGTCACCATCCCTGTAGCTGTTCCAGAAAGGATTGATGGAGCACTTAGTGCCAGGGTCTAGTTGATTGGATAGGGCTGGGTGATAGGTTGGACTGATGATCTTGGAGGTCTCTTCCAACCTGGCTGATTCTATTCTAACTCCAGTCTCTCACCTGTCTGCACCATACAGTTGCTGTAACTTTGCCTTTTATTGTTTTACCCGGATTTGAGCTGCAAGAGAAGGTAATGCGGCAGTTCATATTCCATGGGCTTGTGAGTAGGTGTGCCTGCAGAGGTGGGATGGAATGTGGAAGGTAGCTTCCATGTCAGTATACAGATGAAGAAGAGCTTCAGGAAAAAATGGGTACCACTGTGCTCTGGTTAATATCTGGCTCTATATTAACCTTCATTTCCATTGGTATTGTATTGGTACAAGGTGAAATAATACTCTTTGAGCTTTACAAGGGCAGCGATTCTAAGAGCAGCTGTCAGCTTGCCTTCATAGTGGCTGATGCTTCAGTGTGGACTGTGTGTGCCTGTGAAGTTTGAAGTGAACATAAACTGAAGAGATTGATATACTNTTTTTTTTTTTTTCATTTAACTAGAAGTGCATTTCCCAGAAGGGATAAAACTACTTTGTTCTTGTGGATCTTGGTGTGTTGAAGATTTACCAAGGTGGTGTACATAGGTATTGATTTTCTACTAAAAGAAAATTTAAATCTCTGAGGGAAGATAAAGAGACCCACAGTCTTTTACAAGGCAGTATTAAGGATTTGCTTTCAGCTACCAAAAGCAGTCCCATCTTGCAAGCTTGGCTGCATGGATTTGCCTGAAGGCTGCTCTTGTGAAGTGTTTACTTTTTCCAGCACTCATACTCTGAAGTAGTGGGATGGTAGTGTGGCAATTCACAGAAACTTAAAATCAAAGTTGACTTAGCCCAGTGAGGCTTACTTACAGATGTTTAGTTGTGCAATGCTGGAACTTTGGTTTGGCAATGGCTGGGAGAAAGCTGATGTAACATTCTTACAGAATAACGTTGCAAGAAACAGATTTTCCTTCTTGACACTTTATAGCCCTTCTGTAACTAGGATGTGCTAACGTTCTTAGAATAAGCAAAGCTGTAATAGATGTAAATAATAATGTTTTATTGACTAATAGTTGTTGCCACAAGTCATGATGCTTTAAGAACTTACTCCTCTGTCTCCTTGCAGTTACTTATCAGAAAGTCTTATGCTGAAAGAAGAAAAAGCATCCCTAGCCAGTCTACTGGAGAACATGAAATGTAAGTAAAGATTGGATGAATACAAGCAAAGTAAAACATGGGCAGTAGAATGAAGTACTTAGCTTGTAGATGCAAGGGTGGAGGACACTGAGACTTTTCTTGGGTATGAACAAATGAAATTGAAAGGCAAAGGGCTTGCTTCTTAGAACAGCAAACACTGTTGTCATTGAAGTGGTAGCCATTGACTTAAAAGTGAGAAATCTACTTTGGGAACGAGATAATGTTTTTTCTAAGTCAGGAACATTACAGCTTCAGGCAAAAGTCTGCACATAGCTATGTCGGCCACCAGAGGGTACCTTTTCTAGGCTAAATGATTAACGCTAAGTGATATCACAGGGTTTGCACTTCATTTGTTTTGCGTTTACCAAAATGTTTCCAAATACGTTTAGGTTTGTTATCTCATTAGCAAACATAAACATCTTCTTAAACATCTTCTGAAACATCTTTATATATTGATATTAAAGACTAAGAATGCTAGCATGGCTAGCAGAGTAAGAAAAATAAGCAAAGTAAGAAAATAGGGAATGTAGGACAGTGATTTTTTTACCTTTTTGTTAATTAAATGAAAAGGCTGGGATATGAAATTTCCAGTAAGTAGTCAGTTAGTTAATGCTTTAAAATGGGAGAGTGGTAGCACTGAAAATGCAATCTTTTGACTGTGGTGAGTGCACCGTAGAAGTCTCTGTCTACAGATCCCATTTAAATTCATAGAACGGTTTGAGTGGGAAGGGACCTCAAAGATCACGTAGTTCTATCCCCTTGCCTTGACACCTCCCACTAGACTAGGTTACTCAGGGCTCCTTCCAGCCTGACTTGTGGGGTTGGAACCTCCACAGCTTCTCTGGGCAAACTTTTCCAGTGCCTCACCACCTTCACTGTGAAGAATTTCTTCTTGATGTCTAATGTAAATCATGCATCTTCTGATTTGAAGCCATTACATCTCGTCCTGTCACTACAAGCCTTTGTCAAGCCTCTCTGTAGCTGCTGTATTGGTGCTTTTCAAATAACGGAGGGTTGCTGTAAGGTCTTCCTGCAGCCTTCTCCAGGCTAAAGAGCTCCAGCCCTCTCTGCCTGTCTTCATAGGAGAAGGGTTCCGGCCCTTGTGCCCCTCCTGGACCCACACTTAATAATTCCATGTCCTTCCTATATTCTATATATTACTACATTCAGTGTATTCTTCCCAAATCCTATTAGATTTATGAAATTTAAGGTGCTCTTCCCTTTCTCTTCCTGCTAGTAAATCCAGTCTTCAGGTTGCCATTACTGAGATGTAAAGGGAATGCTGGGATCACTTACTCTTCACTTGCAGGAGGGATATCTTGAAGCATCTGTAAATGACTAGTTTTACAGGTAACTGGTGCCAGGGTTAAATTTGTGTTCTTAAGACTGCAAACAATACATTTTTTAAGAATGAGGTGAAATGTTGAATGCAACAATAGCTGTGCTTTTTGAGGCTTGTTAACAGAGTGATGTGAACTCTGATTCTGGATGTCCTTAAGGTAAATTGTACCAGTCATGCCAAGGGCTTGTCTTAGTGTAGTTCTTTGTGCTCAGCTTTTGCTGTACGTGATGCTACTTGGAATTAATCTTGGATAAACAATGATAGTTAAGTCTCACATGTCATCTCTGATTCTCTAAAGTTTTGAGTGCTATATGGTAAGGGAAGTTTTGTAAGCAAGCAGCCTGGGATAAGTTAATACATGAAAGGAGGATTTTGCATGGTGAATTTTCTGGTTTCACTGTTTGCAATGTTTGCATGTTGCCTTGTGGTGTCTTTTTGAGTGCTTAAAAAGTAGCTACAATGCTTTCAAAACCTTACAGAAGTGTGGACTTTAACTTTTTACATTCTATTTTTTCTCCGTATCATTCTGATCTCTTTTTGCTTGAAAATCTGTACTCTTATAATGAAAGCGTAAATATATGGCTCAAGGTTAAATATGAGGTAATAGCTAGAGTATTTTGTGTAAATCATAAATGTGGTGGGCTGATCCCTGTGCTCACCTAAACTACTCCCATCACTGCATTTATCTGGACAGGGGAAATAGCATCAAAGGCTCTTGGGTCAAGATGAGGACAGGAAAAGATCACCCAACAGTTATCATCATGGGCACAACAGAATTGGGGAAATTTGTTTCTCCTCACCAAAGCTGTCCTTAGAGGGCCCTCACTACAAAGTCCTGGCCTTGAAAACCCAATGCTAAGCAGAGGAGGCACTTTTTAATGTGCTTAGAGCTGTGTTTTTGTTTCTGCAGGCATGAAAAATCTCATAAAGAAATATGAACTGCCAAGACCTGAAGAGGTTGCTGCTCTGAAGCAGAAATTGGAGAAGTGTCACAGCTTGGAGCTTTCACTTAACACAAACCCGTAAGTAGACATTTATTTCTTCTGTTCAGATTCTGCCTTTTCCATGCCATTAATTTTCCTTGACCTGTGTCAGTGGTTAAAAGTTAAAACACCTAAATACACATACAAGGATGTCCATGTGCTTACTTTGAGTCTCTTGGAAGCTGAGAACTAAGACTCAAAAGTGGCACTTTCAGTAATGTGTAAATACCTTTTATCTTGTGCTAATTTTCACTGCAAGCTGTAATAACTAATTTATAAGAAAAACTAAAAATCCTGTGCATGTGGATAGCAAAGAAATTTCTGATTTTTCTTTTCTGCCCTTTCCGCTTTAGGAACCTGAACTTCCAGAAAGCTGATAGTTGAGACTTTGGTATCTTTGACAGATGTGTCCATAATCTGATCTTGTGGCTAGATATGGAATTTCTGAATGTTTCACTTTTTTTTTTCTGAATGGGGATTAGGAAGAAGAGGAAGGGCTATGAAGATGATGAATATGTCTCAAAGAAATCTAAAATGGATGAGGTCAGTAAACTTGTTCCACTAACTGCCAAAACAAAAGTGACACAAACTTCTGCATACATTAATATGCTTTTCATGTGTTGCTCAATGCTTTTAAACTTACCAAAAACTGAGCCAGACTATACTGGGCTGTGCTTCTCGCCACTTCTTCCTTAGGGAGAGGAACAATCAGGCTGTCCTGCCTGTTGCTTCCTGTGTTTTCAGGGTTCTAACAAACCACAGAATACCCATGGAATAACATCACATGCTGGAAGGTACTAAGCTTTAGGTTTTGTGATACTAGTAAGGGAAAATAGCTGTGAAACTGAAATCCAGAATACTGTAATGAAAGGCAGTTTTGGAAGAACAGGAACTGCACACCTGAGGAGAAATTTTAGCTTAGCAGGTGGAACCCTCCTCCCCAGAATGCCGCTGAAATAAATGAATGTAGCCTGAAGCAGGCTCTTTTTGTTTTGTGATGGGTAGCATTTCTGAAATTATTTTATATATGGCTTTTTGAACAGAGTAGAAGTCAGACAGTTTGAGGGTTGCATGAATTGCACATGGGTAACTCATACTACAGATTATAAGACCAAGCAGAAATAAGGTGAAGACAGACTGAAGATGGTGGCTTGACAGATGAAAACAACATTAAGATAACTGTTCAGGCTTACCTGAGCACCTTTTAGAGATTTCATTTGTGACATTGATGGGAAGCTGTAGATAAAACATTCCAGTGGAGGAATAGGTCTGTGAAGGACCTTCCTAACTGTGCTGCTTTTGATGCTGAAGACATTGCACATGTTGTTTAGAAACCTGTCAAAGTCTTATATGGGCTTTGTACCTCAAGGAGTCTTGCTGATACGAGCTATCAGAGCAAGTTGCTGCTGTTGTGTCAAATTGGAGTCTAAAAAACAATTTGAATTACATTCTAATAAAAATCAGCACTGAAAGTGTCTAATAAAATATGTCAAGTATACTTTATGGTACTTATTTGATGCTGTAAAAGCTTTGGCTAGTTTTTGCTCAAAATACCAGTCTTTAAAACTGGCAACTCCTGTACAAGTAGGACTCAACAGAAGTATCACTCTCAAAAGGATTTGGGTAAAGCATCAAATGTGAGGGGTGGATCTGATTCTAGTTATGCCACTACAGCTGGAAGTAACTTCAATATTTGGGTTTCATCTTAATATATTTTCAGTTTTGTTTTTTGCAAAAGAATAAACCAATTGGACAAATCTACATACAATACACTATTTCACAATAACCTCTTGCAGGTTACTTCAGATACATGAGCGTTTAAAAATCTTAACAGCCAAGGGTTTGCATTTGTGTAGTTTGATTTATAAGTAAGTGCCATCTGCAGGAGTAGATCTGGTTTGCCCAGGACATGAAGGAAGAAGCGTGACCTAATGTTTTAAAAGTTTATGGTTTGTGCATACTGCTCAAACCTTGAGCCTTCACAGCTGTGGTCAGCTGCTAACAATATTCTTGTATCTGTTAATTATACAAGTGCACAATCAGCCTAATAGTGTACAGCTGAAGTTAAGAGCAAGGCTGCAACAGGTACATAGAGCTAATCAGTCTTAAATGGTGGAGAAACACACTGGGAACTGGTTGGCTATAAGTGACTCAGATGGCAAAGTGATGAAAGCCCTTAAAAGCACATGATACTAGTGCACCTTTTTACTATGAGTATGCTTGTGAGGGGCATGCCAGAAAAAAATGAAATTAATACAGGAAATAAAAACTTAATTGGAGTCTCCTAACAGAGCATAGTTAAAGAAACTGCTTCAGGTGTGCTGACAGTTACTGTGGGAGTGAGCTTCCACAGAAAGTCAGAATATGGGGAGTCTAAGGGGCATGTCTACTTATATTGGTCACAGCCAGGAACTGCTGAACTTTAGGTCAGGAATGTCATGGGAATCCGAAGGGGAACTTGATAAACCCATGTTTCATCAAGTGACTTGTGTGTAGGCCTCGATGAGTTCCCATTTCATCTTATATGTTAACCAGGGTGGACAACTAATTGTTGGCTGGTTGTGAGAAGCAGAATGAGTTGTGCGTGATAAACACGATCATGTACTCTGGTAGAAACGCTCATATGTCAAGTATGCAAGAGCTCAGTGCCTGGCCCAGCTTGCTGCAACCGCATCATATTCACACCTTGTTCAAGTGATTCCTTTTTCCCTTCTTTTAGGAAGAGTGGACTGATGATGATCTTATGGACTCAATATAACCTTAAAGAAAGATGGAATCCTACCACTGCAGGAGTTGCTCTTCAGTGTCAAGTCTGAGCCTGTCTGACACAGGTTCCTTACTGTGTCATGAGGTATTTATTCTGTCAGGTGTTTTTATACCTTTGCAATAAAGCATTTAACATTGCTAAAATAATTAGTTGTAGTTCCATTAAATCTTCCATTCAAGATCAGACATGAGTAAGAAATGCTTGCTTTAAGACATCTGTCACTCACAGAAGAGCTTTGGTTCAGGAGTTTGAGATGTGACTTCCATACACAACTGGAACATGTCAGTGGCAGACCTGGATAAATTCTTAGTAATAGACTCTTATATGCTTTAAAGCAGGGTGTGCTCCCCTCTTCCCAAGCTTGTCACAGCTGCATTCCTTTAGATGCTTCAGTGTCTATAACACGTGATAGATCTGGGAGGCTCCTCTGAAGTGTACCAGGAACTTCTAGCAATACATTTTACAAGATGGAAAGTAGTAATCATGCTTATGTAACTTTGGGCTGCAGCTGAGATCTCAGATTAGATTGCTGTGACAAATTTATCTAGGGGGCAACTGAGAATGATTAAATACTTAATATTTAAGTATTTAAATATAATTAAGTAGTGAGATGGGTTCCAGATCTAGAGCAAAGTCTGTCTCCTTTTCCTGCACTGTTCAGAATGTAAGCAGTTTTACAGTACACAGAACCTGGGGAGTTTCCTGCCTTCATTCCCTTACTGCATTTTGTATGTGATGGGTAAATAGCCACCCACATTTGTTCTCCAAAGTTTGTACTTTTACCACATTATGCTACCTCCACTCAGCCACCTCAATCTACAGATAACCCACATTATCCACTTTGGTTTTGAGAAATCCTATAACAAGGTCCTTGGCCCATTAGAAAAGCAGCTATCCCAATTTCACTCCAGAGGGCCTGGCAACATTTCCACACTACCTTCATAGTCAAGCAAAGGAAGTGTGACTTAACACAGCTTAAACCACATACTGGGGTCCTGACCTCGCTGTAAGCAGAGCCTTCAGCAATTACTTCATAATAAAAAGTTACAAACTGGGATTTTGCGACCTAGGAGTACACAGAATGCATACAGGAAGAAAAGCCCAGAACACCACATCTCAGGGGAAAAGGTATTCATTTTAACACAAGCATGACAGTGACAGATCAATCAGGGGTTTCATGGAATAGTCTAGAAAGAGTACAGTAGTACCAAGGTGGAGGAAAGCATTAAGTCTTCATTAGGTTTTATTGAGAGCATCACCTCTATCTGCCAGGTGTAGGATGGGAGCAGTCTGCTACAGCACAGGTCCACTGTCTTCAAGAAACGTCCCACACTGCAGTGACCAGAACTAGGGGATGTGCACTAGCTGAGTCACAAATGGTGATGCTAAAACTCCCTCTGAATCCACCACGTGATTTTTTTTTTAACATCTACTTTCTCACCCTATGAGAGTGGTGTACTGATCGAGCCACAGGGACAAGGTAAAGCTATTCAGAGGATTCATGCTATAAAAATGACACTGCATGAATATTTAAAAATACATCACGTGTAACAAATCTCCACAGCAGCTAGCTAGCCATTTTCCAGACAGAGCTGATCTGCAGCTTGATTTATTTTAAAAACTGTTCACTTATTTAAAAAATAGCATTTTTGCTAGATTTACAGTATAGAGAAGACCAACCAATACATATTTTATAAAATGGTTTAATGAATGCATGCATGTCTGATACAATGATCAATAAATTTACTGAATTCAAATTATTTACTGTTGTAAACATTTTACAAAAGCGTTGTGATTTATCTGGATATATGGTTCTTGACAGAAGAACTATTTCTGACTGAATCAGTGGCCCATCAAAACAAAAAAACAAACAAAAAACATAAAGCTGACAATACCCCCATTCTTCTCCATATTCTTTCTCAATATAATTCCAGCAAGAGAAACAGCATGGTATTAAAAAAAAGTGTACAGTAAAGATTGTTTCTACCATAACATCAAATTCTGGAAATTGTAAATACAAGTTAGAAGTGGTTGAAACAGTCGAAAGTCATAATTATTGTAACCAGTCAGAAATTACAGTAAGAAATGTTATCCAGTTATATGCAGCTGTCAGAACAACGTATTTCATGTCAGTTGATAATTGTTTTCCAACAAGACAGCAAAACTTTGGCAATCAGAGGTGCTGAAAAATAGTTTTCAAAAGTTCAAGACTACAGTCACAGCATTTTCTTTGCGGAAGGTGAACTGTACACCAAAGGCTCAGAGGTTGTGAAAACTGTTTCCAAGTGGAAAAAAAGTGCAAATGTCCTGCACAGATAGCTTAAAAAAAAAAAAAA